>CM054061.1:11155027-11474296 GCA_028641055.1 Alopecurus myosuroides | reverse complement strand
CAACTTCTTGTGATCATGATTGGGCCACGATTTTTGGGCCATTCATCACTTTCTCACCACAGATGTGTGCCATATGATGCACAACACACACACTTTCAAAATGGAAGCAAGTTAGCTTATTGTGTTCAGAAACCTCGTCACAACATGACTAAGTATGATTCAACCATGAACGAGTATCCCCATGGCCAGATTGCTGCAATAGACAGTTCTGACACTTATGGAATCGTTATCCTTGAGAATTTGAACTGTTCCCTTCGAAATTCCACTTGAGATTCCTGCATCATAGACAAGAACTTAGTATGGCAATATGAGATGATTAAAGGGCAACCTTTTCGCGTGAGCATGATGGTGGTAGGATTAAGAATATGCCATCATTTATATGGATGCACATATATATTGGGACTAGTTCTTAAAATTAATGTTTCAATATTTTCTTGAGGGCACATAATCTGAATTAAAGGAACAATATTTAGCTACTTGAAAGTTTTAGATGTGCGGTGTAAATACGGAGTTTATTTCATTTATTGTTTTATGCTGCAAATTTCTCCCATTAACTGTTTTGGCTGCCCTAACTTACAAAACATCAACGTCAGAAACCTAACATTTTTCCTCCTAACCATCAATAACCTATTTTTTGTCATTTGAGTCACATAGTATGTTCCTACTAGTCCGACATTAGTAACTAAAACAGGAAACTACATGAATTCGTACCCTTCTCAAATTTTTAAAGAGAAATTACAAGGACATGCTAAGGTTTTTTAAAGTTTTATACACCTATTCCGTCTATTATTTCACATGACCCATTGAAAAGCCCATCCCTGCAGTAGAAACAAAAAAAATCTACTAGGTCAAGGAACGACATCAAGAACACACACGAGCATGCACACACTCTCAAAATCCATTGCAGGGCTATGCACACAATTGGTTGCATGTGTTCTTTTCTATCAGTGGGAAGTTATACAAGGAATTATATGTTCGACAATACAAGGACCAACCGAGCAAAAATAGTTTTTTCCTTATGATATCTAATTTGGATACAAATTATGTTCCCACGGTCAAGGACTGACCTAAAAATTAAATAGTAAGATCCAATATCTAATATTCAATATGCTTGCCCAATTTACTCATGTGTAAGAGGATTGTGATATTGGAAAACGATAGTACCTTGGCTTTGAAAATGACTCTCATAGGAAAATCTTGTCCAAATAGGCACCTTTGAACTTGGATAGCTAACTATATTTCACTTGCAATGCACGTCTGATTATTCAGACCCGGAACCCTCCTCTTATAGGAGGTTCGAAATGAATGCTACCCACCTCGGTCTCATCGACGAGTACAATCGACAAAAACATTTACACACAATTATGTCGTGTGTTTATGGTGGTGCTGGACAGGCAGAGGTGGAGTCATATTGTGTCATGCTGCCTTTATTAATTTTGTTTGTATACCCACCTCGGTCCCATCGACCTACTCACTATTTACAACTAACAAAAGAATACACGCAACTATGACACGTATCGGCATGATGGGTTGGTGGTATCACATTTTTCCATGTGTCGATGGGGAAGAGGAAAGGCTCCCCACCTGAATTTCACTCTCAAAACAAGAATTATACGTAACAAAGGGAGAGATAAGCACGCCACAGATCGGCTAGATCTCTATGTTCCGTTGATTTGAAACGGTGAGACCACAAAGTCAAGTCCTGTATGATGTTACATATTGTGGCATTACAAGATTGTTCTACCTTCCTGAAGACCATAGCGCTCCTCGCGTCACAAATCTTCCATAGCATGATCAAGGTCATGGACGTCCTAATGTTTCGTGGGAGGTCATTGGACGGGAGATCATCCCAAATCTCAGCAGCGGAGATAGCCGAGGTCTGAAATCCCATGGTGGTCCAAATGAGGGCTGCCCGAGGGCAGTGGAAGAACAAGTGGTCCCTATCTTCCACGGGTGCGAGGCATCGGGAACAACTGGAGTAGTCTAGAATATGTTTATGTTGAAGGTTCTCTCTTGTGTTCAGTCGATCCAGAGAGAACAACCAGCCGAAGATCTTGACTTTGCCTGGAATTCTGGACGTCCAGGCGCGTTCGGTTGTCAAATAATGTAGAGAGGCGTTCATAGAAGCGTAGGCGCCCCTCGTAGAAAAGCGGTACCCGTCCATGAGGACTCTGCTGTCAGTCCCTTCCGAGAGCGAGAAATCCTACAACAACAAAGAGAGCGAAGCGATCTTGCTAGCGGCCGCATTGGTTAGCCTGTTTCAGAGGTCCATCTCGACCCTCTTTTGCAGAACATTCACAACTAAGTCATCTTGGTGGGATTAAAGTACGGTCAATGCGTCAGCTAGAGGCTCATGGAGCAGCCATCTATCATGCCAAAAGAAGGTGGAGGATAAATTGTGCACCGCAGACGTGGTAATCTTCGAAATTATGGGATTATATTTGGCAATAATTTTACCTAAGTATGAGTGGCTAGTGGTGTGGCGAGCGAAGGGGGACTGCTTGTCGTGGTGTCTCCGTGGCAAATCCCATGTTCGAGGTACTAGAGTTTCGTATGAGGGTAGAAGTAGGCGCTGGTGCATTTTTTGGCTAACAAGGAGCGGGACAAAATTTAGCCAGGTTCAAGCCTCGAAGAGTAATACCCTGATCATGCTTGTCTTTCTTGTATTGATGATGATGTTGCAAGGTGCAACAATGGCGATGAAGCGTTGTTGGATCTGACGCAAGGTGAAGTGTATGAGTATGAATCTAGTCTCTACTGGCGAACCCTCCTAGCCTTTATATAGAAGGCCCGGCACCGACTGCGGTGACCGAGTCGGTTACAAAGCAGGGTGAAAATGAAATCTTCGGGTGTCTTGCCTCGCAGTCCAAGGATCCGAAGTGGGCTTGTTTGCGGCTTCATGGACTTTGGCTTCAGGAATACGGATGGGCCACTCGGTAGGCCTCCATCTGGGGTGCACCCGGCATACCAATAATGTGTACCCACTAGGGTATGCCCATGTCAACTACCATGTTGATTTTGGAAACTAATTATTTAGAATCTTGTTAGGGTTGGCGTATTTTTCTCTAAATGTTGTTTCGTAGACAGTTAATTCGGGATCACATGGAACATTTATGTGCAGTTGCTTGATTACTTGTAGTTGTGAAAATACCAACTAATCAAAGACATTCAGACCTGAAACTACACCTCTTGTTTCTACTGTGATACATTGGGTACTAGCACAAAAATAATATCTATGGAATTACACGATTCCAATGTAGGTGAAGAAAATCACGTTTCCTGGACCATCAACTCTCTCTTCTTGTGCAACTCGTCCACTATAAATCATACAATGGATACATGAAAAAGACTGGGCCACGATTTTTGGGCCATTCATCACTTTATCACAACAGATGTGTGCCATATGATGCACAACACACACACTTTCCAAATGGAAGCAAGGTAGCTTATTGTGTTCAGAAACTGCGTCACAACATGACTAAGTATTATTCAACCATGAACGAGTATCCCCATGGCCAGATTGCTGCAATAGACAGTTCTGACATATAGGGAATCGTTATCCTTGAGCATTTGAACTGTTCCCTTTGAAATTCCACTTGAGATTCCTACATCATAGACAAGAACTTAGTATGGCAATATGAGATGATTAAAGGGCAACCTTTTCGCGTGAGCATGATGGTGGTAGGATTAGGGATATGCCATCATTTATAGGGATGCACATATATATTGGGACTAGTTCTTAAAATTAATGTTTCAATATTTTCTTGAGGGCACATAATCTGAATTAAAGGAACAATATTTAGCTACTTGAAAGTTTTAGATGTGCGGTGTAAATACGGAGTTTATTTCATTTATTGTTTTATGCTGCGAATTTCTCCCATTAAATGTTTTGGGTGCCCCAACTTACAAAACATCAACGTCACGAACCTAAAATTTTTCCTCTTAACCATCAATAACCTATTTTTTGTCATTTCAGTCACATAGTATGTTCCTACTAGTCCGGCATTAGTAACTAAAATAGGAAACTACATGAATTCGTACCCTTCTCAAAAATTTTAAAAGGAATTTCAAGGACATGCTAAGGATTTTTTAAAGTTTTATACACCTATTCCGTCCATTATTTCACATGACCCATTGAAAAGCCCATCCCTGCAGTAGAAACAAAAAAAATCTACTTGGTCAAGGAACGATATCAAGAACACACATGAGGAGGCACACACCCTCAAAATCCATTGTCGTGCTATGCACACAATTGGTTGCATGTGTTCTTTTCTATCAGTGAGAAGTTATACAAGGAATTATATGTTCGACAATACAAGGACCAACCGAGCAAAAATAGTTTTTTCCTTATGATATCTAATTTGGATACAAATTATGTTCCCACGGTCAAGGACTGACCTAAAAATTAAATAGTAAGATCCAATATCTAATATTCAATATGCTTGCCCAATTTACGCATGTGTAAGAGGATTGTGATATTGGAAAACGATAGTACCTTGGCTTTGAAAATGACTCTCATAGGAAAATCTTGTCCAAATAGGCACCTTTAAACTTGGATAGCTAACTATATTTCACTTGCAATGCACGTATGATTATTCAGACCCGGAACCCTCCTCTTATAGGAGGTTCGAAATGAATGCTACCCACCTCGGTCTCATCGACGAGTACAATCGACAAAAGCATTTACACACAATTATGTCATGTGTTTATGGTGGTGCTGGACAGGCAGAGGTGGAGTCATATTGTGTCATGCTGCCTTAATTAATTTTGTTTGTATACCCACCTCGGTCCCATCGACCTACTCACTATTTACAACTAACAAAAGAATACACGCAACTATGACACGTATCGGCATGATGGGTTGGTGGTATCACATTTTTCCATGTGTCGATGGGGAAGAGGAAAGGCTCCCCACCTGAATTTCACTCTCAAAACAAGAATTATACGTAACAAAGGGAGAGATAAGCACGCCACAGATCGGCTAGATCTCTATGTTCCGTTGATTTGAAACGGTGAGACCACAAAGTCAAGTCCTGTATGATGTTACATATTGTGGCATTACAAGATTGTTCTACCTTCCTGAAGACCATAGCGCTCCTCGCGTCACAAATCTTCCATAGCATGATCAAGGTCATGGACGTCCAAATGTTTCGTGGGAGGTCATTGGACGGGAGATCATCCCAAATCTCAGCAGCGGAGATAGCCGAGGTCTGAAATCCAATGGTGGTCCAAATGAGGGCTGCCCGAGGGCAGTGGAAGAACTAGTGGTCCCTATCTTCCACGGGTGCGAGGCATCGGGAACAACTGGACTAGTCTAGAATATGGTTATGTTGAAGGTTCTCTCTTGTGTTCAGTCGATCCAGAGAGAACAACCAGCCGAAGATCTTGACTTTGCCCGGAACTCTGGACGTCCAGACGCGTTCAGTTGTCAAATAATGTAGAAAGGCGTTCATAGAAGCGTAGGCGCCCCTCGTAGAAAAGGGGGACCCGTCCATGAGGACTCTGCTGTCAGTCCCTTCCGAGAGCGAGGAATCCTACAACAACAAAGAGAGCGAAGCGAGCTGGCCAGCAGCCGCATTGGTTAGCCTGTTTCAGAGGTCCATCTCGACCCTCTTTTGCAGAACATTCACAACTAAGTCATTTTGGTGGGTATGGTGGGAGTAAAGTACGGTCAATGCGTCAGCTAGAGGCTCATGGAGCAGCCATCTATCATGCCAAAAGAAGGACGTGGTAATCTGCGAAATTACGGGAATATATTTGGCAATAATTTTACCTAAGTATGAGTGGCTAGTGGTGTGGCGAGCGAAGGGGGACTGCTTGTCGTGGTGTCTCCATGGCAAATCCCATGTTCAAGGTACTAGAGTTTCGTGTGAGGGCAGACGTAGGCGCTGGTGCGTTTGTTGGCTAACAAGGAGCGGGACAAAATTTAGCCAGGTTCAAGCCTCGAAGAGTAATACCCTAATCATGCTTGTCTTTCTTGTATTGATGATGATGTTGCAAGGTGCAACAATGGTGATGAAGCGTTGATTGGATCTGACGCAAGGTGAAGTGTATGAGTATGAATCTAGTCTCTACCGGCGACCCCTCCTAGCCTTTATATAGAAGGCCCGGCACCGACTGCCGTGACCGAGTCGGTTACAAAGCAGGGTGAAAATGAAATCTTCGGGTGTCTTGCCTCGCAGTCCAAGGATCCGAAGTGGGCTTGTTTGCGGCTTCATGGACTTTGGCTTCAGGAATACGGATGGGCCACTCGGTAGGCCTCCATCTGGGGTGCACCCGGCATACCAATAATGTGTACCCACTAGGGTATGCCCATGTCAGCTACCATGTTGATTTTGGAAACTAATTATTTAGAATCTTGTTAGGGTTGGCATATTTTTCTCTAAATGTTGTTTCGTAGACAATTAATTCGGGATCACATGGAACATGCATGTGCAGTTGCTTGATTACTTGTAGTTGTGAAAATACCAACTAATCAAAGACATTCAGACCTGAAACTACACCTCTTGTTTCTACTGTGATACATTGGGTACTAGCACAAAAACAATATCTATGGCATTACACGATTCCAATGTAGGTGAAGAAAATCACGTTTCCTGGACCATCAACTCTCTCTTCTTGTGCAACTCGTCCACTATAAATCATACAATGGATACATGAAAAAGACTGGGCCACGATTTTTGGGCCATTCATCACTTTATCACAACAGATGTGTGCCATATGATGCACAACACACACACTTTCCAAATGGAAGCAAGGTAGCTTATTGTGTTCAGAAACTGCGTCACAACATGACTAAGTATGATTCAACCATGAACGAGTATCCCCATGGCCAGATTGCTGCAATAGACAGTTCTGACACATAGGGAATCGTTATCCTTGAGAATTTGAACTGTTCCCTTTGAAATTCCACTTGAGATTCCTACATCATAGACAAGAACTTAGTATGGCAATATGAGATGATTAAAGGGCAACCTTTTCGCGTGAGCATGATGGTGGTAGGATTAGGGATATGCCATCATTTATAGGGATGCACATATATATTGGGACTAGTTCTTAAAATTAATGTTTCAATATTTTCTTGAGGGCACATAATCTGAATTAAAGGAACAATATTTAGCTACTTGAAAGTTTTAGATGTGCGGTGTAAATACGGAGTTTATTTCATTTATTGTTTTATGCTGCAAATTTCTCCCATTAACTGTTTTGGGTGCCCCAACTTACAAAACATCAACGTCACGAACCTAACATTTTTCCTCTTAACCATCAATAACCTATTTTCTGTCATTTCAGTCACATAGTATGTTCCTACTAGTCCGACATTAGTAACTAAAATAGGAAACTACATGAATTCGTACCCTTCTCAAATTTTTTAAAAGGAATTTCAAGGACATGCTAAGGTTTTTTTAAAGTTTTATACACCTATTCTCTATTCACATGACCCATTGAAAAGCCCATCCCTGCAGTAGAAACAAAAAAAATCTACTTGGTCAAGGAACGACATCAAGAACACACACGAGCATGCACACACGCCCTCAAAATCCATTGCCGTGCTATGCACACAATTGGTTGCATGTGTTCTTTTCTATCAGTGAGAAGTTATACAAGGAATTATATGTTCGACAATACAAGAACCAACCGAGCAAAAATAGTTTTTTCCTTATGATATCTAATTTGGATACAAATTATGTTCCCACGGTCAAGGACTGACCTAAAAATTAAATAGTAAGATCCAATATCTAATATTCAATATGCTTGCCCAATTTACGCATGTGTAAGAGGATTGTGATATTGGAAAACGATAGTACCTTGGCTTTGAAAATGACTCTCATAGGAAAATCTTGTCCAAATAGGCACCTTTGAACTTGGATAGCTAACTATATTTCACTTGCAATGCACGTCTGATTATTCAGACCCGGAACCCTCCTCTTATAGGAGGTTCGAAATGAATGCTACCCACCTCGGTCTCATCGACGAGTACAATCGACAAAAGCATTTACACACAATTATGTCGTGTGTTTATGGTGGTGCTGGACAGGCAGAGGTGGAGTCATATTGTGTCATGCTGCCTTTATTAATTTTGTTTGTATACCCACCTCGGTCCCATCGACCTACTCACTATTTACAACTAACAAAAGAATACACGCAACTATGACACGTATCGGCATGATGGGTTGGTGGTATCACATTTTTCCATGTGTCGATGGGGAAGAGGAAAGGCTCCCCACCTGAATTTCACTCTCAAAACAAGAATTATACGTAACAAAGGGAGAGATAAGCACGCCACAGATCGGCTAGATCTCTATGTTCCGTTGATTTGAAACGGTGAGACCACAAAGTCAAGTCCTGTATGATGTTACATATTGTGGCATTACAAGATTGTTCTACCTTCCTGAAGACCATAGCGCTCCTCGCGTCACAAATCTTCCATAGCATGATCAAGGTCATGGACGTCCTAATGTTTCGTGGGAGGTCATTGGACGGGAGATCATCCCAAATCTCAGCAGCGGAGATAGCCGAGGTCTGAAATCCCATGGTGGTCCAAATGAGGGCTGCCCGAGGGCAGTGGAAGAACAAGTGGTCCCTATCTTCCACGGGTGCGAGGCATCGGGAACAACTGGAGTAGTCTAGAATATGTTTATGTTGAAGGTTCTCTCTTGTGTTCAGTCGATCCAGAGAGAACAACCAGCCGAAGATCTTGACTTTGCCTGGAATTCTGGACGTCCAGACGCGTTCGGTTGTCAAATAATGTAGAGAGGCGTTCATAGAAGCGTAGGCGCCCCTCGTAGAAAAGCGGTACCCGTCCATGAGGACTCTGCTGTCAGTCCCTTCCGAGAGCGAGAAATCCTACAACAACAAAGAGAGCGAAGCGATCTTGCTAGCGGCCGCATTGGTTAGCCTGTTTCAGAGGTCCATCTCGACCCTCTTTTGCAGAACATTCACAACTAAGTCATCTTGGTGGGTATGGTGGGATTAAAGTACGGTCAATGCGTCAGCTAGAGGCTCATGGAGCAGCCATCTATCATGCCAAAAGAAGGTGGAGGATAAATTGTGCACCGCAGACGTGGTAATCTGCGAAATTATGGGAATATATTTGGCAATAATTTTACCTAAGTATGAGTGGCTAGTGGTGTGGCGAGCGAAGGGGGACTGCTTGTCGTGGTGTCTCCGTGGCAAATCCCATGTTCGAGGTACTAGAGTTTCGTATGAGGGTAGAAGTAGGGGCTGGTGCGTTTTTTGGCTAACAAGGAGCGGGACAAAATTTAGCCAGGTTCAAGCCTCGAAGAGTAATACCCTAATCATGCTTGTCTTTCTTGTATTGATGATGATGTTGCAAGGTGCAAGAATGGTGATGAAGCGTTGTTGGATCTGACGCAAGGTGAAGTGTATGAGTATGAATCTAGTCTCTACTGGCGACCCCTCCTAGCCTTTATATAGAAGGCCCGGCACCGACTGCGGTGACCGAGTCGGTTACAAAGCAGGGTGAAAATGAAATCTTAGGGTGTCTTGCCTCGCAGTCCAAGGATCCGAAGTGGGCTTGTTTGCGGCTTCATGGACTTTGGCTTCAGGAATACGGATGGGCCACTCGGTAGGCCTCCATCTGGGGTGCACCCGGCATACCAATAATGTGTACCCACTAGGGTATGCCCATGTCAACTACCATGTTGATTTTGGAAACAAATTATTTAGAATCTTGTTAGGGTTGGCGTATTTTTCTCTAAATGTTGTTTCGTAGACA
This sequence comes from Alopecurus myosuroides, assembly GCA_028641055.1. Taxonomy (NCBI): domain Eukaryota; kingdom Viridiplantae; phylum Streptophyta; class Magnoliopsida; order Poales; family Poaceae; genus Alopecurus; species Alopecurus myosuroides. Next base: position 11,464,557 of record CM054061.1, on the reverse strand, counting down.
GTTAATTCGGGATCACATGGAACATGCATGTGCAGTTGCTTGATTACTTGTAGTTGTGAAAATACCAACTAATCAAAGTCATTCAGACCTGAAACTACACCTCTTGTTTCTACAGTGATACATTGGGTACTAGAACAAAAACAATATCTATGGCATTACACGATTCCAATGTAGGTGAAGAAAATCACGTTTCCTGGACCATCAACTCTCTCTTCTTGTGCAACTCGTCCACTATAAATCATACAATGGATACATGAAAAAGACTGGGCCACGATTTTTGGGCCATTCATCACTTTATCACAACAGATGTGTGCCATATGATGCACAACACACACACTTTCCAAATGGAAGCAAGGTAGCTTACTCTGTTCAGCAACTGCGTCACAACATGACTAAGTATGATTCAACCATGAACGAGTATCCCCATGGCCAGATTGCTGCAATAGACTGTTCTGACACATAGGGAATCGTTATCCTTGAGAATTTGAACTGTTCCCTTTGAAATTCCACTTGAGATTCCTACATCATAGACAAGAACTTAGTATGGCAATATGAGATGATTAAAGGGCAACCTTTTCGCGTGAGCATGATGGTGGTAGGATTAGGGATATGCCATCATTTATAGGGATGCACATATATATTGGGACTAGTTCTTAAAATTAATGTTTCAATATTTTCTTGAGGGCACATAATCTGAATTAAAGGAACAATATTTAGCTACTTGAAAGTTTTAGATGTGCGGTGTAAATACGGAGTTTATTTCATTTATTGTTTTATGCTGCAAATTTCTCCCATTAACTGTTTTGGGTGCCCCAACTTACAAAACATCAACGTCACGAACCTAACATTTTTCCTCTTAACCATCAATAACCTATTTTCTGTCATTTCAGTCACATAGTATGTTCCTACTAGTCCGACATTAGTAACTAAAATAGGAAACTACATGAATTCGTACCCTTCTCAATTTTTTTAAAAGGAATTTCAAGGACATGCTAAGGTTTTTTAAAGTTTTATACACCTATTCTATTCCACATGACCCATTGTAAAGCCCATCCCTGCAGTAGAAACAAAAAAAATCTACTTGGTCAAGGAACGACATCAAGAACACACACGAGCATGCACACACGCCCTCAAAATCCATTGCCGTTCTATGCACACAATTGGTTGCATGTGTTCTTTTCTATCAGTGAGAAGTTATACAAGGAATTATATGTTCAACAATACAAGAACCAACCGAGCAAAAATAGTTTTTTCCTTATGATATCTAATTTGGATACAAATTATGTTCCCACGGTCAAGGACTGACATAAAAATTAAATAGTAAGATCCAATATCTAATATTCAATATGCTTGCCCAATTTACGCATGTGTAAGAGGATTGTGATATTGGAAAACGATAGTACCTTGGCTTTGAAAATGACTCTCATAGGAAAATCTTGTCCAAATAGGCACCTTTGAACTTGGATAGCTAACTATATTTCACTTGCAATGCACGTCTGATTATTCAGACCCGGAACCCTCCTCTTATAGGAGGTTCGAAATGAATGCTACCCACCTCGGTCTCATCGACGAGTACAATCGACAAAAGCATTTACACACAATTATGTCGTGTGTTTATGGTGGTGCTGGACAGGCAGAGGTGGAGTCATATTGTGTCATGCTGCCTTTATTAATTTTGTTTGTATACCCACCTCGGTCCCATCGACCTACTCACTATTTACAACTAACAAAAGAATACACGCAACTATGACACGTATCGTCATGATGGGTTGGTGGTATCACATTTTTCCATGTGTCGATGGGGAAGAGGAAAGGCTCCCCACCTGAATTTCACTCTCAAAACAAGAATTATACGTAACAAAGGGAGAGATAAGCACGCCACAGATCGGCTAGATCTCTATGTTCTGTTGATTTGAAACGGTGAGACCACAAAGTCAAGTCCTGTATGATGTTACATATTGTGGCATTACAAGATTGTTCTACCTTCCTAAAGACCATAGCGCTCCTCGCGTCACAAATCTTCCATAGCATGACCAAGGTCATGGACGTCCTAATGTTTCGTGGGAGGTCATTGGACGGGAGATCATCCCAAATCTCAGCAGCGGAGATAGCCGAGGTCTGAAATCCCATGGTGGTCCAAATGAGGGCTGCCCGAGGGCAGTGGAAGAACAAGTGGTCCCTATCTTCCACGGGTGCGAGGCATCGGGAACAACTGGAGTAGTCTAGAATATGTTTATTATGAAGGTTCTCTCTTGTGTTCAGTCGATCCAGAGAGAACAACCAGCCGAAGATCTTGACTTTGCCTGGAATTCTGGACGTCCAGACGCGTTCGGTTGTCAAATAATGTAGAGAGGCGTTCATAGAAGCGTAGGCCCCCCTCGTAGAAAACCTGTACCCGTCCATGAGGACTCTGCTGTCAGTCCCTTCCGAGAGCGAGAAATCCTACAACAACAAAGAGAGCGAAGCGATCTTGCCAGCGGCCGCATTGGTTAGCCTGTTTCAGAGGTCCATCTCGACCCTCCTTTGCAGAACATTCACAACTAAGTCATTTTGGTGGGTATGTGTGACGCCCCGAGATCGGGCACTATGTAGATTTCAGCATTCCCGCCAAAATCCACATAATAACCGATTCCAGTTTGCCACGTCTGATAACATTACAACAGTTCACGAATAATCCACAACAACAATAGCACAGATATATACAAGAAGACTCAAACGAGTCAAGGATACAACTGATACAATACAAAGATCCAAATAACAGCGGAAAAAAACAACATATCGTCCGTCTACGGACAAGATACAAATTGGACTAAGAGTCCTGAAGATAACCGAGAGCGTCCAATCCCTGCCCAGGCCAAGCCGGAGGGATTCCCAAGCTAACGTCGTCAGACTTCAAACCTGTTGACTGCAATATTGAATATGCAGCCACGAAAAAGGATTCGTGGGTCAGTACGGTTAAGTACTGGCAAGTGGATAACCCATACTCACAAGATACCGGCGTAGCCAGTCATCACAAGATACAAATACTTTGGGATCAACGGAAAGGAAGGGATTATTGCAAATAAGCGGCAGCGGGCTGCACTAACCAACTACAGAAACACACTACCACTTCCGGCTAACAGAAAGAAGATAAGATAGCGTATCGGAACCAACTACAACTACTCACCAAACAATACCCATCCAATGTCACCCCCTACTAAGGAAGCAACCCAAGGATAACTCACACGGTTGATTAATGATGGATCAAGTTATTGTGTCAATAAGACTATTACTAGTCAAGTTATTATCATTAGGTGTAAGTTGTCTGAGTGCTTGTTAGCCAGTACTTTCACCAAGTCGTCACATAACCGCGGACAACACGGCTTCTCGAGAAGATTTATCCCTGCAGGGTGTGCTCCAGTACCCGTACACACTCAAGCCACCAACTAAAACTCAGGTTGGCTTGACACGGCCCAAACCATCTCTACAACCCATCCTAGGAGCCACGGAGCTATAAGGTCCCAGCCACGCAGCCGAATACTCAGCGCAGGTGTGCAAAACTCCCGCAGGACACAACACCCCGGCACTACAGGCCTCGCCCTATATGCATCACCATCATCATCAGTAACCAAGGGGGGCCAACCCATTATGCAAAGGAGCAAATGGAACACCCGAACTAAGTGTGGCTCTTCGGACAAGCTGCAGATCAGGTCTAAGTCGAGGGGGTCCCATACTACCACCCGGATGCGGTGAGCACGCTCATCATGGATCAGTAGACAAGACTCTTTTCCTAGTTTCGACACTAGCAGGCTTCAAAACCCTAACCCGGGCCTCCTGCCGGTGCCTTAACAGCAAATTATTATTACCCAAAACATTAACAGTTTGTTGATTGAATTGAAACCCAACTATCAACTAAACAGGTGATACGACAAAGGATAACAAGACTCGAGCACAAACAAACCTAAGCATGCAACTACGACACGAGGGCCAACAGGGTAAACAAGCAACAGGTAATAGGAAGTGGAAGGAAAGGCTATATCATGGCTGCAAGGTAAACATATAATAGGATCGAGACACAAGCATCGAGCAACAGGCTAGAATAAGAACAACGGAAAGAATCGGTAACAAGTGATGAAAGGCAGCCATTTGGCAGCAAGTGAGTATACTTGCCTGAGATCCCGCAAGGTAGCAGAACTTGTCGTTGCTCACATCATCTCAACGTCCTATCCGGGAAGAAGCAACGAACCTCGAACAAACAACGGGATGCAACAATTACTACTACGGCAAAAGATCCAGCATGATCCTATTTTATATGCATGACATGGCAAGATGCAACAGGGAAAACAATTTAAGCAATTTAATCGGAACCGGAGTCCGGAGAAATAGGAATTGGTTCAAGTTGTTTATCTAACCATCAAGTTAAATGTTGTTTAGCATGGAAAACAATAAAGTAGATGAGTTAGGCAATTTAAATGGAATGGGGCAACAGTTGGAAATTATTAGCCCACACATTCCATATGTGGTCATATAGTTGAACATGCATAACAAAACCTAAAATGCACAAGATAAGATGCAAACAGAGATATGAATGGCATGAACATGTTAATAACATGGATATGATTGGAAAACATATTTTATTGGTTGAGTAACACCTTTAAATGATTTAGTTAAGCAGATTACCAATTTTAAAATGCATTAAGTAAGAGGTGGAACAATTATTCAAATTAATTGTTGCAAAGCAGAAAACAAAGTTGATATTCAAGTGTGGCATGTAATTTTGGATGAAAAACATGTTTTGAGTATTTAATTTGGAGCAATAATTTGAAAGTTATTAATTATGCCATTTAATTAACCAAATTAAGGATTATTAGATAACATTTATTTTAATTGCCCAAAATGCAAAACAAAGTTGATAAACAGAAAGTACATTGAATTTGGACTGAAAAACATATTTTATTTGGGTTATTTGAATTAATTATGAATTAATTATGGAATTAACCAAATTGGAAGAGAATTGTTTGAATTTGAAATTTGAAACAATTTGAGTTGTGCAAAACAGAAAACAAATTGCATATTTGAAAAGTACAGGAAATTTGGAGTGGGATACATATAAAATTTGTATGATTTGGGTTTATAAATTAGAAATTACACCCATTTGAATTTTGAGGGTTATTAAGCATTTCTGGAAAAAAAAAGAAAACAGGGATTGAACCCTTTGTACCGTGGCTGGGCTACCCACACTGGCTGACCAGTGGGGCCAGGCCAGGGTGGCGCCACAGCGGAGCGCGGGTGTGGTGAGGTGGCGCAGGGGGTCTATGACCCGTGGGCCCCGCGCGGGTGCGGCCAAGGAAAAAAGGGGAGGCGAAATTCGCCTCCCGTGGGATTCGATCCCGGGATGCTACGCTTGCGCGCACGGGGACTGCACCACTAGGCTGGTTCGTGGTTCGTGTTAGGACTGAAGACGGAAACAACAAGAAGTTATCAGTGGATGTTAACTGAATTTTAACACCCGAGATTCAGACTGACGGAACGCACGACGGCCGGAAACGAGAACGACAACGACCGACAGGGCGGCAGAGGTCGCGACCAACTGCGACTAGAACGGACCAGGGCGTCGCCTCGCTTGGTCGACACGGAACGGAGGAAGCTCGTGCGGGTGGGGATCGGTGCAGGAGCGGAAAGGAGAGGGAAAGGATGGAGGCGGCGCTGCTCACCTTGGGAGCTTGGGGGCGATCGGCGAAGGGCCGGGCGGCCGCTCCTGGAGACGACGGAGACGGCAGGAAGTCGAGGGAGAAACTGCGTCCTCGTGGAGTCCCGAGCATGGCGATTCCATTCCTACGGTCAGCCTGGCCCGAGGGTGACCGTGCCGGCGCCGCCAAGGGCTCCAAGGTTCAGACATGGGGCTGTCGTTCGGCTCCGTTTCTTCAGAAGATTCAGAGCTAGAGGAGAGCAGCAGGAAGAGGAACAGAGGAGTGCGGCGGCGCGTGGAAGGAGGAAGGGTGGAGAGCTAGGGTACGCAGAGGGGGGGTAGAGGCCAGCTTTAAGGAGGAAGGAGCCTGGTACGGCGCACCATCGGGAGGAGGAGGCGATGATCCGGTGGTGGAGGAGGTGTCGTACAGAGGGTGACGTCTGCTGGGGGAAGACGACAGAGAAAAGGGGGTGGGCCAGAAAGGTAATGGGCTGGGGAAGAAAATAAGAGGATGGGGTGGGCTGCCCTTTTCTCTCAGCTCACCCCTCTCTTCTATTTTTTTTGCTGTTTGTTTTGCATTATGAACAAATTTTTTTTTTTGGGAAAAGATAAAAGAGGGAGAAGGAATAGAATTTGGAGGGGGGGGGGGGTTTAGGGTTTTCCTTTCATGAATTGTTTGTGTTAGTTTTTTCAAAACAGAAAATAAGAGAAAAGGGTTAGCATTATTTTCACAAGGTGGAAAAAGGATTTTGGGGTTTTAGGGTTAGGAATTATTTGTGTTAATTTTCCAAATAGGGTTTGGGGTATTTAATTGTTAAATAATTTTATTAAATTGCAAACAATAATTAAAAGCCAATGTTAGCCTTGTTGTTCAAACTTTGAATTATTAATGGGACTTTTTGAATTGGGATTTGAATTTCCATTAGTAATCATAAGGAGTTGATTTTCAATCAATTTTTATTCAATGAACTCAACACTTAAGAAAACAGTTATTGAATTTTAATTGTTTGCAAAATTTTAGTGTTTGAACCATAATTGGATCATGCCCATTATGATTGAAAATGAATTGAAATTTAATTTTCCATTAGGGTTTTGATAACAGGGAAAATTTTATTAACAAGCAATTGGATTAAAACAACTTCAAATTATTGAAAAACAAATGAGTGATTTAGTTTGCAAGTTTGAAATTGGAAATTTTTGAGCAAAGGTGCAAGTTTAAATTGTTTTGAATTTTGATTTGTTTTGAAAACACGATGCAATGCTCATGTGATGCATATGATGCAAGCAAAAAGAAAACAAACACTCTCTAATAGGGTAACACCCCAGGTGTTACAGACGACACCACTAACAAGGGATTGCGCCCTCGCAATCCACCTGCTAACCCGGGAGGGGAAAGAAGTTCGACTATCGATTCTTCGTGCTTCCAGTTGATTTCCTCGACACCACTAACAAGAGATTCTTGCTCGGAGTGACGACGATGTTCTTCCACCAGGAACCTTCCGATGATCGAACCTATTAGGTTAAAGGCTCAGAAAACGTCCACCCACGTGGGATCCTAACACTTTGAAAGATAGACAAGGGGGAGAATCCAAAACAAATAAGATGGGAGGGGAAATAGAATAGGGATAAGGAGAAAACAAGAACCCTATTGAGATGTTTTTCCAAAATAGTTTAGAAGAAAATAGTTTTTGACACTCTAGAAACAACGACCGTTAGCGAGGTTAACCTACAGGCTTTGCGGACCCGTTGCTTCGATAACCATTCGTATCGAAACAATCTCGGGAATCGGAACCAAGGCTCTGATACCATTTTGTGACGCCCCGAGATCGGGCACTATGCAGATTTCAGCATTCCCGCCAAAATCCACATAATAACCGATTCCAGGTTGCCACGTCTGATAACATTACAACAGTTCACGAATAATCCACAACAACAATAGCACAGATATATACAAGAAGACTCAAACGAGTCAAGGATACAACTGATACAATACAAAGATCCAAATAACAGCGGAAAAAAACAACATATCGTCCGTCTACGGACAAGATACAAATTGGACTAAGAGTCCTGAAGATAACCGAGAGCGTCCAATCCCTGCCCAGGCCAAGCCGGAGGGATTCCCAAGCTAACGTCGTCAGACTTCAAACCTGTTGACTGCAATATTGAATATGCAGCCACGAAAAAGGATTCGTGGGTCAGTACGGTTAAGTACTGGCAAGTGGATAACCCATACTCACAAGATACCGGCGTAGCCAGTCATCACAAGATACAAATACTTTGGGATCAACGGAAAGGAAGGGATTATTGCAAATAAGCGGCAGCGGGCTGCACTAACCAACTACAGAAACACACTACCACTTCCGGCTAACAGAAAGAAGATAAGATAGCGTATCAGAACCAACTACAACTACTCACCAAACAATACCCATCCAATGTCACCCCCTACTAAGGAAGCAACCCAAGGATAACTCACACGGTTGATTAATGATGGATCAAGTTATTGTGTCAATAATACTATTACTAGTCAAGTTATTATCATTAGGTGTAAGTTGTCTGAGTGCTTGTTAGCCAGTACTTTCACCAAGTCGTCACATAACCGCGGACAACACGGCTTCTCGAGAAGATTTATCCCTGCAGGGTGTGCTCCAGTACCCGTACACACTCAAGCCACCAACTAAAACTCAGGTTGGCTTGACACGACCCAAACCATCTCTACAACCCATCCTAGGAGCCACGGAGCTATAAGGTCCCAGCCACGCAGCCGAATACTCAGCGCAGGTGTGCAAAACTCCCGCAGGACACAACACCCCGGCACTACAGGCCTCGCCCTATATGCATCACCATCATCATCAGTAACCAAGGGGGGCCAACCCATTATGCAAAGGAGCAAATGGAACACCCGAACTAAGTGTGGCTCTTCGGACAAGCTGCAGATCAGGTCTAAGTCGAGGGGGGTCCCATACTACCACCCGGATGCGGTGAGCACGCTCATCATGGATCAGTAGACAAGACTCTTTTCCTAGTTTCGACACTAGCAGGCTTCAAAACCCTAACCCGGGCCTCCTGCCGGTGCCTTAACAACAAATTATTATTACCCAAAACATTAACAGTTTGTTGATTGAATTGAAACCCAACTATCAACTAAACAGGTGATACGACAAAGGATAACAAGACTCGAGCACAAACAAACCTAAGCATGCAACTACGACACGAGGGCCAACAGGGTAAACAAGCAACAGGTAATAGGAAGTGGAAGGAAAGGCTATATCATGGCTGCAAGGTAAACATATAATAGGATCGAGACACAAGCATCGAGCAACAGGCTAGAATAAGAACAACAGAAAGAATCGGTAACAAGTGATGAAAGGCAGCCATTTGGCAGCAAGTGAGTATACTTGCCTGAGATCCCGCAAGGTAGCAGAACTTGTCGTTGCTCACATCATCTCAACGTCCTATCCGGGAAGAAGCAACGAACCTCGAACAAACAACGGGATGCAACAATTACTACTACGGCAAAAGATCCAGCATGATCCTATTTTATATGCATGACATGGCAAGATGCAACAGGGAAAACAATTTAAGCAATTTAATCGGAACCGGAGTCCGGAGAAATAGGAATTGGTTCAAGTTGTTTATCTAACCATCAAGTTAAATGTTGTTTAGCATGGAAAACAATAAAGTAGATGAGTTAGGCAATTTAAATGGAATGGGGCAACAGTTGGAAATTATTAGCCCACACATTCCATATGTGGTCATATAGTTGAACATGCAAAACAAAACCTAAAATGCACAAGATAAGATGCAAACAGAGATATGAATGGCATGAATATGTTAATAACATGGATATGATTGGAAAACATATTTTATTGGTTGAGGAACACCTTTAACTGATTTAGTTAAGCAGATTACCAATTTTAAAATGCATTAAGTAAGAGGTGGAACAATTATTCAAATTAATTGTTGCAAAGCAGAAAACAAAGTTGATATTCAAGTGTGGCATGTAATTTTGGATGAAAAACATGTTTTGAGTATTTAATTCGGAGCAATCATTTGAAAGTTATTAATTATGCCATTTAATTAACCAAATTAAGGATTATTAGATAACATTTATTTTAATTGCCCAAAATGCAAAACAAAGTTGATAAACAGAAAGTACATTGAATTTGGACTGAAAAACATATTTTATTTGGGTTATTTGAATTAATTATGAATTAATTATGGAATTAACCAAATTGGAAGAGAATTGTTTGAATTTGAAATTTGAAACAATTTGAGTTGTGCAAAACAGAAAACAAATTGCATATTTGAAAAGTACAGGAAATTTGGAGTGGGATACATATAAAATTTGTATGATTTGGATTTATAAATTAGAAATTACACCCATTTGAATTTTGAGGGTTATTAAGCATTTCTGGAAAAATAAAGAAAACAGGGATTGAACCCTTTGTACCGTGGCTGGGCTACCCACACTGGCTGACCAGTGGGGCCTGGCCAGGGTGGCGCCACAGCGGAGCGCGGGTGTGGTGAGGTGGCGCAGGGGGTCTATGACCCGTGGGCCCCGCGCGGGTGCGGCCAAGGAAAAAAGGAGAGGCGAAATTCGCCTCCCGTGGGATTCGATCCCGGGATGCTACGCTTCCGCGCACGGGGACTGCACCACTAGGCTGGTTCGTGGTTCGTGTTAGGACTGAAGACGGAAAGAACAAGAAGTTATCAGTGGATGTTAACTGAATTTTAACACCCGAGATTCAGACTGACGGAACGCACGACGGCCGGAAACGAGAACGACAACGACCGACAGGGCGGCAGAGGTCGCGACCAACTGCGACTAGAACGGACCAGGGCGTCGCCTCGCTTGGTCGACATGGAACGGAGGAAGCTCGTGCGGGTGGGGATCGGTGCAGGAGCGGAAAGGAGAGGGAAAGGATGGAGGCGGCGCTGCTCACCTTGGGAGCTTGGGGGCGATCGGCGAAGGGCCGGGCGGCCGCTCCTGGAGACGACGGAGACGGCAGGAAGTCGAGGGAGAAACTGCGTCCTCGTGGAGTCCCGAGCATGGCGATTCCATTCCTACGGTCATCCTGGCCCGAGGGTGACCGTGCCGGCGCCGCCAAGGGCTCCAAGGTTCAGACATGGGGCTGTCGTTCGGCTCCGTTTCTTCAGAAGATTCAGAACTAGAGGAGAGCAGCAGGAAGAGGAACAGAGGAGTGTGGCGGCGCGTGGAAGGAGGAAGGGTGGAGAGCTAGGGTACGCAGAGGGGGGGTGGAGGCCAGCTTTAAGGAGGGAGGAGCCTGGTACGGCGCACCATCGGGAGGAGGAGGCGATGATCCGGTGGTGGAGGAGGTGTCGTACAGAGGGTGACGTCTGCTGGGGGAAGACGACAGAGAAAAGGGGGTGGGCCAAAAAGGTAATGGGCTGGGGAAGAAAATAAGAGGATGGGGTGGGCTGCCCTTTTCTCTCAGCTCACCCCTCTCTTCTATTTTTTTTTGCTGTTTGTTTTGCATTATGAACAATTTTTTTTTTTGGGAAAAGATAAAAGAGGGAGAAGGAATAGAATTTGGAGGGGGGGGTGGGGGTTTAGGGTTTTCCTTTCACGAATTGTTTGTGTTAGTTTTTTCAAAACAGAAAATAAGAGAAAAGGGTTAGCATTATTTTCACAAGGTGGAAAAAGGATTTTGGGTTTTTAGGGTTAGGAATTATTTGTGTTAATTTTCCAAATAGGGTTTGGGGTATTTAATTGATAAATAATTTTATTAAATTGCAAACAATAATTAAAAGCAAATGTTAGCCTTGTTGTTCAAACTTTGAATTATTAATGGGACTTTTTGAATTGGGATTTGAATTTCCATTAGTAATCATAAGGAGTTGATTTTCAATCAATTTTTATTCAATGAACTCAACACTTAAGAAAACAGTTATTGAATTTTAATTGTTTGCAAAATTTTAGTGTTTGAACCATAATTGGATCATGCCCATTATGATTGAAAATGAATTGAAATTTAATTTTCCATTAGGGTTTTGATAACAGGGAAAATTTTATTAACAAGCAATTGGATTAAAACAACTTCAAATTATTGAAAAACAAATGAGTGATTTAGTTTGCAAGTTTGAAATTGGAAATTTTTGAGCAAAGGTGCAAGTTCAAATTGTTTTGAATTTTGATTTGTTTTGAAAACAGGATGCAATGCTCATGTGATGCATATGATGCAAGCAAAAAGAAAACAAACACTCTCTAATAGGGTAACACCCCAGGTGTTACAGTATGGTGGGAGTAAAGTACGGTCAATGCGTCAGCTAGAGGCTCATGGAACAGCCATCTATCATGCCAAAAGAAGGTGGAGGAGCAATTGTGCACCGCAGACATTGTAATCTGCGAAATTATGGGAATATATTTGGCAATAATTTTACTTAAGTATGAGTGGCTAGTGGTGTGGCGAGCGAAGGGGGACTGCTTGTCGTGGTGTCGCCATGGCAAATTCCATGTTCAAGGTACTAGAGTTTCGTGTGAGGGAAGACGTAGGCGCTGGTGCGTTTGTTGGCTAACAAGGAGCGGGACAAAATTTAGCCAGGTTCGAGCCTCGAAGAGTAATGCCATAATCATGCTTGTCTTTCTTGTATTGATGATGATTTTGCAAGGTGCAACAATGGTGATGAAGCGTTGATTGGATATGACGCAAGGTGAAGTGTATGAGTATGAATCTAGTCTCTACCGGGAATCCCTCCTAGCCTTTATATAGAAGGCCCGGCACCGACTGCCATAACCGAGTCGGTTACAAAGCAGGGTGAAAATGAAATCTTCGGGTGTCTTGCCTCGCAGTCCAAGGATCCGAAGTGGGATTGTTTGTGGCTTCATGGACTTTGGCTTCAGGAATACGGATGGGCCACTCGGTAGGCCTCCATCTGGGGTGCACCCGGCATACCAATAATGTGTACCCACTAGGGTATGCCCATGTCAGCTACCATGTTGATTTTGGAAACTAATTATTTAGAATCTTGTTAGGGTTGGCGTGTTTTTCTCTAAATGTTGTTTCGTAGACAGTTAATTCGGGATCACATGGAACATGCATGTGCGGTTGCTTGATTACTTTTAGTTGTCAAAATACCAACTAATCAAAGACATTCAGACCTGAAACTACACCTCTTTTTCTACTGTGATACATTGGGTACTAGCACAAAAACAATATCTATGGCATTACACCATCCCAATGTAGGTGAAGAAAATCACGTTTCCTGGACCATCAACTCTCTCTTCTTGTGCAACTCGTCCACTATAAATCATACAATGGATACATTAAAAAGACTGGGCCACGGTTTTTGGGGGCATTCATCACTTTCTCACCACAGATGTGCGCTATATGATGCACAACACACACACTTTCAAAATGGAAGCAAGGTAGCTTGTTGTGTTAAGAAACGCCGTCACAACATGACTAAGTATGATTCAACCATGAACAAGTATCCCCATGGCCAGATTGCTGCAATAGACAGCTCTGACACAAATGGAATCGTTATCCTTGAGAATTTGAACTGTTCCCTTTGAAATTCCACTTGAGATTCCTGCATCATAGACAAGAACTTAGTATGGCAATATGAGATGATTAAAGGGCAACCTTTTCGCGTGAGCATGATGGTGGTAGGATTAGGGATGTGCCATCATTTATATGGATGCACATATATATTGGGACTAGTTCTTAAAATTAATGTTTCAATATTTTCTTGAGGGCACATAATCTGAATTAAATGAACAATATTTAGATACTCGAAAGTTTTAGATGTGCGGTGTAAATACGGAGTTTATTTCATTTATTGTTTTATGCTGAAAATTTCTCCCATTAACTGTTTTGGCTGCCCCAACTTACAAAACATCAACGTCAGGAACCTAACATTTTTCCTCTTAATCATCAATAACCTATTTTCTGTCATTTCAGTCACATAGTATGTTCCTACTAGTCCGACATTAGTAACTAAAATAGGAAACTACAAGAATTCGTACCCTTCTCAAATTTTTAAAAAGAAATTTCAGGGACATGCTAAGCTTTTTTAAAGCTTTTTACACCTATTCCGTCTATTATTTCACATGACCCATTAAAAAGCCCATCCCTGCAGTAGAAACAAAAAAAATCTACTTGGTGAAGGAACGACATCAAGAATACACACGAGCATGCACACACCCTCAAAATCCATGGCCGGGCTACGCACACAATTGGTTGCATGTGTTCTTTTTATCACTGGGAAGTTATACAAGGAATTATATGTTCGACAATACAAGGACCAACCGAGCAAAAATAGTTTTTTCCTCATGATATCTAATTTGGATACGAATTATGTTCCCACGGTTAAGGACTGACCTAAAAAATTAAATAGTAAGATCCTATATCTAATATTCAATATGCTTGCCCAATTTACTCATGTGTAAGAGGATTGTGATATTGGAAAACGATATTACCTTGGGCTTTGAAAATGATTCTCACAGGAAAATCTTGTCCAAATAGGCACCTTTGAACTTGGATAGCTAACTATATTCACTTGCAGTGCACGTCTGATTATTCAGACCCGGAACCCTCCTCTTATAGGAGGTTCGAAACGAATGCTACCCACCTCGGTCTCATCGACGAGTACAATCGACAAAAACATTATTTACACACAATTATGTCGTGTGTTTATGGTGGTGCTGGACAGGCAGAGGTGGAGTCATATTTTGTTTCTATATCCACCTCGGTCCCATCAACCTACTCACTATTTACAACTAAAAAAGAATACACGCAACTATGACACGTATGAACGTGATGGGTTGGTGGTATCACATTTTTCCATGTGTCGATGGGGGAGAGGAAAGGCTCCCCACCTGAATTTCACTCACAAAACTAGAATTATGCGTAACAAAGGGAGAGATGAGGACGCCACAGATCGGCTAGCTCTCTATGTTCCGTTGATTTGAAACCGCGAGACCACAAAGTCAAGTCCTGTATGATGTTACATATTATGGCATTACAAGACTGTTCTACCTTCCTGAAGACCATAGCGCTCCTTGCGTCACAAATCTTTGGTAGCATGATCAAGGCCATGGACGTCCGAATGTTTCGTGGGAGGTCATTGGACGGGAGATCATCCCAAATCTCAGCAGCGGAGATAGCCGAGGTGTGAAATCCAATGGTGGTCCAAATGAGGGCTGCCCGAGGGCAGTGGAAGAACAAGTGGTCCTTATCTTCCACGGGTGCGAGGCATCGGGAACGACCGGAGTAGTCTAGAATATGTTTATGTTGAAGGTTCTCTTTTGTGTTCAATCGATCCAGAGAGAACAACCAGCCAAAGATCTTGACTTTGCCCGGAACTCTAGACATCTAGACGCGTTCGGTTGTCAAATAATGTAGAGAGGCGTTCATAGAAGCATAGGCGCCCCTCGTAGAAAAGGGGGACCCGCCCATGAGGACTCTGCTATCAGTCCCTTCCAAGAGCGAGAAATCCTGCAACAACAAAGAGAGCAAAGCGAGCTGGCCAGCGGCCGTATTGGTTAGCCTGTTTCAGAGGTCCATCTCGACCCCCTTTTGCAGAACATTCACAACTAAGCCATTTTGGTGGGTATGGTGGGAGTAAAGTGTGGTCAATGCGTCAGCTAGAGGCTCATGGAGCAGCCATCTATCATGCCAAAAGAAGGTGGAGGAGCAATAGTGCACCGCAGACGTGGTAATCTGCGAAATTACGGGAATATACTTTGCAATAATTTTACCTAAGTATGAGTCGCTAGTGGTGTGGCGAGCGAAGGGTGACTTCTTGTCGTGGTGTCGCCATGGAAAATCCCATGTTCATGGTACTAGAGTTTCGTGTGAGGGGAGACGTAGGCGTTGGTGCGTTTGTTGCCTTACAAAGAGCGGGAGAAAATTTAGCCAGTTTCAAGCCTCGAAGAGTAATACCCTAATCATGCTTGTCTTTCTTTTATTGATGACAATGTTGCAAGATGCAACAATGGTGATGAAGCGTTGATAGGATCTGACGCAAGGTGAAGTGTATGAGTATGAATCTAGTCTCTACCGGCGACCCCTCCTAGCCTTTCTATAGAAGGCCCGACACCGACTGTCGTGACCGAGTCGGTTACAAAGCAGGGTGAAAATGAAATCTTCGGGTGTCTTGCCTCGCAATCCAAGGATCCGAAGTGGGCTTGTTTGCGGCTTCATGGACTTTGGCTTCAGGAATACGGATGGGCCACTCGGTAGGCCTCCATCTGGGGTGCACCCGGCATACCAATAATGTGTACCCACTAGGGTATGCCCATGTCAGCTACCATGTTGATTTTGGAAACTAATTATTTAGAATCTTGTTAGGGTTGGCGTGCTTTTCTCTAAATTTTGTTTCGTAGACAGTTAATTCGGGATCACATGGAACATGCATGTTCGGTTGCTTGATTACTTGTAGTTGTCAAAATACCAACTAATCAAAGACATTCAGACCTGAAACTACACCTCTTTTTCTACTATGATACATTGGGTACTAGCACAAAAACAATATCTATGGCATTACACGATCCCAATGTAGGTGAAGAAAATCACGTTTCCTAGACCATCAACTCTCTCTTCTTGTGCAACTCGTCCACTATAAATCATACAATGGATACATGAAGAAGACTGGGCCACGGTTTTTGGGTCATTCATCACTTTCTCACCACAAATGTGTGCCATATGATGCACAACACACACACTTTCAAAATGGAAGCAAGGTAGCTTATTGTGTTCAGAAACCCCGTCACAACATGACTAAGTATGATTCAACCATGAACGAGTATCCCCATGGCCAGATTGCTGCAATAGATAGTTCTGACACATATGGAATCATTATCCTTCAGAATTTGAACGGTTCCCTTTGAAATTCCTCTTGAGATTCTTGCATCATAGACAAGAATTTAGTATGGAAATATGAGATGATTAAAGGGCAACTTTTTCGCGTGAGCATGATGGTGGTAGGATTAGGGATATGCCATCATTTATATGGATGCACATATATATTGGGACTAGTTCTTAAAATTAATGTTTCAATATTTTCTTGAGGGCACATAATCTGAATTAAAGGAACAATATTTAGCTACTTGAAAGTTTTATATGTGCGGTGTAAATACAGAGTTTATTTCATTTATTGTTTTATGCTGCAAATTTCTCCAATTAACTGTTTTGGCTTCCCCAACTTACAAAACATTAACGTCATGAACCTAACATTTTTCCTCTTAACCATCAATAACCTATTTTGTGTCATTTCAGTCACATAGTATGTTCCTACTAGTCCGACATTAGTAACTAAAATAGGAAACTACATGAATTCGCACCCTTCTCAAATTTTTAAATAGAAATTTCAAGGACATGCTAAGGTTTTTTTAAGTTTTTTACACCTATTCCGTCTATTATTTCACTTGGCCCATTGAAAAGCCCATCCTTGCAGTAGAAACAAAAAAAATCTACTTGGTCAAGGAACGACATCAAGAACACACACAAGCATGCACACACCCTCAAAATCCATGGCCGGGCTATGCACACAATTGGTTGCATGTGTTCTTTTCTATCAGTGGGAAGTTATACAAGGAATTATATGTTTGACAATACAAGGACCAACCGAGCAAAAATAGTTTTTTTTATGATATCTAATTTGGATACAAATTATGTTCCCACGGTCAAGGACTGACCTAAAAATTAAATGGTAGGATCCAATATCTAATATTCAATATGCTTGCCCAATTTACTCATGTGTAAGAGGATTGTCATATTGGAAAACGATATTACCTTGGGCTTTTAAAATGACTCTCATAGAATAATCTTGTCTAAATAGGCACCTTTGAACTTGGATAGCTAACTATATTTCACTTGCAATGCACATCTGATTATTCAGACATGAACCCTCCTCTCATAGGAGGTTCGAAATGAATGCTACCCACCTCGGTCTCACCGACGAGTACAATCAACAAAAACATTTCACACAATTATGTCGTGTGTTTATGGTGGTGCTAGACAGGTAGAGGTGGAGTCATATTGTGTCATGCTGCCTTTATTAATTTTGTTTGTATACCCACCTCGGTCCTATCGACTAACTTACTAGTTACAACTAACAAAAGAATAGACGCAACTATGACACTTATCAGCGTGATGGGTTGGTGGTATCATATTTTTCCATGTGTCGATGGTGATCATGTGCACGAAGAGGTTTGCAGGGTTGTGAAAACGAAATATTCTTGTGTTCTCATTTGGTTTCTTCAAGTCTCATGGCATGCATCAATTCTTAAAGTGAATGATCAAAAAAAAACTTCATGTTATGTTGCTTAAATGTGGCACACCATACATACTGAACATGGGACCATGATCGGTTTTATTACCTACCACAAATATTTGGCAGCAAATCGTTCTTACGTCGGGCTAGGTAACTCTTGTTGGATATAAATTTCTATTAGATCTAGCCTCTGGGTAAGCAACTGTTTTTATCTTCTCGATCTAAAATCCTAGGCGGTTGGGCGCTTGCGTTACAAAAAATCTAGAATAATGTTTTTTAATGGGAACAGGGCCAAAGGGCCCCCGGGGCTGCATTAGTCAAAAGGTGCATAGAGGTTTATAAGAAGGACCCCAAAGAAAGCGAAAATACAACGCTTGCTTTCACTGTTACACACATGACCCTAGAAAAAAACTGAAGATCAACCGGGTACTTGGTCTTCACCACCATAGCTGGACGACCTCGATGCTTAGAGGTCTGTTAGCATGGTATTTCTCTTCATGTTTAGTGATGTAATTAATCTATATGATATCTAGTTTAGAACATGTGCAAGAACATTTAAGAATGTTTTTTTATTTACCTCTTACCGTGATTTTATCCATTGATGCAAATAGTTGACCTTTTTCATCAAGTAGGAACATTTATGGAGGTCACCGTAGGCCTCTAAAACCAAATAGCCACCCTGAGTCATGGTGGTTCATGTGGGGGCCGAGAAGTGCCTTGTGTTCCTTAGGATTTCTTCTCACTCTCGCGCACTGTGAAATCTCGCTAGCGTCCACCGGTCTGAATGGGTTGCTCTTAGTTGTCGCCATACCGGAATCGGCGTTCTTGCCTAGTGCCAGGATGTTTACCGAGTGAAATTTATCGGGTACTCGGCAGAAAAGGTGTGAAAGTCCACCAACAAAGACGGTCAGCAAAGGGATAACTTTGCCGAGTGCGCCACTCACCAAACATGCATGGGGCGCTCGGCAACAGCTGTGAGAGGCACTCCGCAAACTCGACAAACACGTGTTTTCTGCAAAAAGATTTTTTTATTTTTTCATTGAAAAAGGTTATTATTTTTCTTTTCTTTCTTCTCTTTTCTTTTCTCCACTACAAGAAATATGTTTATACATGACCCTTTTATAGTGACCGTGGATGAACTGGTCATAGATCCATGACCATTTTTAATCTGTTGGACATATTTGGGAGGGACTAAACCCCTATATTCATATGACTTTTTTGGCAAAAAAGTCATGATTTTCTTTAACAAGGTGGTCATAGAACATGATACCTGGTGTATGACTTTTTTTTGCTTAACTAAGACCAATTGAATTGGTCATGCGTTTGTTGGCTGCGATGCTTTCTATTACTTGGCAGCCACCTCAGCGGGTGGGATGCACTGACTTGTGGGACCTATTGACACGTGGCAGTAATGATTTAGCGTTTTGTCTGACAAGTGGGCCATGGTCGCATGTTTTTTTCTCCCAGCTGACTTCTATTACAAGTGTGGCACATCCCACAGCCCAGCGCACAGCCCAGCCCAGCCTAGCGCCCGCACTCAGTTTAAATCAGCAAGAATAAGCGCTTGCGGGGACTCGAACCCCGACCGCGCTGCTTGCTTTGCATGTACATTACCATTGATGTGTAGACGCTATTCTGTTAGGTATCCAGATACGCATCCTTTTATTGTTAACTTATCCGAATTCTATATCGAGTTAAAGAGCGAGTTAAGTTGTCTGGATCCTAGATCGAGGCAACTTGTCTGAATCCTAGATCGAGACACGAGTTCGGAGGCGCGGGAGGCTACCAGCGGCGGGTGAGGCTAACGGCGGCGGAGGCTACCGGCGGCGAAGGCGGAGGCGGCTGGCAAAGGCAGAGCCAAGGGCAGGAGCTGCCCTGGTTGACCTCGCCAGGACAGGAGCGCCTCACCCTGCTACAGCTCGCCTCTCTCTATGAACTGCTGGTGGCACCTCTCTCCTCTCTCTGGTTCTGCTCATGCTCGAAGAATAGCAGGGTATGCACCCCTCTCCTCTCTCTGGTCTTGATCCTCTGCTCTTTCTCTCTTGATCCTCTGTTGATGCTGCTTTGCATCTCTTGTAACTCTTCTGTCTAGCTAGAGACCCCACCTGCACCTGCTACTCTGCTTAAATATTAGGAAATTTAAATGTAACAACAAGCATAGATGAAAGTAATCTAGTGTAATTAAGTAATTAGAGATTTATAGCATAGCTAGGTTTTTTGTTCTTGAGTAATTGATGTAAGTGACATAACTGAATAATAAATCAAAAAAATGTTATTGATGTGTTAACTGAAGAATAAAGCAACAGATTTGCATGCTTTTGTTACTGCTAGATTTTGTAGTGATACATATATTTTTAGAATAAAGTAACAGATTTTCATGCTCCTGTTACCGTGTTACTTACCGTTAAATTTGCATCATACTGTGGTCTTTGGCAGATGGACAGAAGTTGGATTATAAAAGGGGCTAGAAAGATTTCCACTGAACATATCAATGGAGTGGAAGATTTCATGCAATTTGTCCTTGCAAGATTTGCCAACGGTGTTGCCATTCTTTGTCCATGTTGTCGATGCTTGAACCGTAAAGAACAGACCCAAGGAAGAGTGGAAGATCATCTGCTTCTTAATGGGATGGCCATCACATATGATAGGTGGGTCCACCATGGAGAAAATTTTCTTCAAGAACCTGAACATGGTGAAGATGATGAAGAGCCACACCATGGTGGTGATGATGACTTTGAGTTTATGGAAAATGTTTTGCAAGATGATGATGGTTTGGAGAAAGAGGATGGATATGAAGATGATAGGATTCTTGACCTATTGAGGGATCTGTACAATTCTGAAGACCATGTTGATGGACAGAAGTCACTATTTGCCGAGGTATTAGAGGAGGCTAAGAGTCTAGCTGTTGCGGGGGGATTTTCAAGATTTACCTTCACCGTGAAGTTACTCCACGTCAAGTCTTACTACCGGATTAGCAATGCTGCATTCAATGCAATACTGAATCGACCTTGCAATTCCCTAATAGCGGTGTTCCCAAGAATTATGATGAACCCTTGAGCATAATCTGCAAGTTGGGTCTAGGTTATGTTTCAATACTTGTCTGCCCAAATAACTGTGTCTTGTTTCGGAAGGATTATGCGATGTGTGACAAGTGCCCCAAATGCAATGTCTCAAGGTGGAAAGATGCCGATGGGAAAAGATCGATATCGCAGAAGGTTTTGAGGCACTTTCCTTTGAAAGCAAGGCTGAAGCGGATGTTTCCACGGACGGAGAAGCATGGAAAGATTTTGACAAGAAATATCCAAAGTTTGCAGAAGACCCAAGGAACATAAGACTTGACCTTGCCACGAATGGCTTTAATCCGTTCGGAAACCAGAGCACGTCATATAGCATGTGGCCAGTTTTTGTGGTGCCCTACAACATGCCCCATGGGAATGCATGGATTAGTCCAACTTTATGATGGCGTTGCTTTTACCGGGTCTAGAGTCTCCGGGAAATGATTTCGATGTCTTTATGGAGCCTCTCGTAGAAGAATTGCTCGATCTTTGGAATGGTGTGCCTAATGCATACAATGCCTTGACTCCTGACAAGAAGTTCACTTTGCGTGCTGCAGTCATATCGTGCATCCATGATTTTCCAGCACTGCACACTTTGTCGGGGAGGATCACGGCGGGTTATCAGGCATGTGTGTGTTGTGACAAAAACCCTTGCTCAATGAGGATAAGGAACAAGATTTGCTTCGTTGGGCATCGCCGTTTTCTTCCTCGAAACCATCGTTGGCGAAGAAGTACAGAGTTTAATGGTAAGACTGAAACCCGTGACCAGCCAGCAGAATTCAGTAAAGAAGAGCTGAAGAAGAATTTGAAAAGGTCAAAGATGTGAGACTGGGAAAGCTGGTAAAGAAAAGAAAGCATGTGGAAGGTCAATGTTCGGACCGAAGGTCGTGTTTGTGGGACTTGGAATACTGGTCTGATCTCAAATTGAGGAATAATCTCGACGTAATGCACATCGAGAAAATTATATGTGATAATCTATTTGGCACATTCCTCAACATCGAAGGAAAGACAAATGACACTTTGAACTCCAGGCTTGATCTTGAAGACATTGGCATAAGGGAAGAGTTGCATCTAAGGCCTAAAGGCAAAGATTCATTTGAAATGCCGGCAGCATGGCATACAATGAGTAAAGAAGAAAATGTGCATTATGTGGGTTCATCAGAGCCATGAGATTTACCGATGGTTATGCTGCTAACCTAGCAAAGTGTGTTTTCCCCGATGGATGCAAGATCCATGGGCTGAAAACTCATGATTGTCACATCCTCCTCCAAAGGATTTTGTCGGCTGCCCTCCGAGGAATCATGCATCATGATATATATGAAGCACTTGCTGAGCTGGAAAATTTCTTCAGAGAATTGTGTTGCAAAACAGTAAAGTTATCTGTGCTGAAAAGACTTGAAAAGGAAATCCCAATAATTCTTTGAAATCTTGAGAAGATCGTCCCTCCGTCCTTCTTCACCGTGATGGTCCATTTGACCGTGCATTTACCAAAAGAAGCAATGCTTACAGGCTCTATGCAATATGGCTGGATGTTCCCAGTCGAAAGAAGGCTGCTTACTTGTAAGTATTCTGTGCGAAACACGGCGAGACCTAAAGGTTCGATTGCTGAAGCCTATGTCGTCGATGAGTGCTTGAAATTTTGTTCAAGATACTTTGATGATGTGGAAACAAGATGGAATCGCCCAGGAAAATATGTGAGAGGGATGATTCGCACATTGCTGATGTCTCAGTTTTCAAGCACGGTGTGAAATTTATTGGAGGGTCAAAGTACTTGGAGGTTGATGATGAATATGACAAGATGGTGTGGTTTGTGCTCAGCAGTTGCGCTGAGGTGCAACCATATATAGAGTAAGTTATATTTTGTGCACTCGTTATATTTTCTCCTTGAGTTAGAACGAACCCAACTTTTATCACCCACCAGATGTTTTAGCTCAATACTCTTTCCTTGGGTTGCAGGATTTGCAAGGAAGAGTTGAATCAGCAAGAAAGCCACATCCATGTTGATAAAAGGCATGCCAAGGGATTTGCTAAATGGTTTATGAATAATGTGAGATATTTAGCCATGGAATCCATTATGACACGATCTGCTTATTGTGGGTTACTCACCCTGATTTATTTTGTGAAAATTGGCAAGTTGCATGAGGAGAAGAAGGTCAGTGATGATCTCTTTGCTTTGGCATGCGAGCCAAATAATGGAGTAAGAGTGTATTCAGCATGTATCGTTGACGGTGTACGGTACCACACTCTTGACCGCGAGAAAAACAAAAAGACACAGAATAGTGGAATATTCACCGAGGGAGATCATGATGGTGAGCCTTTTGAATTCTATGGTCAGCTCAGAAGCATCATCCATTTGAAGTACAACTCCAGCGGAGGCATCGACCGTTCATTTGTCTTATTTCGATGTGACTGGTTCGATCTTGGTTTCAAGAGGAACGCCGGATTGAGAGATGATGGACACTTCAGAAGCATCAACACTGCAATGTTCTGGTTTAAGAATGATCCTTTTATTTTGACAACACAAGGAACAAAGGTATTCTATGTGCTAGACACCTATTTGCAGGGAAGCTGGGAAGTTGTGCAAAAGTTCCAGCGTAGACACTTGTGGAGTATTAAGGAAACTGAAGTGGAAAAGGGTCCAGGTGGTGGTGGCCTAACATATCACGATGATGATTGTACAGAAGTTCCGGTGTAGACACGTGAAGCCAATGTCCAAACCAGAATGCAAAGGGACCGGCAAGAACCTATGCTTGTAGATTATGCAGTTGTAGAAGGCATTAAGAAAAAAAAAGGTTGTTGTCAATGAACATGAAAGCGAGGATGAAGGAGATGATACTATGTTGCAGTATGCTAGTGCTGATGAGGAAAATAGGACTGGGCATAGAATTCCTGGTTTTGGCATCGATGACGATGAGTAGAAGATGGATGCCTGTTGCACAAGATGGATGCTTGTTGTTGTCTGTTGCTTCCTGTAGCTGAAACTTGTAGCTGTCTGTTGGATCTTGTAGTTGATGCCTGTTGCTGAAACTTGTAGTTGAATTTGCAGGGTTTCTTGCTTCCTGCTTGATGAATTTGAAACTGAATTTGTATTGCTTGCTGCCTGCTTGATGAATTTGAATCTGAATTTGTATTGAATTTGTGCTTGTTGATGCATGTTGCTGTCTGTTGCACAAGATGGATGTTGCTGTTGAAACTGAATTTATGCTTGCTGTTGAGAAATGACCAAAAATAGGTTGAGGCCTGGGACTCGAACCCAGGACCTCAGGTTCCTACCAATTGTGTCTTGCCATAAGAATGCATTAGTGATATTGGTAGATAGTGATTTATAACAACTTTATATATAAATTGCATATTCTCTGAACTCGAACAGATAGTTCAGAACTGGGACTATAATGTAAAAATAGGGTTGAGGCCTAGGACTCGAACCCAGGACCTGTAGTTCGAATAGATAGTTCATTTCCACTAGGAGAGATATGTGATCTTGTAATAGTAGGATGTTTACAACATTTTATTGTACCAATTCACTTAAAAATAACTGAAATTTAACTAGAGGTTAACAAAATGTAAATACTGGAGCAAACACAGAATACTCTAGCATGTTCAAACCCAGAATTTCACACACATTGCTGGAACACATTCCATAACCTCACATAACATCGGTTCTTAAGTTCAAAAGCATAATACTCTAGGCTTGACAAACTGACATAGGTTCCATAAACTGACAGACACATCACATAATTTCAAACACAAACATATTACTAACATGACTCTAGATTGACAACCTGACATAAACATCTTGTTAGTTCAAAAGCATCAGACACATGGCTTCATCTTAAGCTTCTTCACACAGCCCTCCACATGGCTTCAGCTTCTTCACAACCAATTTGAGACCTGAAGTGTGCTTGAGGGTGCGGCTAAGCCAGAAGAGAATGATATCTCCCACTTTGTACTTCTCGTCCCATTTGTTCACCACAGACATACATTGCATCGTCATCATGGCCCTATTGTCACCTTTGGCTTTCCCAAGCAGGATCTTGACATCACTTTTGTCATTTTTGTGGTGATAGACCTTAATGGTAGCTTCCTTTCTAGGCAGGTGCCTTAGGTGCTTGCTGAGGTGATCCTTGGTATATTTTTTGGTGAAATACAACAAGGAAAATGTAAGCAATTAGTCACTATGCAAGCAGATACCAACAGATATGAAGAAAGTGTGGTATAGGTCAATACCATTTTTTCCTTTGATTTTGATGGTGTGTGACTTGTGCAAAGTGCAGATGTAGAATGGCTTGTTTGGTTTGTTGTTGGCACAGAACTCCTTGAGCAATGCCACCTGTCGGTGGTCAATCACAACTTTGTTGCCAAACTTGCAATGTGGTGGATAGGTGTCCTGGCCCTTATTATCTAGGCTTACATACAAGGATTAAGAAATGTAAATACAAAACTGAATGGCACTAAAAGAAATCAGATGGATTAAGGATTAAGCCATACCTCTGATGGTCTTGGTCCTAGGGCACACTTCATCGTCACTGATGGAAATTGCGTCAACGGAAATTGCGTCAACTTCCTCCTGTTTCGCATCCATTGTGGCCTAATAAAAAAGACAACAATAATTATATAGTGCACATGGCCACAAATATGTTTCCAAAATTAACAGATTCAATAATTAGATACTACTTTCACATGTATTTCAACTAACCATATAGTGCATATGATGGTTCAACTACACCACTTGACTTTTGATGGATTGAAACCACTAACAGCTTATTATATCTAACAGCTACCAACAAAAACCACTAAATGTGCATTGTTACCTCTAACAGCTACCAACAAAAACCACTATAACTAACCAACAAAAATTCTACCTCTAATAGCTACCAAGCAAGACATGCATCAGTGCTGAAATATTCAACTTCCAATCTCAAGGTTCACCAACAACTTCCAATCAGAATGTGCACAAAGGTATAATCTTCATACAAACTACACAGCAACAGAAGCAGTGCACAAAGATAATATCTTCCTACAAACTACATAGTAACAGCGGCAGTGCACAAAGATGAGTTACAATGAAACATAGGCAAGGCTCCATTCTGGCTCCTTTTTTGTCAGAGTGCATTCTAAACATTAAGTTACAACAAGTTTGATATTACATCAGTCTACTATAAACCAAGAACTTTTGTTGTAAATAAAAAGTGACTATGCAAATGAACATGTATCTGTAGAAAAAAATTGGGCAATTTTATGTTTCAGATATAAATCATGATTACATCAACTAAACCATTATACTAGCAATGCACATGCAAGATGCAGCATAAACCATGATTAAGTTACAAAAAGTTCTAGCTAGACTACAGCAGTTCTTTGTAAACCAGAAACCTTTGCAGGACCACTTGAGCAGTTGGGGGTTCATGAGGCACAGAAGGATAGGGAGACCACTTGAACACTAGATCCATTCGTGAGGTTACTAGTGCTCTCTCATGTAAGCCTAGTGCTCTCTCCTGTGATTACTCGAAAAAAAGGAGAACGATGGATAGGGAGAGGCAAATCCACACGCGAAAGAATCGGTGGGACACGAGGAAACGGTGACGATGGTCGTTGTTGCTCTAAATCTAGCAGAAAAGGCGGCGGAGGAGGGACATGAAGAGACGGCGGAGATGGTTGTCGTTGCCCTAAATCTAGCAGAAACGACGGTGGAGGAGGGACACGAGGAGGGACATGAGATCTCACCTTGAGTGGGGGGTTTCCTCCGGTGCGGGCGACGGAATCGGTGGCCGGCTCTTCGTGTACTCGGAACTGACGAGAGGGGGTGTAGAGGAGGCGAAGTGGCGAGGGAGAGTGGTGGGTGGGGGAATTGAAGAGGAGGTGGACTCGAGGAGCTCGACTCATGTCTGCCCTATGGGGCCTCACTGACATGTGGGTCCCACGGACAGGGGCCCACATGTAAGCACCACAACTTTACTAGAGGAGGATTTGAGTGGTGTTGGAATGGTGTTGTGGGGGCATTTTGCTTAATCACATTTGAATAAATGTATATTTCAAAAAACAACCATTTTCTCAGCGCTCAAAATGGATGTTTTCTATGAAGCGGCTCCCGAGACCATCGTCCGAAATGGCACCAATCCATTTTTCCATCGAAGTAGACCTCATTCTAGGCTCGAAACTGCCCGATTTTGAACTGCAGGTCCTTCACAGATCGCCCGTTTTTTTGTGGATACTACGACATATATAATGACACCACGCGACGGTGTTGCATCGTTTCGAGTTTTTTTTTTGAATTTTTTGGAATTTTCTATGCCGGTTTTAGGAAAAAGTCAAGACGACGGTCATTACCTTTCGTAGCTAGAGGATGAATATTGTGAAACTCTTGGTATATCTCTAAAGAAATTGGTACTTTTGTAGCTAAAAATGATTTTTAAAAAAATCATGAGCAAACTATGAGGCACCTGTAGTTCAAATTTTGCCCGGTTTCACCTGAATCGGCAGAAATTTGTCTTTTTCAAAAGATGTGTATTTAGAGCTACTGAGTGGTAGGAATTTTGTTATTTGTAGATCAAATATGACATATTTGCTTTATAATTTTACTTTGTACATTTTTGTGTCATATTTTGTCAATGTGCTTCACAAAAAAAAACCATTTTTGACACTCCGAACATGGAAAATGATGTTTTTATTCAAAGAAAAATAATACTTTCTTCGTCAGCATTGTTATTTTTTCCAATATGCATCTTTGTGTGGAATATGGGCACATTTAAACAAACTATGCAATGAAAGTGGCCATAACATCCGTCATTTGGCCCGAAACCCAATAATCTTCATAGATGATAGCTTATTTCTGTGAACACCTTTTCAACTCAATTGTCGTATTATAAGTTTATTATTTTTTGTGGACACTAGGACATATATAATGACACGACGCGAAAGCGTTGCATCGTTTCGACTTTTTTTGAATTTTCTGGAATTTTCTATGACTGTTTTAGGAAAAAGTGAAGACGACGGTCATTACCTTTCATAGCTAGAGGATGAATATTGTGAAACTCTTGGTGTATCTCTAAAGAAATAGGTACTTTTCTACCGAAAAATGAGTTTTACAAAAAATATCATGAGCAAACTATGAGGCACTAGTTCAAATTTTGCCCGGTTTCACCTGAATCGGCCGAAATTTGTCTTTTTCAAAAGAGGTGTATTTAGAGCTAATAAGTGGTAGGAATTTTGTTATTTTTATATCAAATATTACATATTTCCTTTATAATTTTACTTTGTACATTTTTGTGTCATCTTTTGTGTATGTGCTTCACAAAACCCATTTTTGACACTCAGAAAATGGAAAATGATGTTTTTATTCAAAGAAAAATAATAATTTCTTCGTCAACATTGTTATTTGTTCCAATATGCATCTTTGTGTGGAATATGGGCACATTCAAACAAACTATGCCATGAAAGTGGCTATAACATCCGTCATTTGGCCCGAAACCCAATAATCTTCGCAGATGATAGCTCATTTATGTGAACATCTTTTCAACCCAATTGTCGTATTCCAAGTATATTATTTTTTCTGGATACTAGGACATATATAATGACACCATGCGAAGGCGTTGCATCATTTCAAGTTTTTTTGGAATTTTCTATGCCGGTTTTAGGAAAAAGTCAAGACGACGGTCATTACCTTTCGTAGCTAGAGGATGAATATTGTGAAACTCTTGGTGTATCTTTAAAAAATAGGTACTTTTTGACCTAAAAATGATTTTTACAAAAAATCATGAACAAACTATGAGGCACCTGTAATTCAAATTTTGCCCGGTTTCAACTAAAACGGCAGAAATTTGTCTTTTTCAAAAGAGGTGTATTTAGAGATAATGAGTGGTAGGAATTTTGTTATTTGTAGATAAAATATGACATATTTTCTTTATAATTTTACTTTGTACATTTTTGTGTCATATTTTGTGTATGTGCTTCACAAAAAAACCCATTTTTGATACTCCGAAAATGGAAAATGATGTTTTTATTCAAAGAAAAATAATACTTTCTTCGTCAACATTGATAGTTGTTCCAATATGTTTAGAGGAAACAATTTGGTTATTCGTAGATCAAATATAACACATTATAGGTTCCATCGTCAAAATGCACGCGTTTCTAGGATTCCTGGCTATTTTCGCCAATTTAAACGGATTATTGCCGATTTAACTGGAAAATGCCCGATTTTTAACTATAGGTCCCTCACTTCCCACCCGTTATTTTTCACAAAAATCATTTATAGTTTCGCAAGTACCCATTTCATCAGAGATACAGAAAGATCCATGCATGATTCAACCCCGAGAATCGAACGGTGACCGCGACGATTTCGAACGGGTCTAGAAACATGTGATAGAAATTCGAAAAAATCCAACAAAAATGGAAAAGTTATTCATGTTATGTGACATAGCAACCAAAATAGTTGGTTTGAATTAATCAATACCCTATTATTATTATTCCAAAGTTTCAAATGTGAGGCCAAAATAGAAAATCATCTTCAAAATTTAGGCTCCAAACTTAATTCCCGTATGTCCAATTCAGTCCCGCCTCCGACCAATTCATTTACCGCCCCCGACCAATTCGTTTCCCGCACAACTCCCCACCACTCAGATCCAATCCCCACCTCTCCCCTCTCCACACACCCCACCTCTCTCCCGACGGCGGCGGAGGAGGCACACCGCACCCCACCTCTCCCCACCTTTCCCCACCGCACCGCACCGCACCACTATCCCCTCTATCCTCTCCCCACTGCACCGCACCACCACACACCCCACCTCTCCCCACCACACCGCACCACCGCACACCCCACCTCTCTCCCGACGACGGCGGAGAAGGCACACCGCACCCCACCTCTCCCCACCGCACCGCACCACTATCCCCTCTACCCTCTCCCCACCGTACTGCACCACCGCACATCACCACTATCCCGACGACGGCGGCAGGAGGCGGGACATGAGGCCCGACAGGAACCACCACGACGGCGGCACGAGGTGGGACAGGAGGCTCGACAGGAACGACGACGACGACCGCGACACCATCGATCTAAAACTTGTTGATGGTGAGTTCTGCCGTCCATCTCCCTTAGCTAGCTCCTTGTTCTAGGTTTAGGGTTCCACCTCACCTACATCATTTGATCCACCCCTGCATGATTTGATCCATCTCCATAGCTCCCTAGCTCCTCCTTCTAGGTCTAGGGTTTTGAATCCTAGTTAGCAGAATGCTGCCCCTGTTGATGCTAGGATTTAGGATTATTGCTGCTCCTAGATTATGTTGCTCCTCCTTCTAGGGTTAGCAGATGGAGAGCAGACACCAATCAGGACAGGGTTTTTGCTGCCCCTGTTTATGCTAGGATTTAGGATTATTGCTCCTACTTCCAGGTTGATGCTAGGATTCTTGCTGCCCCTATTTATTCTTGTTGCCCATGTTGATGCTAGGATTCTTGCTGCCCTTGTTGATTTATCTGAAATTAGCCCTGTTTATTCTAGTGATGGCTAGTAATTTTATCTTATTATATTGATTCTTGATGCTACTGTTGTTTAGTTCAGGGCTCATTGATGCTACTGTTGTTTTTTTTACAATAACTCTGATATGAAATCATATTTGCTAAGAAGGAATGCTATATTTCCTGAGAAGGAAGTTAATTTCCTGTGACATCAAATTTTCCTGTGAACTAATTCTTTTCATTATAATTTTTTACTAACAAGATCAAAACCCCCTGTTGAGATCATCAATGGCAAAGATGTCAAAGAAGAACCTGCTGGCTGGTATATAACCTTGTTCCTTATGCTTATCCTGCTACCTTGTTTATGTTTGCTTCCATGTATCTCTAGCTTACTACATGTTGTTCTTGTAATATATGGTTATATTTTTTCATTGTATTGCATGCTATTATTATGTGTTGTTCTTGCAATATATGGTCATATTTTTTCTTGTGCTTTTTAACCAGGAATAAGTATAAATAAAACATGATAGGATAGATAAATTGCCTAGAATGGGGTTGTTTAGTAGTTGCTAATGAATTAATTGTACTCAATACACTGTTTCAAAGATTCAACTTACTTGTTTTCGTTGTCTTGCTTCTAAATGCAATTCAACCAAATCAAACTCATGGTTACTTAATTTTATTTTTCAAAAAAAGCACCTACCACAGAGTACGAGAAGATTAGGGTTTAGAAAATATTGAGGAACAATCGTATATTACAGTCCCTTGGCATCGGTGCACTAGCAGTATCCATGATTAGGAATTCAAATAATGTTGTTACTCAAGCTAGTGCAATTACAAACGATGATTCAACATCTGCCATAACTCAAGACTCAAGACTCAAGCTCAGAGTATAGTCCTAAGGACGATGAAGTGATCGGTCAAGATGAAAGTGATGACACCGTAGTGAAGAAGCAAGTTAAGGTGGGTGTGGTGGTGGGCAGGGGGAGGGGGGCTTAATTTGTGTGTTCTTTGTTTAATCTGTGCAAACACTTTTCTTACTCATTATCTAATGCCATTGTCTTTGTTGTTTCTACGAGGGACCCAAGGTTTCTAGAAGGAAGAAGTGTGATGTTAAGAAGGTAAGAAGCAGAAGGACAAGCACACTGATACACACACTTGATTCAACTCCATCTTTTGCAATGGCTCCTCGAAGGGTGGTGGCTCCAGATCTAGAAGGAACTAAAAGAATGCTAGCTAATATCCGACCAGATCAAGATGACAACAGTCGCTTCAATGTAAATCTAAGGACGATGAACTTTTGGGGATGTTTAAGATACTCCCTTGATATGATGTACTTCGATGTAAATCTAAAAAACAGTATTGTCAAATTACATTTTTGTATGTTTTTTTCATAATATTATTCTGTAACTATAACACTTTTTAGATTATATAGGATGTAAGAAAGTAGCAATTAACTTGGTGGAGATTCTTAGAGTACAATACTATCAAGTTTATATGTAACTAAATAGGTTATTCTAGTATGTTTGAAGTGCCAAGTATGAGCTATTCCTCCTCGAACGTAATCTCCACTAGGTCTGTGGCAGTAATATTTATGTAGTGGTACATGTGTGGTATGTGATATGTTGCTGATGTATAACTGCACTTTGAAGTTTAATTGTGTATTATCTATATAATTCGAGGATTAGTCTATTAATAACTGTCTGGAAGTAGTACTTTTGTTTAGTACGGAAATATGAATCCGAGGAGCACCGTACGTGAATATTTAGAAGTATTCCGGAGATGCGCAAATGCGCGACTAAGGAACATAGTACATGTATTTAGAAGGACCCCGAAGACACACAGATAGGAAGACTGTATGTGAATATTTGGAAAGTCCCCGAATACACGTGAATGGGCGACCAAGGAGAGGTACAAGGGGCCAACCCCATGTTGAGAACTCTTTGACCAAATCCCTGGACTGTTGTAAACGAGAGCAACAAAACTATTAACAAAATAGATCTAGCACGACATGTGATACAAGATTTTAACGTGGAAAACTCTTTCAAAGAGGAAGAGAAAAAACCACGGGCTCTACCCAGCAAAATTTCACTATATTGGGTACGGCTACAAACGCCAAGTATTTACAACTTACGACTCATCCCAAATAGGCACCTTGCATGAGTTATATAGAGGGGGTAAACCCCAAACGAAATGAACCCAATCCAAACAGGTAGCAACTCGTACTATACCTAAACCTCCAACGTAATCTCTATTCATTCATCAGAAATTCATTTTATCTTCATAACAGTATTTGGATCGTATCAAATTTTTGTTTTATCTCTATAACCGATAGACCTCCACGGTTCCAACTCTTTATTAGATGAATTCGATGTGATATTCACACTTGAAAGTTGTGTTCTGTAAGATCATATTTCCATTTATCTAGCCCCAAGTCCGGCCCTCCACTCAGTGTGCACACACACTTTTTCCCCCTTTTGGAGTTTTCGCGACCAATTCTGACGTAGTATCTGATGGACCGGCCCACTTAAGCATTCTCTGCCCTTTTTTCAGTAAAAAAATGAAAAAAAAATAATAAAAAAGATTTGACAAAAAAACAGAAAAGGGACACAAAAAAGACAAAAGAAACAAAATAAAATTTGAAAAAAAAAACAAAAGTGGACCTGACACCGAAAACGGGCCGACCCAACAGGCGGCCCATACAAATATTTGCCGCACGGGTTTGCCTACGACTATGCATAGCCGAGCTTGTTCGGATAGAAGCCCAACCAAGTGTGACATCTAACGGCCCAATTCTAGCAAGCCCGACCTTCAAACTTAAGTGCACCACACACGGCGGCCCATACAAATATTCCGTCGATAGGCGATCTACTGGTACTCCAGCCAGCTCGAGCGCCCAGATACAACACCGACCCAAATGCTAGCTAGCTCCCGGCCGGCGCCGCACCAACTGGTCCCCTACGACTGAAGGCAGTGGCGCATCGAAACACTACCTATCGCTTATAGAAGTCCGAACACAAACTCGCTCGTGCTTTTCGCATCGCACGATGCGAGGTGGGCCAGCCCATTACATCAACGGAAATAGCAGCAAAATAGGGAGAAATGGGATTATAAACTGCGACCGTTTGCTTCGGGCCTTCAGTGGGAAGACGTGGACAACCACGTGACAACGCTCATGTTAGTGTACATACTTACTCTTTGACATTTTTATTGTCTACTTTTTTGTTTTCGTTTTTATTATCATTTTCCTTTCATGTTTCTGTTTTTATCTTTTGGGTTTTATTCTTTCTTTTTCTGTTTTTATGTTCTTTTTTCCTTTATTTGAAAAACATTTTTGTTTTTGATATTTTAAAATCTGAATCAATTTTCGTTTCTTTTTTTACTGAACTTTCTCAAATATGGAGCTTTTTTTTATAAATTGAACTATTTTTTAGTTTGAAACTATTTTTAAAAATTCGTGGCATTTTCAAAATTGGAACCATTCTGGTTCACTAAAAATTTTGTTTCGCTATTTTTTATGTAATCCTTTTTTGGTGCACCGAAATTTTTAATTCACTATTATTTTTATTTCACCAAAAATTTTGGTTCACTGTTAGTTCTCAGTTCTCGTTCACCGAAAAATTTGGTTCACTATTTTTTAATTATATTTTTCAATTCGAAATTTGTTCGGATAAAAAACTGTTCAAATTCAAAATTTGTTCAAATGAAAAAATGGTCAGATTAAAAATTGTTTAAATTTGAGAATTGTTCATATGTAACATTTTTTGTTCATGTTTGGAATTGTTCAAAGTTAAAATTTGTTCACCATTTAAAAGATATTCGTTTTAAGTTATTTGATTTATTTCTAACAAAAGAAATTGGAAAGGGAAAAAATTAAAAATGGGCCGGCCCAGGCCACAAGCTGTGCGAGATGGGGACGGGAGCGAGCGAGGCGCTTTTTTCTCGTGAGCCCTAGCGCGCATGGGCCAGGCATAAAGCTCGGGATCGCTATGAGCTATAGCTAGAGGATCGCGTGGCGCACCGCACCATTTGTCCATGTGGCGTGTCGGTTTGTAAGTGCGAAGCTGATCAATCGACGTACAACTATTTTGATACCGAAACATGTCAACAGCAATAGATCGGCTGGTTTGTGAGTGTATGTACGTTCATAGGGGTGAGTGTATGCGCGTGTCGGCTGGTTTGTGAGTGTATGTACGTTCATAGGGGTGAGTGTATGCGCGTGTTTATGAGCGATTGCGTTTGTACCATGTTTCAAAAAAGCAACAGAGCGGCCGAAAACGATCTCCGGCTTGCTGTTTCGGTCCACGATCGGACAATACAGATTTTTTAGCGGAGCCGTTAGAATTCCCCGCTGATCAATCACATCAATCAAAACAAACACATACACGCAAATCTTTTTGCCAAGGGCATTTATCGCTCCCGTTGTTTTTCTCTTTATTTCTTCCGGTTTTCTTATAATATCATGGTACAAGCTTAATACAAAACTCGGTGTCTTGTGTTTATATACACAAGAAACCAACCGACCTTGCTCTCTACCCTGTCCTAGTACTACTCGTAACTTTGTACCTAAATGCACACACACTACTAGTTCAACTAGCTACAACTAGGAATTCCTAACGTAAGTACGAACTACTCCCTCCGTTCCAAAATATAAGCCTTTTTAGCAAACTGTTTTAGCTCGCTAGAAAGGCTTACATTTTGGAACGGAGGAAGTAAGTAAACCGGTACTAGCCGGACTAGACTAGGACAAGTGCATGCATGACTGAATTCGGCATGCACGCCTATTACGAATAACTTTTACCTATCCGGACTCAAACTTACGTCGTCAAGTTGGATTATTTCCTACGGGAGCAAGAAAATTTTGACGCGGCGGAAGGAAGAAAATGATCCAAACGTTTCTACTTTTATACAGTAATATAAACAGTATAGAAGATTGGGGGAATTGCCGAAGCTTAATCATCAAGTGGAACAACGGTATCAATTTCTGTGGCATGATTTGAGCAATCTCGATCGTCATACACGTCGAGCTGAGGAGTATAGCTGGACGGCCAGAGCAATTTTGTTTTGGGCACGGCCCAAGGTTTTGCCGGCTCGTCCCGTGTTGGGCTTGGCCCACGAGAAAATTAGACCGAGCCGATCCTCCTTTTCCAGCTTGTGGAGGGCTTGAGCCGAGTCAGCCTCGCTTTGATGCAACCCATTTAGATGCAAATGTAGCTTTCTAGCCTGTTTGTCTGTTGTTTGTTCCCATCAGCACATTTAGAGGCAGCTGGTCAAAACATTCGCCGTGTACCGCGCGTCCTACCCAATTCCCGCCCTGGTCTAGCATATCCGCGCCGCTGGACCGTCCGGCTCCCAAGACACCGGTCCTCCTATTTTCCAGCATCGGCAAGCCGGCCGCTCGTTTACAACCGAGTGTGGGACTGGATTGGTTCCAGTCACTAGGGATGGCTCGTCTCACTAGTCGAGTTGGCTTGCGACTCGCTACTTCCGGCTAAAGCTTTTCCCAGGATTGTCTCACTAGTCGAGCCGAGCCTAGGAAAAGTTTGAGCCGGACCTGGCTCGGGTCCATTAAGCATACAGGTAAGACCAAGACACACTAGTGGAAAGAGGGCCTTTTGTCCCGGGTCGTAAGGCCCATTTGTCCCGGTTGTGCAACCGGGATGGGATGGCCGGGACAAATGGCCCGTCCCATTGGTCCCGGTTGTGCCAGGACCCGGGATGGTAAGCACAGGCCACGTGGCGAACCTGGGCCAGGGAGTTCGTCCCGGTTCGTTCAAGGGACCGGGATGGATACTGTTTTGACAAAAAAAAATATAATCGTCCAGGCTCCACGTTTTTTTGGGCTCCTGTCTCCCAATCACGAGCCGGCCTCCCCTTCCCCAACCGCGTCCAGGCCCACGTTTTTTATTAAGCCCACTGGTCACATTTTTTTGTCAAAAGGGCCCACTGGCCCGCGTCTTTTATTATGGTCAGTCAACGGTTCGAAGGGCCCACTGGCCAGCGTGGTCAGTCAATGGTTCGAAGGGGCCACTGGCCAGCGGCCGTTGGCTGGCTCGCCTGGTCCCTTAATTTAAGACTACAGGACGGTCAAAGGGCCACTGGCTCGCCTCGTCTTCCCGCCCCGCCTCGGCTTCCCACGCCCCCACTTCCCCACGCGCATTCATGGCCGCTTGCAACCGCCGCCACGTCCAGGCCGCCGGTTGGCATGCCAGCCCACCCCGGGTCCTTTTTAAAGGCCCCCCGCCGCCCGTACAACCCACCCACCCCGGCCGCGTCCCTGGCAAAGCAACCCTAGCCGCCACCATGTCCCGCTGGTTCTCGAACTCCGGCAAGCGCCCAAGGAACGACGACGGAGGCTCCTCGAGCGGCGCCGGCCGCATCCCACCCCCGCCGGCGGAGGCCTTCGGCTACGGCCCTGGAGGTGTCCGCCTCGGCGGGGTGCCGCGCGTCCCCGCGCCACCACCGGCTGCACGCCCGCCGCCCAGCGCCGCGCCCAAGGGCAAGAGGTTCCGCCGGTACGTCCGGGTGGACGAGGCCGAGTGGCACTGGAACAATGCCACTCCGGTGTTCTATGCCGACGTCCACCTCCCGGACGGCTGGCACCTGAACCCCCAGCGGATCCCTGTGCCGCCGGTCCCGAACGGCCAGGCGCTGCTTGAGGAGGTCGACCGCCGGCGCGAGCTCCTGCCGGCCCCCGTCCGTAGGGAGCGCGCGTACGCGCGCAGCTCCCCCTACTGGGCCGCCTGGCTCGAGCAGGAGCACGAGCTGCGCCGCCGCTCCTTCATCCCCGCCCCCCACGAGGCCAACGTGGACGACTACCCCCCGCCAGCGCCCGGCCGGGAGAGGGAGCTATGGCTCCTCGTGGACGAGCCGGAGGACTTCTCCGGGGAGGAGGACCCCGAGCTCCGGGCCGCCATGGAGGAGGCCTGCGAGCGCTCCCGCCGCTCCCTCATCGACGACGAAATCAAGCGGTGGGAGCGGGTCGTGGCCGCCGCCGTCGCCGACGCCGCCGCCATGCCGCCGCCGCCGCCACCCCCTAACGAGCCTGCTGTCCCCTGGTGGCAGGCGATGAACGCCGAGCTGGAGGCGTCCGAGGACCAGCCGGAGCCGCAGCCGCTCCCACCAGGCCTGGAGTACGGCATGAAATGGGCCTGGACCGGCGGCGTTTGGGCGTCGGGGTCGCCGGAGCAGGAGGAGGAGCTGCCCCCTCCGCCGCAGGAGGTGCTGCCCCCGCCACCGCCGTACCCGCCTCTGATGCCCCCGATGCCTGCACCCCCGGCCCAGGCGCCGCCTGCCCACCTGTGGCAGCCGCCCGCCTACCACTGCCTCTCCGACGACGAGGACGACTAGATCGGCGCCGGTCGCCTGTGGCCGCGCCGTCCCCTCCCCCATTCTATATAGACAACGCCCCTAGCTACCCCCCCCCCCCCAAGAAACGGCCGGCCGCCTGTGGCCGCGCCGCCGCCCCTTATGCAAGTACGGCCGGCCGCCTGTGGCCGCGCCGCCCCTATGTAAGCAAGGCCCCTGGCCTTATTTTAATATAAGTTGTGTTTCCCCTAATCTACTGTGTCCCTACCCCATCCCCGCCGGCGGTGGTGGAACGCCGGCGGATCTGTCCACTCGTTCCCGCCGCCGGCAGGGTTTCGCCCAGCCATATCCACTCGTACCCGCCCCTGGAGTGTCCGCTCGGCCTGGAGAGAGGGCCGCGCTTTTTATACACCTGGGCCTTTAGTCCCGGCCCGTGCCACCAACCGGGACTAGAGCCCCTTTGGTCCCGGTTGGTACCACGGCCCGGGACCAAAAACAAATTTCGAATTTTGGTGGCACCCCTGCGCGCCCAAAATTTTTTAGCGCCAAAATTTGAAAAGTGTTAAGTTTGCACATTAACAACTTCTATATACTTCCAAATTTGACAAAAATTCCAACATGAAAAATGCTAGAATTTGCAAAACTAATTTAAATCCATTTTTCGTTTAACTAAATAATTATTCTAACTATTGAAACTATTAATTATTTTTTCATTTGTATATAATTTGAATATAAAAATGTTACAATTTTTTATTTCTCTCGTGATCTTCCTAATTCAAAGCGAATTGTACCTTATTGACACGGTGAATTTGAGATTTTCGTCTACAACAGAAAAACCATCAGACTTGTTGTAGATGACTTAACGGCTTTCAAGATTCTAGAATAGTGGTAGAATAAAGCAGGTTGCTCGCCCTCCAGACCCCCAATCACAAAGTCAAAGCGACCATATCTAGCAATAAATGATGCAATTATATCATTAGTGAGAGACTTCACGTCGGCAATCTCAATTAAAGTGCCAGTTTGTGTCTGATCCCACCAACCCACAGTATCAATTTGGAATGAATTGCCAAGAGATTTGTACCTCTCTCTCTTGGCGACTCCCCTTGTGTGGTTTCTTGGGAGACCGAGTAAAAATTCCATCTCATCTGGCTCTAGAGGGGCAACCTTGTTCTTTCCAACCCAAACAAGGTTCCATCTTCTGCACTCGTCCATAACATACCTCTGAACAGTTAGAGGTGGTGGATTACTTGAGCCTGCAAGAGTACGTTCGATCTGTTTTATCAGAATTGGACTTGCCAGACGGGTTTGCAAGCAATCGAGCTGCTTTCTAGGATCCCAGGAAGGCCACCAGTTCTCATAATGAGGGAATGTCTCAAATATGGTCTTTGGAGCGAGAGGAAGGAGACGTGACCTATTCTCAATTGGCAAATTATGGATGTAGCCTCTTTCTTGAGCAGCTGCACAGAAGTGCTTAGAATCCACAAACTCCGGCTCTATGTCATACAAATTTCTGGAAATTTCCACCCATACACTTTTTGGAGCTAGGGCCTCATTTTCATAGTAGAAGTAGGGTGGCTTGTTCATCCTCTAGAGTCGATGTCAGTCCTGGCTGCTTGTCCATCCTCTAGAGTTTGCTCTGCTCTGCTCTACTGCTCCTTGCGGCTCAGGTTGGTAACGGTCCATGTTTGCGTATGCTTTGTGAACTTATGGTTTGATTTGAGAATTTCAAAACTTTGATTTGATAATCTTTTGGCCGGAAGCACCTAGCAATATCTTTTAAACCTTGTTTCTCTCCATATGCTATTTGTACTTCTCATCGGCTCTAATGTTTCTCTACCTGATTCTACTTCTCCTCTGCCTAGTTTACAGATGTTTGCTCTTTTCTGTAGATGTTTCTACACTGTAAAATGGGCATGTCCTGCGAAACATGCAGACAAGGCGCTGAGCACCACTACTGGGACATCTTGGACGATCAAGGCAAAGGTTTTTTCAAGATTATGCAATTCTATCATTAGTGAGAGACTTCACGTCGGCAATCTCAATTAAAGTGCTAGTTTGTGTCTGATCCCACCAACCCCTCAACTGAAATCACTGTCTTCATGTGGATGCCAAGCCTGTGCAAAGCTATCTCTCCTCCTCCAATGCCTCAAATTAATATGGTGTGCCTGCAATATGTGCGCGGAATATATGACACCCATAAGGCCTATCGATGTAAAGCAGTCAGTCAAAACTTTTTTGTGTTGTTTATGGTGGTTAACTCCAATGAATAACAATCGCTTGTTCTATACCGTGTATCAACAGATACTACATCTTAAAAGTAGTTATAATCAAACAGAACTATATGATCATGTATTCCACGCTTATTATTACACATCACCAACATACGGAGGAGAGAGAAACAGAAAAGTGGGATGGTGGAACAATAATGCTTGCCAGCTTTTCTTCGTGTCCCTTGCTTATGATCGCTTCGGCCGTAACCATGGAGCATCTTCATTATTTAACGGGATGGTGGGGTCAGATTTCACTGTGAAGGGTGGAATTTCAACAAACTTATTATAATCTTCTGACATGTCTGTCGTGTCCTCGATTCCCACGATGTTTCTTTTCCCTGAGAGAACTATGTGACGCTTCGGCTCATCGTATGATGAAATTGTTCCCTTATTTTTTCTTTTCTTCGGTCTGGAAGACATGTCCTTCACATAGAAGACCTGAGCCACATCATTGGCTAGAACGAATGGTTCGTCATTGTAACCAATACAGTTGAGATCCACTGTTGTCATTCCATAAAGCGGGTCTACCTTTACCCCTTCTCCATTCAGGTTGACCCATTTGCACTTGAACAAAGGGACCTTAAAAGAAGGTCCATAGTCAAGTTCCCATATCTCCTCTATGTAACCATAGTATGTGTCAGTTTTTCCATTCTCGTTTGTTGTATCAAAGCGGACACCACTGTTTTGGTTGGTGCTCTTCTTATCTTGGGAGCTCGTGTAAAATGTATTTCCATTTATCTCTTACCCTTGAAAACTCCCAATAGTCGAAGATGGTGACCCTGCCAACATGTATAGCTGATCTTCAACAGTGGTGTCATTTATAAGACGTGTTTGCAACCAACTTCCGAAAGTCTCCATGTGTTCGCGTTTAATCCATGAGTCATCCTTCCCCGGGTTTGCAGACCGTACAATATTCTTGTGTTCCTCGACATACGTAGCCATGAACATAGAATTTTGTAGAACTGTGTAGTGTGCTTTGGTCAAAGAATGCCCGTCCCTAGGTATCATTGTTTTCTTTCCCAGCGTTCCTTTTCCCCTCAGTCTCCCCTCATGCCGCGATTCAGGAACACCAATTTTCTTAAGGTCAGGAATAAAGTCAACACAGAACCCAATGACCTCCTCTGTTCCATAGCCCTTCGAGATGCTTCCTTCTGGCCTAGCACGGTTATGAACATATTTCTTCAAGACTCCCATGAACCTCTCAAAGGGGAACATATTGTGTAGAAAGACCGGACCGAGAATATGAATCTCTTCACATAGGTGAACAAGGAGATGAGTCATAATGTTGAAGAAGGATGGTGGGAACACCAACTCAAAACTAACAAGACACTGGACCACATCCCTCTGTAATCTTGTCAGAATTTCTGGATCGATTACCTTCTGAGATATTGCGTTCATGAATGCACATAGCTTCACAATGGGTACTCGAACATTTTCCGGTAGAAGCCCCCTCAATGCAACCGGAAGCAATTGCGTCATAATCACGTGGCAGTCATGAGACTTCAGGTTTTGGAATTTTTTCTCTGCCATGTTTATTATCCCCTTTATATTCGACGAGAAGCCAGACGGAACCTTGATACTGTAAAGGACTTCAAAGAATATTTCCTTCTCTGCTTTAGTAAGAGCGTAGCTGCTTAAGGAATGGCGCCTTGTATCTGTGTGCTTGTTGCTTGGGTCTTTCATACGTTGCTGGTCCTCCCGTGCTTCAGGCGTATCTTTTGACTTCCCATACACGCCCAGGAAGCATAGCAGATTGACACATAGATTCTTTGTCACGTGCATCACGTCGATCGAAGACCGGACATCTAAAACTTTCCAATAGGGTAGCTCCCAAAATATAGATTTCTTCTTCCACATGGGTGCCCGCTTATCAGGGCCGTACGGAACTGGTTGGCTGCCAGCAGCCTTACCAAATATTACTTCTAGGTCCTTGACCATATCGAATATATCATTACCACTACGGAGCTCAGGCTTCTTTCGGTTATCTGCCTCACCTCTGAAATGCTTCCCTCCTTTTTTCCTTAAGGGATGCTTGATCGGAAGAAATCTACGATGCCCCAGGTATACAACCTTTTTACATTTATCCAAAAAAACACTGTCAGTCTTATCTAAACAGTGTGTGCATGCATTGTATCCCTTGTTTGTATGACCGGAAATGTTACTAAGAGCTGGCCAATCATTGATGGTCACGAAAAGCAACGCCCGTAGGTCAAATGGCTTTTGTTCGTTCTCATCCCACACACGTACACCTGGTTTGCCCCACAGTTCTAAGAGTTCTTCCACTAATGGCCTTAGATACACATCAATGTCGTTGCCAGGTTGCCTCGGGCCTTGGATGAGAACTGGCATCATAATGAACTTGCGCTTCATGCACAACCAAGGAGGAAGGTTGTACATACATAGAGTTACAGGCCAAGTGCTATGACTGGAGCTCTGCTCCCCAAAAGGATTAAAGCCATCTGTACTTAGACCAAACCATAAGTTTCTCGCCTCTCCTGCAAAGTCTGGAAAGTCTCTCTCGATCTTTCTCCACTGCGATCCATCGGCGGGGTGCCTCAACTTTCCATCTTTCTTACGGTCTTCTTTGTGCCATCGCAACAACCTAGCATGCTCTTTGTTTCTAAACAGATGTTTCAGCCGTGGTATTATAGGAGCATACCACATCACCTTAGCAGGAACCCTCTTACGGGGGGGCTCGCCGTCAACATCACCAGGATCATCTGCTCTGATCTTATACCGCAGTGCAGTGCATATCGGACATTCATCCAAATTCTCGTACTTCTCACCGCGGAAGAGAATGCAGTCATTAATGCATGCATGTATCTTCTGCACATCTAATCCTAGAGGGCAGAGAGCTTTCTTTGCTTCGTACGTACTCTCAGGCAATTCGTTATCCTTTGGAAGTTTTGGCTTCATTAGTTGAAGTAAAGTCTCAAATGCCTTGTCAGTCACACCGTTTTGTGCCTTCCATTTCAGCAACTCCAGTGTGGTACCGAGCTTTGTGCTACCATCTTCGCAATTTGGGTATAACAATTTTTTGTGATCCTGTAACATGTTGTCCAGTTTCAACCTCTCCAATCTATTTTCACAGTCTTCCCTTGCATCAGCAATAACTCGGCCAAGATCATCATCGGGCTCTTCTGATGCCTGTTCTTGATCACCTCCTTCTTCTGCATTCTCTTCCATTGCAGTATCGTCGTATTCAGGGAACAAAGGATCTTCTTCTTCTTCTTCATCGTCTTCCATCACAACCCCTCTTTCTCCATGCTTGGTCCAGCAATTATAGCTGGGCATGAAACCTCTCCGAAGTAGATGGCCGTGAAGGATTCTTTCGGAAGAATGTTCTCTGACGTTCCGACAATCAACACATGGGCAACACATGAAGCCATTATCTTTGTTCGCCTGAGCTACAGCAAGAAATGCATTCAGGCCTGCCATATACTCGGAGGTGCGTCGGTCACCGTACATCCATCGCTGCCGTGCATCCATCTGCATCATATAATTAAGTTTATCAAAATACATATTAATACAGAGATAACCATAGTACATCGACAAATAATACTTTTTTATGTATCAGTTACAGATGAAAAAGATAATTTGTTAACCTCGGTCGAAGAAACCATTTTCAGTGAGCTTGTGTGCGTCTCGGGAATTTCGTCGAACACCTCGTGTGCATAGTAAAAAAAAAACAGCAACACCACACTCTCTCACACCTCCAAGCAAAAAAAAAGATGGAAGGAGGGGGGGCTGGGGCAGTATATATAGGGGAAGGGGGCATTGGTCCCGGTCCGTGGCACGAGCCGGGACCGATATGCCCCCCACGAACCGGGACCAATGCGCCCAGGCGATTCCTGTTGCCCCGGGCGCACGAACCGGGACCAATGCAGGGCATTTGTCCCGGATTTGGTTGCAACCGGGACAGCTGCCCCCCGGCCCCCTGGACGAGAGGGGTTGTTTCCACTAGTGACAACTCATCTCCTTAACGAATGCCAAAAACTTCAGGACATACACAAGACTTACACGAAGAAGAACAGAGCCGCGGTCAACCAGGGACACCCGCAACTCCCAGGAGGATACCAGCCACCACAACCCCTAACTCCACCAGGACATCAGAGCGCGGTATTAGCCGCGCTACCAGCGCCACCTGTCGCAAACCAGGGAGCCAATGGGTACCCGAACCCACAGGGACTCATAGGAATGATACATAAGATCTGCCCCTCTCGAAGGGTCCAGAAGACAAACACACGCCAAGTGATCATGGCAGTACAAACTCCACCGTCCACACCCGAATACCTGAAGATGGCAGATCAGTCGATAACTTTCTCCATAGAAGATCATCCTCTTCGGGTATATCGACCGGGACACGCCGCGTTCGTCATTCAGGCACATATAAGAAACTACGAACTCGCGCGAGTGTTCATGGACGGCGGCAGCGGAATCAACATCATTTACGCGGACACACTCCGCCAGATCAACAAGAACCTGGACGGACTCGTAGAGTCAAAAACATCCTTCCATGGGATAGTACCGGGAAAGCAGTCTGACCACTCGGAACAATCAACTTGGAGGTGGTGCTCGGAAATCCGAGAAACTATAGGAGAGAGTTCCTCGAATTCGAGGTAGTCGACTGGCCCTCACAGTACCACGCCATTCTCGGCTGAACAACGTTCGCG
Source organism: Alopecurus myosuroides (assembly GCA_028641055.1). Classification (NCBI taxonomy): domain Eukaryota; kingdom Viridiplantae; phylum Streptophyta; class Magnoliopsida; order Poales; family Poaceae; genus Alopecurus; species Alopecurus myosuroides. Next base: position 11,419,897 of record CM054061.1, on the reverse strand, counting down.
AGATTCATGGCAGTACCCCACTATGCCTACCTGAAGCTCAAACTCCCAGGGAAATACGGCACCATCACCATAGATGACGACTTCCAGAAATCAGACAAATGCGATATTGAGTTCAACGAGATAGCGAAATCTTTCGGGATGCAGGAGGAGCTGGAAGAGTTAGCAAAGACCACGGATCACTCCGTGATGCCACTGACCAAAAAGAACGCCCCAGAACTCGAGTTCAGCGCAAACAGCAACACTCCAAAGCATCAAGTGCACCCGAAAGAATCCGCGAAGACGGCGATGGTGTCCACCACCCTATCGTCCGCATAGGAAGGCGCGATCGTCGAACTCCTCCATGAGTACTGGGAAATCTTCGCCTAGCAGCCTTCAGATATGCCAGGGATACCCAGGGAGTTCGTCGAGCACTCACTCGAAATATTCAAAGACGCTAAACCTATGAAGCAAACGACCCGACGATTTTCCGAGCCAAAGCAGAAGGCACTCGGGGAAGAAGTGAATAGACTACTCGCCGCAAAATTTATCAGGGAAATAAAAATATCAACCTGGTTAGCAAACCCGGTGCTGGTCCCGAAGAAAAACACTGACATCCTTCGCGTGTGCATCGACTATACGTCGTTGAACAAACACTGCCCCAAGGATAACTTTCCATTACCACGGATCGACCAGATCGTGGACTCCACTACAGGCTGCCAGCGACTCTCCATCTTGGACACCTACTCGGGCTATAATCAGATCAGGATGAAAAAGGAGGATGGGGACAAGACAACGTTCATCACACCTCACGGTGTCTACTGCTACACGACAATGCCCTTCGGGCTGAAAAACGCAGGCACAACATATCAGCGATGCATGCAAAAATGCCTCGCCAAGCTCATTGGCAAGAATGTACAAGTGTACGTTGACGATATCTTCATTAGAACTCGAGTGGAGGATACGCTCCTCGAAGACATCAGGGAGACATTCGACGCTCTTAACGCGTACAGGATCAAGCTTAACCCGACAAAATGCGTCTTTGGTGTTTCTGCAGGACAACTTCTCGGATATCTGGTGTCCGCCCGAGGAATCGAAGCCAATCCGGAGAAAATTCAAGCAATCTTGACAATGAAGGAGTCAACCAATCTTCGCGGCGTACAACAGCTCGCGGGGAGACTAGCCGCTCTGAGAAGATTCATCGTGAGATTAGGCGAGCAAGCGCTGCCCTTCTATAAGATGCTGAAGAAAACAGATAAGTTCGAGTGGCCGCCCGAAGCAAAAAAAAGGCGTTCATCGACCTAAAAGGAGTGCTGCAGAGCAAGCCCGTCCTGGCAACGCCATAGGAGAAGGAACCCCTATACGTTTACCTAGCCGCAACAAACCAAGTCGTCAGCACGACTAGTGTCGTCGAGCGGCCAGATGAGGGAAAGGCGTATGGCGTTCAGCCGCCAATATATTACATCAGCGAGGTGCTTTCACCGTGCAAGCAGCGATACCCTCACTATCAGAAGCTCGCGTATGGCGTAGTCCTCACAGCCCGAAAGATCAAGCATTACTTCCAGGAACATACGGTCACGGTGCTAAACGACGCATCACTCGGTACTATCATGAACAACCCCATGGCATCCGGAAGAATCGCGAAGTGGAGCATCCAGCTAGGCGCCTGGGACATAATATATGCATGGCGCAACTCTGTAAAATCTCAGGTCGTCGTGGAATTCCTAAACGAATGGACGGAGCTGCAAACACCAAGACCCCTAGAATACATGTGCAACTGGATCATGTATTTCGACGGGTTGAAAAGAAACGAAGGAGCCGGCGCCGGAGTTATTCTCATATCTCCCAGGGGTGATAAGCTGCAGTACATCTTGCGATTGGACTTCCCACCTGATGACCCAACATCCAACAACGACACGGAATACGAGGCCCTCCTACACGGCATGAAAATGGCGATCGCCTACGGAGCCACTCGATTAATGATATATGGGGATTCAAATCTCATCGTGCAGCAGACGATGAACGAGTGCGACGCTATCGCGGATAACATGGTCACCTATCGTGACATGTACAATCTACTATATGGGGATATGCCTTCATTTATATGGATGCACATATATATTGGGACTGGTGCTTAAAATTAATGTGTCAATATTTTCTTGAGGGCACATAATCTGAATTAATGGAACAATATTTAGCTAGTTGAAAGTTTTAGATGTGCGGTGTAAATACAGAGTTGATTTCATTTATTGTTTTATGCTGCAAATTTCTCCCATTAACAGTTTTGGCTGCCCCAACTTACAAAACATCAACGTCAGGAACCTAACATTTTTCCTCTTAACCATCAATAATCTATTTTCTGTCATTTCAGTCACATAGTAAGTTTTTACTAGTCTGACATTAGTAACTAAAATAGGAAACTACATGAATTCGTACCCTTATCAAATTTTTAAAAAGAAATTTCAAGAACATGCTAAGGTGTGACGCCCCGAGATCGGGCACTATGCAGATTTCAGCATTTCCGCCAAAATCCACATAATAACCGATTCCAGGTTGCCACTTGTGATAACATTACAACAGTTCACGAATAATCCACAACAACAACAGAGGAGGTTTATACAAGACGACTCAAACGAGTCAAGGATACAACTGATACAATACAAAGATCCAAATGACAGCGGAAGAAACAACATAGTGTCCGACTACGGACAAGATACAAATTGGACTAAGAGTCCTGAAGATAACCGATGGCGTCCAATCCCTGCCCAGGCCAAGCCGGAGGGATTCCCAAGTTAACGTCGTCAGACTTCAAACCTGTTGACTGCAATGTGGAATATCCAGCCACGAAAAGGATTCGTGGGTCAGTACTATTAAGTACTGGCAAGTGGATAAACCATACTCACAAGATACCAGCGTAACCAATCATCACAAGATACAAATACTTTGGGTACAATGGAAAGGAAGGGATTATTGCAAAGAAGCGGCAGCGGGCTGCACTAACCAACTATAGAGACGCGCTACAACATCCGGCTAAAAGAAAGGGATAAGATAGCGCGATAAAACCAACTATAACTACTCACCAAACAATACCCATCCAGTGTTACCCCCTACTAAGGAAGCAACCCAAGGAAACTCACACCGTTGATTAAGGTGACATTCATTTTTATGGTGGAGGTATTCTATATTACTAGTCAAGTTATCATCGTTAAGTGTAAGTTTTCTGAGTACTTGTTAGCTAGCACTTTCACCAAGTCATCCATAACCGCGGACAACACGGCTTCTCGAGAAGATTAACCCTGCAGGGATGCACCAATTTGGCCGTACACGTAAGAATGACCCGCCAGGCGGGGAGCAAACCCACCAAGCAGGCCACTCAACACAACCCAACTCTTCTTCGCATCAAGCCCAAAGAACCAAGTGTTGTGCGTGCGCGGCTAATCGAGCCCCCACGAAGAAAAGGGGGACCCTCATAGCACTGGAAGACCACGCCGCCCTAAATGCCGACTACAAAAGTTCTACCCTAGCGCCAAGGGTTCGCACCTGCATATGCATGCATCAAATGGAAAACCCGAACTAAGTGTGGCGATTTGGACGAGATGTGAATCGAATCAGAATTGCGGGGGGCGCCCATACTCGCTTCCCACATGCGGTTAGTGCGCTCATCATGGATCGGAGGACAAGACCCTTTTCCTAATTAAGGTTGACACTAGCAGGCCTCAAAACCACGCCGGACCTCCTGCCGGTGCCTTATCATCAAATTAATATTACCCAAAACATTAACATGTTGTTGATTAAATTGAAACCCAACTATCAGCTAAACAGGTGATAAGACGGACAACAAGACTTGAGCGCAAACAACACTAAGCATGCAACTACAACACGAGGGCCAACAAGGTAAACAAACAACAGCTGATAGGAAGTGGAGGGAAGGCTATATCATGGCGGCAAGGTAAACATATGATAGGATCGAGACACAAGCATCGAATCATAAGGCTAGCATAAGAATAACGGAAAGAATCAGTAACAAGTGATGAAAGGCAGCCATAGGCAGCAAGTGAGTATACTTGCCTGGAATCCATTTTGGAGAGGTAGCAGAACTTGTCGTTGCTCACATCATCTCAGCGTCCTATCCGCGAAGAAGCAACGAACTAGAACAAACACCGGATGCAACAATTACTACTACGGCAAAAGATCCAGCATGATCAAGATATGGATGCATGACAATTAATTGATGCATCAAGGTAAACCAGTTGACATGGTAAACATATTTAAATGGGCCCATATGCAATTTGGATTGCATATGGAAAAGCCCATGAATTAATGTTGAATTAAATGATCTCCAAATAACCATCATGTGAAGTTGATTAGAATGATGCATGGATGATAAAAAATAATAAGAAAACAACAACAGCTTCAGTTTGATATGTTGTTTACCAAGTTTGGAATTTTATTTATTAAGTTATGAACTTTGGCATTTTAAATGATTTAAACAAACATTTGTTGTTTTCACCAATTTTAAATGTTCAAAACAGATAACAAAATTTATATTTGGAAAGAACACAAAATTTTAGATGGACTACATATTTCATTTGTTGAATTTGGATTTTAGATGAGCAAGTTATTAAATTGACAATTTTAAATGCATTAATTAAGAAATAGTTGTTTTCAGCAATTTAATTTATTCGAAATAGAAAACAAAGTTTATATTTGGAAAGCTTGTTCAATTTTGCATGGAAAACATATTTTACATGTTGGAATTGGATTTGAATTGCCCAAGTTATGAATTTTGCAATTTAAAAGGTGAAATTAAAGTATTGAATTATTGCACCAATTTTAATTAGGAAAAACAGGAAACAAAGTTGATATTTGCAAAGTTTAGAGAATTTTGATTGGAAAACATATTTTACTTTTCAAATTTGGAGTTAAAATGAATTAGTTATGATTTATGCAATTAAATCAATTTAAATTGAGCCGGAAGCCCAACATCTAATTTAGGAGGTTCGAGTTATTTATCTACCCATCAATATTAAGCGTTGAGTTAACATGGCGAGATAACATAAAGATGAGCTATGCAATTTTAAATGGAACCGAGCTACTATTTATAGCATCCCAACAAATTCCATATTTAATTGTTATGTGGTTGTTAGTTACCCGTAACCCACAAAAGATGTGATGCAAACATGATGATATGACATTCGTAAAACAGATGACATTTTATAGAAAATAGGTCATATAGGCATAAGGGATAGGGTTTGGATTCGCACGTTGGAAAGAGGGTCTTCGGATAACGCCGGTGTCGTCGGTGCGTAGAGGAAGTAGACGAAGTAGTCGTTCTCGCTCCGTAGTCGAAGTAGTTGTGGCCGAACGCAACATAACCTTCAATGTCGAGGGGTAGTGGAAGTAGACGTTTTCGTGTCGTCGAAGAAGTAGTTGTTCTCGGTTTCCGAAGTAGAGGTAGTCACAACACATGGTCATCATCGTCGTAGCGGTACTTGGCGATCCAAATCTGTGGGAATCGATGACGATCTTGGCGGGATTGGAGAATCCACCACAACGAGAAACTTGGCACGGTCGCGAACACGAATGGAGGCGGCGAAGCGTGATGACACCATGACACCAACATGGACGCGGTCGTGCGATGCGAGCTCAGAGGGAAGGAACGAGCACGATCACGCACGGGGCACGAGGGCCTCGGCCACAAAAGGAACGGACGAAGGCTCGCAAGCCACCGAGCCTTTTTTTTACAGGAACATTGTCGAACACCTGGCGGGTGTCCTGTACGGAGGTGATACCGGCGGCGGCAAGGTCGAACTCGGGACCAGTGAGCATGCGCTCGCGCGGGAACATGCGAGCATGGAGAACGGAGGTCGTCGGGACCAGCTCGAGTCCAGCAAGAGGAGGCCACCGTCGGGAGGTGCAGAGGATGGCGCGGGGACGGAGTCGGAGCTCGATGGCTGGTGACGGAGACTCGAGAAGAAGAAGCCATCCATTGGCGTGGTCGAGGAAGGCCGGCAAAGAGGAACAGCGAGGGAGGGGGCGCAGAGCTCGGGCGGCCATGGAGGAGCCGCTGTGCTAGGCTCGGGGAGATGGCAGGCATTCGGAACGGTGACCGACAGTAGCAACCGGAGGTTGCGGAGAAGTAGCGGAAGCGGGCGCGCGTCACGCGATGCAGGAGATGAGGCGTCGTCGAGGTCGGTGACGCGTGCGGTAGAGATCGAGGTGGCCTCCATGGCGACCGGAGGCGCGACAAGGTGAAGGAGGTGGTGATGCTTCCAGGAGCAGAGGGAGCGAGGAAGGGAGGCGAGGGGGACATGCGATGGAGAGAGAGAGAGAGAGCCATGAGGGAGGCGGCGGTCGACACCAAGGAGGAGGATGACTCGATCCCCTCCTGGCGGCGCCTCGATGCGAACAGAGGGAACCCACGGGGTTGGCTTCCTCGCGTGGGCGTGCGTGCGTGTGTTATGTGTCGTGTGTGTGCGTGTGTGGTCGGTGGGCTAGGGTTTGCTAGGTTCAGGTTGGTAGCCTCCGGTTGGGCCACTCGGGCCTGGCCGATTGGCTGCCACCCAGCCAAAACATTTTTTTTTGTGTGTCATTGTTTTCAGATCTAGAAATTGTTTGGGCATTAATAAAAATATATTGAGGCATCAAATGAATTGCAAGAGATTTTAGAAAATAAGACTTGATGAATTTAAATTTGTTTGCAAGTTTTGAATGAATGGTGATGCATGATGGTATGATGTGAATAAGGAAAACAAACAAAATCTAATGGAAGAAAAACCCCGGGTGTTACAGACGACACCACTAACAAGGGATTGCGTCCCCGCAATCCACCCACTAACCCGGGAGGGGTGGTTCGACTATCGATTCTTCATGCTTCCAGTTGATCTCCTCGACACCAGTAACAAGAGATTCTTGCTCGGGTTGATGACGATGTTCTTCCACCAGGAATCTTCCGATGATCGAACCTATTAGGTTAAAGGCTAAGAGAACGTCCAACCCACGTAGGATCCTAACACTTTGAAAGATAGATAAGGGAAGAGACTCCAAAACAAATAAGGTAGGAGGAGAAATAGAATAGAGATAAGGAGAAAACAAGAATCCTATTGAGAGGTTTCCAAAACAGGTTTTGCACAATTAGTTTTTGACACTCTAAGAACACGACCGTTAGCGAGGTTATCCTACAGGCTTTGCGGACCCGTTGCTTCGATAACCATTCGTATCGAACAATATCGGGAATCAGAACCATGCTCAGAGCATGGTTCTGATTCCCGATATTGTTCGATACGAATGGTTATATCAGAGCATGGTTCTGATTCCCGATATTGTTCGATACGAATGGTTATCGAAGCAACGGGTCCGCAAAGCCTATAGGATAACCTCGCTAACGGTCGTGTTCTTAGAGTGCATATCAGAGCATGGTTCTGATTCCCGATATTGTTCGATACGAATGGTTATCGAAGCAACGGGTCCGCAAAGCCTGTAGGATAACCTCGCTAACGGTCGTGTTCTTAGAGTGTCAAAAACTAATTGTGCAAAACCTGTTTTGGAAACCTCTCAATAGGATTCTTGTTTTCTCCTTATCTCTATTCTATTTCTCCTCCTACCTTATTTGTTTTGGAGTCTCTTCCCTTATCTATCTTTCAAATTGTTAGGATCCTACGTGGGTTGGACGTTCTCTTAGCCTTTAACCTAATAGGTTCGATCATCGGAAGATTCCTGGTGGAAGAACATCGTCATCAACCCGAGCAAGAATCTCTTGTTAGTGGTGTCGAGGAGATCAACTGGAAGCATGAAGAATCGATAGTCGAACTTCTTCCCCTCCCGGGTTAGTGGGTGGATTGCGGGGACGCAATCCCTTGTTAGTGGTGTCGTCTGTAACACCCGGGGTTTTTCTTCCATTAGATTTTGTTTGTTTTCCTTATTCACATCATACCATCATGCATCACCATTCATTAAAAACTTGCAAACAAATTAAAATTCATCAAGTCTTATTTTCTAAAATCTCCTGCAATTCATTTGATGCCTCAATATATTTTTTATTAATGCCCAAACAATTTCTAGATCTGAAAACAATGACACACACAAAAAAAAAGTTTTGGCTGGGTGGTAGCCAATCGGCCAGGCCCGAGTGGCCCAACCGGAGGCCACCAACCCGAACCTAGCAAACCCTAGCCCACCGACCACACACGCATACACACGACACATAACACACGCACGCACGCCCACGCGAGGAAGCCAACCCGGTGGGTTCCCTCTGTTCGCATCGAGGCGCCGCCAGGAGGGGATCGAGTCATCCTCCTCCTTGGTGTCGACCGCCGCCTCCCTCCTGGCTCTCTCTCTCTCTCCACCGCATGTCCCCCTCACCTCCCTTCCTCGCTCCCTCTGCTCCTGGAAGCATCACCACCTCCTTCACCTTGTCGCGCCTCCGGTCGCCATGGAGGGCACCTCGAGCTCTACCGCACGCGTCACCGACCTCGACGATGCCTCATCTCCTGCATCGCGTGACGCGCGCCCGCTTCCGCTACTTCTCCGCGACCTCCGGTTGCTACTGTCGGTCACTGTTCCGAACGCCTGCCATCTCCCCGAGCCTAGCACAACGGCTCCTCCATGGCCGCCCGAGCTCTGCGCCCCCTCCCTCGCTGTTCCTCTTTGCCGGCCTTCCTCGACCACGCCAATGGATGGCTTCTTCTTCTCGAGTCTCCGTCACCAGCCATCGAGCTCCGACTCCGTCCCCGCGCCATCCTCTGCACCTCCCGACGGTGGCCTCCTCTTGCTGGACTCGAGCTGGTCCCGACGACCTCCGTTCTCCATGCTCGCATGTTCCCGCGCGAGCGCATGCTCACTGGTCCCGAGTTCGACCTTGCCGCCGCCGGTATCACCTCCGTACAGGACACCCGCCAGGTGTTCGACAATGTTCCTGTAAAAAAAAGGCTCGGAGGCTTGCGAGCCTTCGTCCGTTCCTTTTGTGGCCGAGGCCCTCGTGCCCCGTGCGTGATCGTGCTTGTTCCTTCCCTCTGAGCTCGCATCGCACGACCGCGTCCATGTTGGTGTCATGGTGTCATCACGCTTCGCCGCCTCCATTCGTGTTCGCGATCGTGCCAAGTTTCTCGTTGTGGTGGATTCTCCAATCCCGCCAAGATCGTCATCGATTCCCACATATTTGGATCGCCAAGTACCTCTACGACGACGATGACCATGTGTTGTGACTACCTCTACTTCGGAAACCGAGAACAACTACTTCTTCGACGACACGAAAACGTCTACTTCCACTACCCCTCGACATTGAAGGTTATGTTGCGTTCGGCCACAACTACTTCGACTACGGAGCGAGAACGACTACTTCGTCTACTTCCTCTACGCACCGACGACACCGGCGTTATCCGAAGACCCTCTTTCCAACGTGCGAACCCAAACCCTATCCCTTATGCCTATATGACCTATTTTCTATAAAATGTCATCTGTTTTAGGAATGCCATATCATCATGTTTGCATCACATCTTTTGTGGGTTACGGGTAACTAACAACCACATAACAATTAAATATGGAATTTGTTGGGATGCTATAAATAGTAGCTCAGTTCCATTTAAAATTGCATAGCTCATCTTTATGTTATCTCGCCATGTTAACTCAACGCTTAATATTGATGGGTAGATAAATAACTCGAACCTCCTAAATTAGATGTTGGGCTTCCGGCTCAATTTAAATTGATTTAATTGCATAAATCATAACTAATTCATTTTAACTCCAAATTTGAAAAGTAAAATATGTTTTCCAATCAAAATTCTCTAAACTTTGCAAATATCAACTTTGTTTCCTGTTTTGCCTAATTAAAATTGGTGCAATAATTCAATACTTTAATTTCACCTTTTAAATTGCAAAATTCATAACTTGGGCAATTCAAATCCAATTCCAACATGTAAAATATGTTTTCCATGCAAAATTGAACAAGATTTCCAAATATAAACTTTGTTTTCTATTTTTAATAAATTAAATTGCTGAAAACAACTATTTCTTAATTAATTCATTTAAAATTTTCAATTTAATAACTTGCTCATCTAAAATCCAAATTCAACAAATGAAATATGTATTCCATCTAAAATTTTGTGTTCTTTCCAAATATAAATTTTGTTATCTGTTTTGAACATTTAAAATTGGTGAAAACAACAAATGTTTGTTTAAATCATTTAAAATGCCAAAGTTCATAACTTAATAAATAAAATTCCAAACTTGGTAAACAACATATCAAACTGAAGCTGTTGTTGTTTTATTATTATTTTTTATAATCCATGCATCATTCTAATCAACTTCACATGATGGTTATTTTTAGATCATTTAATTCAACATTTATTCATGGGCTTTTCCATATGCAATCCAAATTGCATATGGGCCCATTTAAATATTTTTACCATGTCAATTGGTTTACCTTGATGCATCAATTAATTGTCATGCATCCATATCTTGATCATGCTGGATCTTTTTCCGTAGTAGTAATTGTTGCATCCGGTGTTTGTTCTAGTTCGTTGCTTCTTCGCGGATAGGACGCTGAGATGATGTGAGCAACGACAAGTTCTGCTACCTCTTAAAAATGGATTCCAGGCAAGTATACTCACTTGCTGCCTATGGCTGCCTTTCATCACTTGTTACCGATTCTTTCCGTTATTCTTATGCTAGCCTTATGATTCGATGCTTGTGTCTCGATCCTATCATATGTTTACCTTGCCGCCATGATATAGCCTTCCCTCCACTTCCTATCAGCTGTTGTTTGTTTACCTTGTTGGCCCTCGTGTTGTAGTTGCATGCTTAGTGTTGTTTGCGCTCAAGTCTTGTTGTCCGTCTTATCACCTGTTTAGCTGATAGTTGGGTTTCAATTTATTCAACAACATGTTAATGTTTTGGGTAATATTAATTTGATGATAAGGCACCGGCAGGAGGCCCGGCGTGGTTTTGAGGCCTGCTAGTGTCGACCTTAATTAGGAAAAGGGTCTTGTCCTCCGATCCATGATGAGCGCACTAACCGCATGTGGGAAGCGAGTATGGGCGCCCCCCGCAATTCTGATTCGATTCGCATCTCGTCCAAATCGCCACACTTAGTTCGGGTTTTCCATTTGATGCATGCATATGCAGGTGCGAACCCTTGGCGCCAGGGTGGAACTTTTGTAGTCGGCATTTAGGGCGGCGTGGTCTTCTAGTGCTATGAGGGTCCCCCTTTTGTTCGTGGGAGCTCGATTAGCCGCGCACGCACAGCACGTGGTTCTTTGGGCTTGATGCGAAGAAGAGTTGGGTTGTGTTGAGTGGCCTGCTTGGTGGGTTTGCTCCCCGCCTGGCGGGTCATTCTTACGTGTACGGCCAAATTGGTGCATCCCTGCAGGGTTAATCTTCTCGAGAAGCCGTGTTGTCCGCGGTTATGGATGACTTGGTGAAAGTGCTGGCTAACAAGTACTCAGACAACATACACTTAACGATGATAACTTGACTAGTAATATAGAATACCTCCACCATAAAAATGAATGTCACCTTAATCAACAGTGTGAGTTTCCTTGGGTTGCTTCCTTAGTAGGGGGTAACACTGGATGGGTATTGTTTGGTGAGTAGTTATAGTTGGTTTTGTCGCGCTATCTTATCCCTTTCTTTTAGCCGGATGTTGTAGCGCGTCTCTGTAGTTGGTTAGTGCAGCCCGCTGCCGCTTCTTTGCAATAATCCCTTCCTTTCCATTGTACCCAAAGTATTTGTATCTTGTGATGATTGGTTACGCTGGTATCTTGTGAGTATGGTTTATCCACTTGCCAGTACTTAATAGTACGGACCCACGAATCCTTTTCGTGGCTGCATATTCCACATTGCAGTCAACAGGTTTGAAGTCTAACGACGTTAGCTTGGGAATCCCTCCGGCTTGGCCTGGGCAGGGATTGGACGCCATCGGTTATCTTCAGGACTCTTAGTCCAATTTTTATCTTGTCCGTAGTCGGACACTATGTTGTTTCTTCCGCTGTCATTTGGATCTTTGTATTGTATCAGTTGTATCCTTGACTCGTTTGAGTCGTCTTGTATAAACCTTCTCTGTTGTTGTTGTGGACTATTCGTGAACTGTTGTAATGTTATCACAAGTGGCAACCTGGAATCGGTTATTATGTGGATTTTGGCGGAAATGCTGAAATCTGCATAGTGCCCGATCTCGGGGCGTCACATAAGGTTTTTTTAAAAAACAATTACACCTCTTCCGTCTATTATTTCACATGACCCATTGAAAAGCCCATCCATGCAGTAGAAACAAAAAAAAATCTACTTGGTCAAGGAACGACATCAAGAACACACACGAGCATGCACACACCCTCAAAAATCCATGGACGGGCTCTGCACACAATTGGTCGCATGTTTTGTTTTCTAATATTGGGAAGTTATACAAGGAATTATGTTCGACAATACAAGGACCGACCGAGCAAAAATAGTTTTTTTCCTTGGGATATCTAATTTGGATACAAATTATGTTTCCAAGGTCAGGGAGTGACCTAAAAATTACATAGTAAGCTCCATTATCTAATATTCAATATGCTTGCCCAATTTACTCATGTGTAAGAGGATTGTGATATTGGAAAACGATATTACCTTGGGGTTTGAAAATGACTCTCATAGGAAAAATCTTGTCCAAATAGGCACCTTTGAACTTGGATAGCTAACTATATTTCATTTGCAATGCATGTCTGATTATTCAGACCTGAAACCCTCCTCTTGTAGGAGGTTCGAAATGAATCCTACCCACCTTGGTCTCATCGACGAGTACAATCGACAAAAAAAAATTACACACAATTAGGCCATGTGTTAATGGTGGTGCTGGACATGCGGACGTGGAGTCATATTGTGTCATGCTGCCTTTATTAATTTTGTTTGTATACCCACCTCGGTCCCATCGACTGATTCACTATTTACAACTAACAAAAGAATACACGCAACTATGACACGTATCAGCGTGATGGGTTGGTGGTATAACATTTTTCTATGTGTCGATGGGGGAGAGGAAAGGCTCCCCACCTGGATTTCGCTCTCAAAACTAGAATTATACGTTACAAAGGGAGAGATGAGCACGCCACATATCGGCTGCCTCTCTATGTTCCGTTGATTAAAAACGGTGAGACCACAAAGTCAAGCCCTGTATGATGTTAAATATTGTGGCATTACAAGATTGTTCTACCTTCTTGAAGAACATGGCGTTCCTCGCACCACAAATTTTCCATAGGATGATCAAGGCCATGTACGTCCAAATGTTTCGCGGGAGAGCATCCCAAACCTCAGCAGCGGAGATAGCCGAGGTCTGAAATCCAATGGTGGTCCAAATGAAGGCTGCCCGAGGGGAGTGGAAGAACAAGTGGTCCCTATCTTCCACGGGTGCGAGGCATCGGGGACAGCTGGAGTAGTCTAGAATATGTTTTGTTGAAGGTTCTCTCTTGTGTTCAGTCGATCCAGCGAGAACAACCAACCGAAGATCTTGACTTTGCCTGGAACTCTGGACGTCTAGTCGCGTTCGGTTTTCAAGTTATGTAGAGAGGCGTTCATGGCAGCGTAGGCACCCCTCGTAGAAAAGGGGTACCCGTCCATGAGGACTCTGCTGTTAGTCCCTTCCGAGAGCGAGAAATCCTGCAACAAAAAAGAGAGAGAAGTGAGCTGGCCAGCGGCCGCATTGGTTAGCATGTTCCGGAGGTCCATCCCGAACCCCTTCTGCAGAACATTAACAACTAAGTCATTTTGGTAGGTATGGTGGGAGTAAAGTGCGGGAAATGTGTCAGCTAGAGGCTCATGGAGCATCCTTCTATCATGCCAAAAGAAGGTGGAGGAGCCATTGTGCACCGCACACGTGGTAATCTGCGAAAACATGGGCATATATTTGGCAATAATTTTACCTAAGTATGAGTGGCTAGTGGCGTGGCGAGCGAATGGGGACTGCTTGTCGTGGTGTCTCCATGGAAAATCCCATGTTCGAGGTACTTGCGTTTCGTGTGAGGGGAGACATAGGCGCTGGTGAGTTTGTTGGCTAACAAGGAGAGGGACAAAATTTAGCCAGGTTCAAGCCTCGAAGAGTAATACCCTAATCATGCTTGTCTTTCTCGTATTGATGATGATGTTGCAAGGTGCAACAATTGTGATGAAGCATTGGTTGGATCTGACGCAAGGTGAAGTGTATGAGTATGAATCTAGTCTCTACCGGCGACCCATCCTAGCCTTTATATAGCAGGCTCGGTCCCGACTGTTGTGACCGAGTCGGTTACAAAGCAGGGTGAAAATGAAATCTTCGGGGGTCTTGCCTGAAACTCCAAGGATCCGAAGTGGGTTTGTGCAGCTTCATGGACTTTGGCTTCAGGAATACGGATGGGCCACTTGGTATGCCTCCATCTGGGGTGCACCCACATACCAATAATGTGTACCCACTAGGGTATGCCCACGTCAGCTACCATGTTGATTTTGGAAACTAATTATTTCGAATCTTGTTAGGGTTGGCGTATTTTTCTCTAAATGTGGTTTCGTAGACAGTTAATTCGGGATCACACGGAACATGCATGTGCAGGTGCTTGATTACTTGTAGTTGTGAAAATACCAACTAATCAAAGACATTCAGACCTGAAACTACACCTCTTGTTTCTACTGTGATACATTGGGTACTAGCACAAAAACAATATCTATGGCATTACACGATCTCAATGTAGGTGAATAAAATCACGTTTCCTGGACCATCAACTCTCTCTTCTTGTGCAACTCGTCCACTATAAATCATACAATAGATACATGAATAAGACGGGACAACGATTTTTGGGCTGTTTATCACCTTCTCACCACAGATGTGTGCCATATGATGCACAACACACACACTTTCAAAATGGAAGCAAGGTAGCTTATTGTGTTCGGCAACCCCGTCACAACATGCCTAAGTATGATTCAACCATGGACGAGTATCCCCATGGCCAGGTTAGTGCAATAGACAGTTCTTGCACATATGGAATCGTTATCCTTGAGAAATTTGAACTGTTCCCTCTGAAATTCCAGTTGAGATTCCTGCATCATAGAGAAGAACTTAGTATGGCAATATGAGATGATTAAAGGGCAACCTTTTCGCGTGAGCATGATGGTGGTAGGATTAGGGATATGCCATCATTTATATGGCTGCACATATATATTGGGACTGGTGCTTAAAATTAATGTTTCAATATTTTCTTGAGGGCACATAATCTGAATTAAAGGAACATTTTTTAGCTACTTGAAAGTTTTAGATGTGCGGTGTAAATATGGAGTTGATTTCATTTATTGTTTTATGCTGCAAATTTCTCCCATTAACAGTTTTGGCTGCCCCAACTTACAAAACATCAACGTCAGGAATCTAAAAAAATTCCTCTTAACCATCCATAACCTATTTTTTGTCATTTCAGTCACATAGTATGTTTCTACTAGTCTGACATTGGTAATTAAAATAGGAAACTACATGAATTCGTACCCTTATCAAATTTTTAAAAAGAAATTTCAAGGACATGCTAAGGTTTTTTTTAAAAAAAAATTACACCTCTTCCGTCTATTATTTCACATGACCCATTGAAAAGCCCATCCCTGCAGTAGAAACAACAAAAGTCTACTTGGTCAAGGAATGACATCAAGAACACACACGAGCATGCACACACCCTCAAAATCCATGGACGGGCTCTGCACACGATTGGTCGCATGTGTTCTTTTCTAACATTGGGAAGTTATACAAGGAATTATGTTCGAAAATACAAGGACCAACCAAGCAAAAATAATTTTTCTTTTCTTGTGATAGCTAATTTGGATTAAAATTATGTTCCCACGGTCAAGGACTGACCTAAAAATTAAATAGTAAGCTCCATTATCTAATATTCAATATGCTTTCCAAATTGACTCATGTGGAAGAGGATTGTGATAATTGAAAACGATATTACCTTGGGGTTTGAAAATGACTCTCATAGGAAAATCTTGTCCAAATAGGCACCTTTGAACTTGGATAGCTAACTATATTTCATTTGCAATGCACGTCTGATTATTCGGACCTGAAACCCTCTTCTTATAGGAGGTTCTAAATGAATGCTAACCACCTCGGTCTCATCGACGAGTACAATCGACAAAAACATTTACACACAATTATGTCGTGTGTTAATGGTGGTGCTGGACATGCAGAGGTGGAGTCATATTGTGTCATGCTGCCTTTATTAATTTTGTTTGTATACCCACCTCGGTCCCATCGACCTACTCACTATTTACAACTAACAAAAGAATACACGCAACTATGACACGTATCAGCGTGATCGGTTGGTGGTATCACATTTTTCCATGTGTCGGTGGGGGGGGAGGAAAGACTCCACACCTGAATTTCACTCTCAAAACTAGAATTATACATTACAAAGGGAGAGATGAGCACGCCACAGATAGGCTGGCTCTCTATGTTCTGTTGATTAAAAACGGTGAGACCACAAAGCCAAGTCCTGTATGATGTTACATATTGTGGCATTACAAGATTGTTCTACCTTCTTGAAGAACATGGCGTTCCTCGCATCACATATCTTCCATAGGATGATCAAGGCCATGGACGTCCAAATGTTTCGCGGGAGGTCATTGGGAGGGAGAGCATCCCAAACCTCAGCAGCGGAGATAGCCGAGGTCTGAAATCCAATGGTGGTCCAAATGAAGGCTGCCCGAGGGCAGTGGAAGAACAAGTGGTCCCTATCTTCCATGGGTGCGAGGCATCAGGGACAGCTGGAGTAGTCTAGAATATGTTTATGTTGAAGATTCTCTCTTGTGTTCAGTCGATCCAGAGAGAACAACCAGCCGAAGATCTTGACTTTGCCCGGAACTAGGGACGTCTAGACGCGTTCGGTTTTCAAGTTATGTAGAGAGGCGTTCATGGCAGCGTAGGCACCCCTCGTAGAAAAGGTGTGCCCGTCCATGAGTACTCTGCTGTCAGTCCCTTCCGAGAGCGAGAAATCCTGCAACAACAAAGAGAGCGAAGTGAGCTGATCAGCGTCCGCATTGGTTAGCCTGTTCCAGAGGTCCATCCCGACCCCCTTTTGCAGAACATTCACAACCAAGTCATTTTGGTGGGTATGGTGGGAGTAAAGTGCGGGAAATGCGTCAGCTAGAGGCTCATGGAGCATCCTTCTATCATGCCAAAAGAAGGTGAAGGAGCAATTGTGCACTGCACACGTGGTAATCTACGAAAGCATGGGAAATAATTTTACTTAAGTATGAGTGGCTAGTGGCGTGGAGAGCGAAGGGGGACTGCTTGTGGTGGTTTCGCCATGGAAAATCCCATGTTCGAGGTACTAGCGTTTCGTGTGAGGGGAGACGTAGGCGCTGGTGAGTTTGTTGGCTAAGAAGGAGCGGGACAAATTTTAGCCAGGTTCAAGCCTGGAAGAGTAATACCCTAATCATGCTTGTCTTTCTCGTATTGATGATGATGTTGCGAGGTGCAACAATGGTGATGAAGCGTTGGTTGGATCTGACGCAAGGTGAAGTGTATGGGTATGAATCTAGTCTCTACCGGCGACCCATCCTAGCCTTTATATAGCAGGCTCGGTCCCGACTGTCGTGACCGAGTCGGTTACAAAGCAGGGTGAAAATGAAATCTTTGGGGGTCTTGCCTCGTAATCCAAGGATCCGAAGTGGGCTTGTGCAGCTTCATGGACTTTGGCTTCAGGAATACGGATGGGCCACTCGGCATGCCACCATCTGGGGTGCACCCGGCATACCAATAATGTTTACCCACGAGGATATGCCCACGTCAGCTACCATGTTGAGTTTGGAAACAAATTATTTCGAATCTTGTTAGGGTTGGCGTATTTTTCTCTAAATGTTGTTTCGTAGACAGTAAATTCGGGATCACATGGAACATGCATGTGCAGGTGCTTGATTACTTGTAGTTGTGAAAATACCAACTAATCAAAGACATTCAGACCTGAAACTACACCTCTTGTTTCTACTGTGATACATTGGGTACTAGCACAAAAACAATA
The DNA here is from genome assembly GCA_028641055.1 of Alopecurus myosuroides. Lineage (NCBI taxonomy): Eukaryota > Viridiplantae > Streptophyta > Magnoliopsida > Poales > Poaceae > Alopecurus > Alopecurus myosuroides. The sequence continues at coordinate 11,401,922 of CM054061.1, read as the reverse complement.
TCTATGGCATTACACGATCTCAATGTAGGTGAATACAATCACATTTCCTGGACCATCAACTCTCTCTTCTTGTGCAACTCGTCCACTATAAATCATACAATAGATACATGAAAAAGACTGGGCAACGATTTTTGGGCTGTTCATCACCTTCTCACCACAGATGTGTGCCATATAATGCACAACACACACACTTTCAAAATGGAAGCAAGGTAGCTTATTGTGTTTGGCAACCCCTTCACAACATGTCTAAGTATGATTCAACCATGGACGAGTATCCCCATGGCCAGGTTACTGCAATAGACAGTTCTGGCACATATGGAATCGTTATCCTTGAGACATTTGAACTGTTCCCTCTGAAATTCCAGTTGAGATTCCTGCATCATAGAGAAGAACTTAGTATGGCAATATGAGATGATTAAAGGGCAACCTTTTCGCATGAGCATGATGGTGGTAGGATTAGGGATATGCCATCATTTATATGGATGCACATATATATTGGGACTGGTGCTTAAAATTAATGTTTCAATATTTTCTTGAGGGCACATAATCTGAATTAAAGGAACAATATTTAGCTACTTGAAAGTTTTAGATGTGCGGTGTAAATACGGAGTTGATTTCATTTATTGTTTTATGCTGCAAATTTCTCCCATTAACAGTTTTGGCTGCCCCAACTTACAAAACATCAAAGTCAGGAACCTAACATTTTTCCTCTTAACCATCAATAACCTATTTTCTGTCATTTCAGTCACATAGTATGTTTCTACTAGTCTGACATTAGTAACAAAAATAGGAAACTACATGAATTCGTACCCTTCTCAAATTTTTAAAAAGAAATTTCAAGGAGATGCTAAGGTTTTTTTTTTAACATTTACACCTCTTAAGTCTATTATTTCACATGACCCATTGAAAAGCCCATCCCTGCAGTAGAAAAAAAAAATCTACTTGGTCAAGGAACGACATCAAGAACACACACGAGCATGCACACACCCTCAAAATCCATGGACGGGCTCTGCACACAATTGGTCGCATGTGTTCTTTTCTAAAATTGGGAAGTTATACAAGGAATTATGTTCGACAATACAAGGACCAACCGAGCAAAAATAGTTTTTTTTTCTTGTGATAGCTAATTTGGATAAAAATTATGTTCCCACGGTCAAGGACTGACCTAAAAAATTAAATAGTAAGCTCCATTATCTAATATTCAATATGCTTGCCCAATTTACTCATGTGTAAGAGGATTGTGATATTTGGAAAACGATATTACCTTGGGCTTTGAAAATGACTCTCATAGGAAAATCTTGTCCAAATAGGCACCTTTGAACTTGGATAGCTAACTATATTTCATTTGCAATGCACATCTGATTATTCAGACCTGGAACCCTCCTCTTATAGGAGGTTAGAAATGAATGCTACCCACCTCGGTCTCATCGACGAGTACAATCGACAAAAACATTTACACACAATTATGTCGTGTGTTAATGGTGGTTCTGGACATACAGAGGTGGAGTCATATTGTGTCATGCTGACTTTATTGATTTTTTTTGTATACCCACCTCGGTCCCATCGACCTACTCACTACTTACAACTAACAAAAGAATACACGCAACTATGACACGTATCAGCGTGATGGGTTGGTGGTATCACATTTTTCCATGTATCGATGGGGGAGAGGAAAGGCTCCCCACCGGAATTTCACTCTCAAAACTAGAATTATACGTTACAAAGGGAGAGATGAGCACGCCACAAATTGGCTGGCTCTCTATGTTCCGGTGATTAAAAACGGTGAGACCACAAAGTCAAGTCATGTATAATGTTACATATTGTGGCATTACAATATTGTTCTACCTTCTTGAAGAACATGGCGTTCCTCGCATTACAAATATTCCATAGGATGACCAAGTCCATGGACGTCCGAATGTTTCGCGGGAGGACATTGGGCGGGAGAGCATCCCAAACCTCAGCAGTGGAGATAGCCGAGGTCTGAAATCCAATGGTGGTCCAAATGAAGGCTGCCCGAGGGCAGTGGAAGAACAAGCGGTCCCTATCTTCCACGGGTGCGAGGCATCAGGGACAGCTGAAGTAGTCTAGAATATGTTTATGTTGAATGTTCTCTCTTGTGTTCAGTCGATCCAGAGAGAACAACCAGCCGAAGATCTTGACTTTGCCCGGAACTAGGGACGTCCAGACGCGTTCGGTTTTCAAGTTATGTAGAGAGGCGTTCATGGCACCGAAGGCACCCCTCGTAGAAAAGGTGTGCCCGTCCATGAGGACTCTGCTGTCAGTCCCTTCCGAGAGCGAGAAATCCTGCAACAACAAAGAGAGCGAAGTGAGCTTATCAGCGTCCACATTGGTTAGCTTGTTCCGGAGGTCCATCCCGACCCCCTTTTGCAGAACATTCACAACCAAGTCATTTTGGTGGGTATGGTGGGAGTAAAGTGCGGGAAATGCGTCAGCTAGAGGCTCATGGAGCATCCTTCTATCATGCCAAAAGAAGGTGAAGGAGCAATTGTGCACTGCACACGTGGTAATCTACGAAAGCATGGGCAATAATTTTACTTAAGTATGAGTCGCTAGTGGCGTGGAGAGCGATGGGGGACTGCTTGTGGTGGTTTCGCCATGGAAAATCCCATGTTCGAGGTACTAGCGTTTCGTGTGAGGGGAGACGTAGGCGTAGGTGAGTTTGTTGGCTAACAAGGAGCGGGACAAATTTTAGCCAGGTTCAAGCCTCGAAGAGTAATACCCTAATCATGCTTGTGTTTCTCGTATTGATGATGATGTTGCGAGGTGCAACAATGGTGATGAAGCGTTGGTTGGATCTGACGCAAGGTGAAGTGTATGGGTATGAATCTAGTCTCTACCGCGACCCATCCTAGCCTTTATATAGCAGGCTCGGTCCCGACTGTCGTGACCGAGTCGGTTACAAAGCAGGGTGAAAATGAAATCTTTGGGGGTCTTGCCTCGTAATCCAATTATCCGAAGTGGGCTTGTGCAGCTTCATGGACTTTGGCTTCAGGAATACGGATGGGCCACTCGGTAGGCCTCCTTCTGGGGTGCACCCGGCATACCAATAATGTGTACCCACTAGGGTATGCCCACGTCAGCTACCATGTTGATTTTGGAAACTAATTATTTCAAATCTTGTTAGGGTTGGCGTATTTTTCTCTAAATGTTGTTTCGTAGACAGTTAATTCGGGATCACATGGAACATGCATGTGTAGGTGCTTGATTACTTGTAGTTCTGAAAATACCAACTAATCAAAGACATTCAGACCTGAAACTACACCTCTTGTTTCTACTGTGATACATTGGGTACTAGCACAAAAACAATATCTATGGCATTACACGATCTCAATGTAGGTGAATAAAATCACGTTTCCTGAACCATCAACTCTCTCTTCTTGTGCAACTCGTCCACTATAAATCATACAATAGATACATGAATAAGACGGGACAACGATTTTTGGGTTGTTTATCACCTTCTCACCACAGATGTGTGCCATATGATGCACAACACACACACTTTCAAAATGGAAGCAAGGTAGCTTATTGTGTTCGGCAACCCCGTCACAACATGCCTAAGTATGATTCAACCATGGACGAGTATCCCCATGGCCAGGTTACTGCAATAGACAGTTCTGGCACATATGGAATCGTTATCCTTGAGAAATTTGAACTGTTCCCTCTGAAATTCCAGTTGAGATTCCTGCATCATAGAGAAGAACTTAGTATGGCAATTTGAGATGATTAAAGGGCAACCTTTTCGCGTGAGCATGATGGTGGTAGGATTAGGGATATGCCATTATTTATATGTATGCACATATATATGGGGACTGGTGGTTAAAATTAATGTTTCAATATTTTCATGAGGGCACATAATCTGAATTAAAGGAACAATATTTAGCTACTTGAAAATTTTAGATGTGTGGTGTAAATACGGAGTAGAACACGCTCGATTGTTATGGTGATTTTCAGTCACTTGGTTATACACATTGGGTTACTTTTCCTATGTCATGCACGCATGACTTCGCTGCTGCCTGGACAACGTAGTTTAAAAATATGAATCATCCCTAAATTCTATTGCACAATTAACATATCCTCTTATTAAGATATTTATACGTAATATAAAGACATATAAAATTTATCTATAATTTAGAAACAATATCCTCGAGAAAAAGTCAAAAAAATTAAGCAACATGAGACTACGAGAAGACATGTGTATTTTTTGTTGTTAAAGAGATGATCTATTATTAAGATGGATATGTCATTATTCTCCAAGAGATCTTCTTTGAGCACATGTTTTTAGTTCAAGTTTTAATCACCCAAAATTCTAAGAGCATGCAAATAACTAATAATAAGAGATAACACTAAGAGGTAATCCAACGCATATGATTTTTAGTTTCCTCTCTAGATGGCATACATACATAAAAAAATGGTCTTGTAACTATTTTACATGTTTTAAAAAATGACTAATATTCGTCAATGATAACTGAAAAAATTCATAGACCTAGACAGTATATTAGAACCCTAATAGCGACCTTTGATGGCATGATTATTCCCTCTATCCTAAAAAATCAAATTACATTGACATGTTCCTCGAATCAATGTAACTTCGATGATTTATTATTATAAAAACTCATAAAAATGTTCAATTATGATTTGTCTTTTAGAAAACTACACGTCGTGTAAGAATACCGTAAAACTACTCGCAGCCAAAATTACAAAATATTCACCAAAAATTGGTCGAAAATACAATTTCTTGTTGAAAGATAGGTTGGATATATGCCTTGACACACAAGTATGACTTTACGGTCAATGGCATGAGGCTTTGCTTTTCACATCCGAACAAATATGAGAGTCCATGACTATCTAATGTGGACTCTGTTTGTACGTGCACATATCCTATTGAACGCAGACTCTCTCTTTTTAAATCTCAACCATGAAGTACAAATCTAACTGTCTAGATAATTGGGGTGATATGGATTAACGTGGTGTCTCCGTTAGACATATGTATATTGGTTTTAGCATATATGGAGTACTGAGCGTATTCTGTATCCTGAGGGACATCCTAAAAGAATTGAAAAAGATTCTCAATGAACTAAAGACAATAGTACTCTTCCTAAGAAAAAGAAGAAGAAACATAAAACTGTTGTAGAATCACCTGAACCTGCTAAAGATCCTAATAGTATCTATCTCTGATGTTAAAACTGAAAGTGGTAATGATAAGAATGATGCTTCTGATAAACAAAAAATTGAAGAGGAACCTGAAAAGCAAACTAAAAATGCAAAGTACACTGAGGAGGATTTCATTGCTAATAAATATGGTAATGAGAGAGAACCTTGGGTACACAATTCAATGCCCTTTCCTAATAAGAAACACAAATCAAAGGAAGAAGAACATTATGACAAGTTCTGTGATTGGATGAAACCTTTGTTTTTTCAAATTCCTTTAACTGATGCTATTAAACTGTCTACTTGTTCAAAATATACGAAAGATATTGTATCTAACAAAAGAAAGATTCCTAATGAGAAAATCTCTACTATGCTTGCTAATTACTCTTTCAATGGTAAGGCTCCAAAGAAATTTGGAGATCCTGGTATACCCACTATTCTATGCTCCATTAAAAATAATTATGTTAGAACTGTTTTATGTGATTTGGGAGCAGAAGTTAGTGTTATGCATTTCTCTCTTTATAAGAGACTCCTTCTGGAAAAATGATACCAACTAATATATCTTTGCAAATGGCTCACAAATCTACTGCTATTCATGTTGGTATATGTGAAGATGTTCCTATTCAAGTGGCTAATAACTATTTGATATTAACTGACTTTGTTGTGTTGGAAATTCCTGAAAATGATAATATGTCTATTATTCTTGGGAGATATTTTCTTAACACTACAAGGGCTATTATTGATTGCAACCAAGGAAAAGTAACTTTTAATGTTAATGACAAAGAGCACACAATTTATTTTCCCAAGAAGATTGATAAGAAATATGGTCTAAATTCAATTGAAAATATTGAGACCATGAAGATTCGATAATTCTATTGTCATATTCCAATGCCACAGAAAGATTATAAAATTGTCATGATTGGGACTATGTCTATCAAAGTTGATGTAACATTATCATTTAGTGAAATGCAAAGTTGTGCTTCATGTAAAATTGTTTGGTAACAAGACTTGATCAACCTTATTAACAAAGTTATTTTGAATGAAGAAAATAATTTTTTCACCATGTTTACTTTTGTTTTCACTATGTTTTGACCAGGTTTACTTTTGTTTTCACCATGTTTACTTTTGTTACTTATCTTTTCACCATCCCATTTATGTTTTCACTACTTTCTCCTATGTTTCCACTAGTTATTTGCACATTAGAGTGTCTTAGAACTTCTGTAGATTTGGTTTTAGTTTTGTTTTCCATCGTTCCATAATCATTTTCCTGGATTTTAATCATTTATCAAATTCTGGAAATTACTCGAAAATAAAGTTTCTCTAAAAATTCTAGAAAATTTATATGAAATTTTTACGTTGAAAATGGGGCAGAGAGGCACCTGGGGCAACCCAGGGGGACCCACCATTCCTCCACACCATGTGGTGGCGCGGGTACCCCCCCATGTCGCGCCACGACCTAGTGTGGGTCCCCCCGGCCCTCCACTTACTCCTCCGACCACATCTTCCTCTCTCAGTGTAAAATAATGGAGCTGGTGTTGCCTCTCCGTAAGAGATAGATAACATGTTGGGTAAATAAATTAAAGCTGGGCAATTGCCAGAAATAAAGGCTGCATCGTAGTGCATATGCAAGACATGATAATTACTATGAGATTCATGTGGGCATTACAACATAATACATAGACCGCAATCCAACTACATCTATAACTAATAATCCAAGCAGACTTTTGGTATTAAGTTGCAATTTCTCACTAATGGCAGCAACACATCCCCATCCGTCACATTTTTGTCACTCGAGCACAAGATGAAATGGAGGCATAAACCCAATATTGAGTATAAATACTCCCTCTTGGAGTTACAAACATCAATTTGGCCAGAGAATCTACAATCAACGGAGAGCATGCAAGGTCATAAATGATATAAACATGATAGATCTATAATCAACTTGACATAGTATTCAATATATTCATCGGATCTCAGCAAACACAACATGTATCATTACAGATAGATGATCTTGATCATGTTAGGCATCTCACAAATCTAAACATGGTGACCATTAAGAAAAGTGAAAACGTGTAAGAATATGAGAGTAGTTGATTATCTTCTTTGGGATGTATTTTTTCTTGCCCGAAAACATGTGGGTATGGGATAGACCAAGATTAACCACTTTGATGTGCCAAGTTAAAGAATTTTTATTTTGCTAGTATGCGCGAGTTAAATGTCCAAATGGACTTTTCTTGGGCCCTAGCACCCGAAGGCAACATCCGCCGCCCTACACCGAGCACCACCATAGCCGATGGGCAGTCAGCACCACCGCGTCTGACGCACAGCCGCATATCCCCTGCGAGCACAATACTACTTGTCGCCAAGACCAGGGGCACACCGCAAGGGAACACATGATGCGAGATCGAGGCCAGATTCCAAGCACCCCGCAGTTAGGGAAAGAAGCAAATAGAGCATAAGGAATGGGTACCAAGTGGATTGCGGCAAGGAGAAAGTCGGCGAAGGCCGTTATGTTGGAATTTTGAAGTGAAGTTTGGAGAAGTGATACACCGAGAAATATGGTAGAGGAGATTCCATAGTTTTATCAAATCAAGTTGTGTGTTTTAGTTTCTATAGTTTTTTGTTTGTCCCTATCTTTTTTTTTTGACCAAATGCTAAATTTGGGAGTAAATTTGTTCATATTTTTTTATTTAAGTACAAGTTAAATGTTTAAAATGGTCTTTATTTAGGGCTATCAGCCCCCGCACCCGAAGCAATATCAGCCACCCTACGCACGAGCACCACCATAGCCGCATGGACAGTCGGCACCGTCGTGTCGGACGCACAGAGCGCAGAGTGCCCGTGAGCACATCACTACCTATCGCCAAGGCCAGAGACGCTTAGCAAGGGAACACGTGATGCAACATTGAGGTGAGTCACCGAGCAGCCCGTAGCCATAGCAAGGATTCCCAACTCAACCAACAAAAAGGGTGAAAACGTGTAAAAATATAATATTTTATTATCTTATTTGGGACGTATTTTAATAGACCCAGATTAGTAAGTTTGATGTACCAATTTAAGGACTTTTCGATTTCGCTACTCTACGCAAGTTAAAAGTTGAAAATGGACTTTACTCGGCCCTAGCATCCGAAGGCAACATTCGCCACCCTACGCACGAGCACCACCATAGCCAGGGGCGGAGCTACAGCCCGGCATGCTCGGGCAGCTGCCCGGGCTCAGCTAGCTAATTTCTCTGAAGTATTATAAAGAAATAAGGGGTCAGAAGAAGAGTTTGGCCAGACAAACACTGAACAAATCACACCGTGTCTGACGCACAGACACAGATCGTCTGCGAGAACGACACTACTTGTCACCAAGACCAGGGGCGCACAGCAAGGGAGCACATGATGCGAGATCGAGGCTAGATTCCAAGCACCTCGTAGTCAGGGGAAGAAGCAAATAATGCAAGGAATGGCTAATAAGTGGATTGCGGCAAAGAAGATCAACAGAAAAAGCACGGAAGGAGATAGGTGCAAGATGCAACGCTCTGTTAGAAGGAGAAAAACGGTGAAGGCCGCTATTTGGGCCCTCTATTGGAATTTTGAAGAGAAGTTTCGAGGAGTGATACACTAAAAAATATGGTATATTAATGGGGAATTTTAGAATGCAAAGAAAACTCTAGTGAGAATTAAGGATAATACAAAGAAAACAAGTTTGGGAAGAAGTTAAATGACTTACTTTTAGTGACAAAATATGCAAACCTCACAAAAAGGGTGAAAATGTGTCAAAATATAAGTATTTTATTATCTTATTTGGGTTTTTTTTTTCCCTCACCGATACGGGATAGACCCAGATTAGTAAGTTTGATGTACCAATTTCAAGACTTTCCGATTTCGCTACTCTACGCAAGTTAAAACAAGTTTGGGAAGAAGTTAAATGACTTACTTTTAGTGACAAAATATGCAAACCTCACAAAAAGGGTGAAAATGTGTCAAAATATAAGTATTTTATTATCTTATTTGGGTATTTTTTTCCCTTACCGATACGGGATAGACCAGATTAGTAAGTTTGATGTACCAATTTAAAGACTTTCCGATTTCGCTACTCTACGCAAGTTAAAAGTTGAAAGTGGACTTTACTCGGGCCCAAGCATCCGAAGACTAACACTCGCCACCCTACGCACAAGCACCACCATAGCCGCATGGGAAGTCAGCACCACAGCGTCTGACGCACAGGCATAGATCGTCTGCGAGCACGGCACTACTTGTCACCAAGACCAGGGGCGCACAGCAAGGGAGCACATGATGCGATATCGAGGCCAGATTCCAAGCACCCCGTAGTCAGGGAAATAAGCAAATAATGACCAAGGAATGGGTAATAAGTGGATTGTGGCAAAGAAGATCAAAAAAAAGAGCGCGGAAGGAGAAAGGTACAAGATGCAACACTCTGTTAGAAGGAGAACAATGGTGAAGGCCGTTATTTGGACCCTCTATTGGAAATTTGGAGTGAAGTTTGAAGGAGTGTTACACTAAGAAATATGGTATATTAATGGGAATTTTAGAATGCAAAGAAAACTCTAGTGAGGATTAAGAATAATACAAAGAAAATAAGTTTGGGAAGAAGTTAAACGACTTACTTTTAGTGACAAAATATGCAAACCTCACAAAAAGGGTGAAAACATGTCAAAATATATGTATTTTATTTTCTTTCTTGGGTTTTTTTTCTTACCCGATACGGGATAGACCCAGATTAGTAAGTTTGATGTACCAATTTAAAGACTTTTCGATTTCGCTACTCTACGCAAGTTAAAAGTTGAAAATGGAATTTACTCGGGCCCTAGCATCCGAAGGCAACATTCGCCACCCTACGCACGAGCAACACCATAGCCGCATGGGAAGTCAGCACCACCGCGTCTGACGCACAAGCACAAATCGTCTGCGAGCACGGCACTACTTGTTACCAAGACCAGGGGCGCACAACAAGAGAGCACATGATGCAAGATCGAGGCTAGATTCCAAGCACCCCGTAGTGAGGGAAACAAGCAAATAATGCACAAGGAATGGGTAATAAGTGGATTGCGGCAAAGAAGATCAAAAGAAAGAGCGCGGAAGGAGAAAGGTACAAGATGCAACGCTCTGTTGGAAGGAGAAAAACGGTGAAGGTCGTTATTTCAGCCCACTATTGAAATTTTGGAGGAGCGATACACTAAGAAATATGGTATATTAATGCGGAATTTGAGAATGCAAAGAAAACTCCAGTGAGGATTAAGGATAATACAAAGAAAACAAGTTTGGGAAGAAGTTAAACGACTTACTATTAGTGACAAAATATGCAAACCTCACAAAAAGGGTGAAAATGTGTCAAAATATAAGTATTTTATTATCTTATTTGGGTATTTTTTTCCTTACCGATACGGGATAGACCCAGATTAGTAAGTTTGATGTACCAATTTAAAGACTTTCCGATTTCGCTACTCTACGCAAGTTAAAAGGTCAAAGTGGACTTTACTCGGGCCCTAGCATCCGAAGGCTAACACTCGCCACCCTACGCACAAGCACCACCATAGCCGCATGGGAAGTCAGCACCACGGCGTCTGACGCACAGGTGCGTCACAGATCGTCTGCGAGCACGGCACTACTTGTCACCAAGACCAGGGGCGCACAGCAAGGAAGCACATGATGCGATATCGAGGCCAGATTCCAAGCACTCCGTAGTCAGGAAAGTAAGCAAATAATGCACAAGGAATAGGTAATAAGTGGATTGTGGCAAAGAAGATCAAAAGAAAGAGCGCGGAAGGAGAAAGGTACAAGATGCAACACTCTGTTAGAAGGAGAACAATGGTGAAGGCCGTTATTTGGACCCTCTATTGGAATTTTGAAGTGAAGTTTGAAGGAGTGATACACTAAGAAATATGGTATATTAATGGGAATTTTAGAACGCAAAGAAAACTCTAGTGAGGATTAAGAATAATACAAAGAAAATAAGTTTGGGAAGAAGTTAAACGACTTACTTTTAGTGACAAAATATGCAAACCTCACAAAAAGGGTGAAAACATGTCAAAATATAAGTATTTTATTTTCTTACTTGGGTTTTTTTTTCTTACCCGATACGGGATAGACCCAGATTAGTAAGTTTGATGTACCAATTTAAAGACTTTTCGATTTCGCTACTCTACGCAAGTTAAAAGTTGAAAATGGAATTTACTCGGGCCCTAGCATCTGAAGGCAACATTCGCCACCCTACGCACGAGCACCACCATAGCCGCATGGGAAGTCAGCACCCCCGCGTCTGACGCACAGGCACAAATCGTCTGCGAGCACGGCACTACTTGTTACCAAGACCAGGGGCGCACAACAAGGGAGCACATGATGCAAGATCGAGGCTAGATTCCAAGCACCCCGTAGTCAGGGAAACAAGCAAATAATGCACAAGGAATGGGTAATAAGTGGATTGCGGCAAAGAAGATCAAAAGAAAGAGCGTGAAAGGAGAAAGGTACAAGATGCAACGCTCTGTTGGAAGGAGAAAAACGGTGAAGGCCGTTATTTCGGCCCTCTATTGAAATTTTGAAGGAGTGATACACTAAGAAATATGGTATATTAATGGGGAATTTGAGAATGCAAAGAAAACTCTAGTGAGGATTAAGGATAATACAAAGAAAACAAGTTTGGGAAGAAGTTAAACGACTTACTTTTAGTGACAAAATATGCAAACCTCACAAAAAGGGTGAAAATGTGTCAAAATATAAGTATTTTATTATCTTATTTGGGTTTTTTTTCCTTACCGATACGGGATAGACCCAGATTAGTAAGTTTGATGTACCAATTTAAAGACTTTCCGATTTCGCTACTCTACGCAAGTTAAAAGTGGACTTTACTCGGGCCCTAGCATCCGAAGGCTAACACTCGCCACCCTACGCACAAGCACCACCATAGCCGCATGGGAAGTCAGCACCACGGCGTCTGACGCAATCGTCTGCGAGCACGGCACTACTTGTCACCAAGACCAGGGGCGCACAGCAAGGAAGCACATGATGCGATATCGAGGCCAGATTCCAAGCACTCCGTAGTCAGGAAAGTAAGCAAATAATGCACAAGGAATAGGTAATAAGTGGATTGTGGCAAAGAAGATCAAAAGAAAGAGCGCGGAAGGAGAAAGGTACAAGATGCAACACTCTGTTAGAAGGAGAACAATGGTGAAGGCCGTTATTTGGACCCTCTATTGGAATTTTGAAGTGAAGTTTGAAGGAGTGATACACTAAGAAATATGGTATATTAATGGGAATTTTAGAACGCAAAGAAAACTCTAGTGAGGATTAAGAATAATACAAAGAAAATAAGTTTGGGAAGAAGTTAAACGACTTACTTTTAGTGACAAAATATGCAAACCTCACAAAAAGGGTGAAAACATGTCAAAATATAAGTATTTTATTTTCTTACTTGGGTTTTTTTTCTTACCCTATACGGGATAGACCCAGATTAGTAAGTTTGATGTACCAATTTAAAGACTTTTCGATTTCGCTACTCTACGCAAGTTAAAAGTTGAAAATGGAATTTACTCGGGCCCTAGCATCCGAAGGCAACATTCGCGACCGTACACACGAACACCACCATAGCCGCATGGGAAGTCAGCACCGCCGCGTCTTACGCACAGGCACAAATCGTCTGCGAGCACGGCACTACTTGTTACCAAGACCAGGGGCGCACAACAAGGGAGCACATGATGCAAGATCGAGGCTAGATTCCAAGCACCCCGTAGTCAGGGAAACAAGCAAATAATGCACAAAGAATGGGTAATAAGTGGATTGCGGCAAAGAAGATCAAAAGAAAGAGCGCGGAAGGAGAAAGGTACAAGATGCAACGCTCTGTTGGAAGGAGAAAAACGGTGAAGGCCTTTATTTCGGCCCTCTATTGAAATTTTGAAGGAGTGATACACTAAGAAATATGGTATATCAATGGGGAATTTGAGAATGCAAAGAAAACTCTAGTGAGGATTAAGGATAATACAAAGAAAACAAGTTTGGGAAGAAGTTAAACGACTTACTTTTAGTGACAAAATATGCAAACCTCACAAAAAGGGTGAAAATGTGTCAAAATATAAGTATTTTATCATCTTATTTGGGTTTTTTTTTTCCTTACCGATACGGGATAGACCCAGATTAGTAAGTTTGATGTACTAATTTAAAGACTTTCCGATTTCGCTACTCTACGCAAGTTAAAAGTTGAAAGTGGACTTTACTCGGGCCATAGCATCCGAAGGCTAACACTCGCCACCCTACGCACAAGCACCACCATAGCCTCATGGGAAGTCAGCACCACGGCGTCTACTTGTCACCAAGACCAGGGGCGCACAGCAAGGGAGCACATGATGCGATATCGAGGCCAGATTCCAAGCACCCCGTAGGCAGGAAAGTAAGCAAATAATGCACAAGGAATAGGTAATAAGTGGATTGTGGCAAAGAAGATCAAAAGAAAGAGCGCGGAAGGAGAAAGGTACAAGATGCAACACTCTGTTAGAAGGAGAACAATGGCGAAGGCCGTTATTTGGACCCTCTATTGGAATTTTGAAGTGAAGTTTGAAGGAGTGATACACTAAGAAATATGGTATATTAATGGGAATTTCAGAATGCAAAGAAAACTCTAGTGAGGATTAAGAATAATACAAAGAAAATAAGTTTGGGAAGAAGTTAAACGTCTTACTTTTAGTGACAAAATATGCAAACCTCACAAAAAGGGTGAAAATGTGTCAAAATATAAGTGTTTTATTATCTTATTTAGGTATTTTTTTTCCTTACCGATACGGGATAGACCCAGATTAGTAAGTTTGATGTACCAATTTAAAGACTATCCGATTTCGCTACTCTACGCAAGTTAAAAGTTGAAAGTGGACTTTACTCGGGCCCTAGCATCCGAAGGCTAACACTCGCCACCCTACGCACAAGCACCACCATAGCCGCATGGGAAGTCAGCACCACGGCGTCTGATGCACACGTGCGTCACAGATCGTCTGCGAGCACGGCACTACTTGTCACCAAGACCAGGGGCGCACAGCAAGGGAGCACATGATGCGATATCGAGGCCAGATTCCAAGCAACCCGTAGTGAGGAAAGTAAGCAAATAATGCACAAGGAATAGGTAATAAGTGGATTGTGGCAAAGAAGATCAAAAGAAAGAGCGCGGAAGGAGAAAGGTACAAGATGCAACACTCTGTTAGAAGGAGAACAATGGTGAAGGCCGTTACTTGGACCCTCTATTGGAATTTTGAAGTGAAGTTTGAAGGAGTGATACACTAAGAAATATGGTATATTAATGGGAATTTTGGAATGTAAAAAAAACTCTAGTGAGGATTAAGAATAATACAAAGAAAATAAGTTTGGGAAGAAGTTAAACGACTTACTTTTAGTGACAAAATATGCAAACCTCACAAAAAGGGTGAAAACATGTCAAAATATAAGTATTTTATTTTCTTACTTGGGTTTTTTTTTTCTTACACGATACGGGATAGACCCAGATTAGTAAGTTTGATGTACCAATTTAAAGACTTTTCGATTTCGGTACTCTACGCAAGTTAAAAGTTGAAAATGGAATTTACTCGGGCCCTCGCATCCAAAGGCAACATTCGCCACCCTACGCACGAGCACCACCATAGCCGAATGGGAAGTCAGCACCGCCGCGTCTGACGCACAGGCACAAATCGTCTGCGAGCACGGCACTACTTGTTACCAAGACCAGGGGCGCACAACAAGGGAGCACATGATGCAAGATCGAGGCTAGATTCCAAGCACCCCGTAGTCAGGGAAACAAGCAAATAATGCACAAGGAACGGGTAATCAGTGGATTGCGGCAAAGAAGATCAAAAGAAAGAGCGCGGAAGGAGAAAGGTACAAGATGCAACGCTCTGTTGGAAGAAGAAAAACGGTGAAGGCCGTTATTTCGGCCCTCTATTGAAATTTTGAAGGAGTGATACACTAAGAAATATGGTATATTAATGGGGAATTTGAGAATGCAAAGAAAACTCTAGTGAGGATAAAGGATAATACAAAGAAAACAAGTTTTGGAAGAAGTTAAACGACTTACTTTTAGTGACAAAATATGCAAACCTCACAAAAAGGGTGAAAATGTGTCAAAATATAAGTATTTTATTATCTTATTTGGGTTTTTTTTTCCTTACCGATACGGGATAGACCAGATTAGTAAGTTTGATGTACCAATTTAAAGACTTTCCGATTTCGCTACTCTATGCAAGTTAAAAGTTGAAAGTGGACTTTACTCAGGCCCTAGATTTCGCTACTCTACGCAAGTTAAAAGTTGAAAGTGGACTTTACTCAGGCCCTAGCATCCGAAGGCTAACACTCGCCACCCTACGCACAAGCACCACCATAGCTGCATGGGAAGTCAGCACGGCGTCTGACGCACAGGTGCATCACAGATCGTCTGCGAGCACGGCACTACTTGTCACCAAGACCAGGGGCGCACAGCAAGGGAGCACATGATGCGATATCAAGGCCAGATTCCAAGCACCCCGTAGTCAGGAAAGTAAGCAAATAATGCACAAGGAATAGGTAATAAGTGGATTGTGGCAAAGAAGATCAAAAGAAAGAGCGCGGAAGGAGAAAGGTACAAGATGCAACGCTCTGTTAGAAGGAGAACAATGGTGAAGGCCGTTATTTGGACCCTCTATTGGAATTTTGAAGTGAAGTTTGAAGGAGTGATACACTAAGAAATATGGTATATTAATGGGAATTTTAGAATGCAAAGAAAACTCTAGTGAGGATTAAGAATAATACAAAGAAAATAAGTTTTGGAAGAAGATAAACGACTTACTTTTAGTGACAAAATATGCAAACCTCACAAAAAGGGTGAAAACATGTCAAAATATAAGTATTTTATTTTCTTACTTGGGTTTTTTTTCTTACCCTATACGGGATAGACCCAGATTAGTAAGTTTGATGTACCAATTTAAAGATTTTCGATTTCGCTACTCTACGCAAGTTAAAAGTTGAAAATGGAATTTACTCGGGCCCTAGCATCCGAAGGCAACATTCGCGACCGTACACACGAACACCACCATTGCCGCATGGGAAGTCAGCACCGCCGCGTCTTACGCACAGGCACAAATCGTCTGCGAGCACGGCACTACTTGTTACCAAGACCAGGGGCGCACAACAAGGGAGCACATGATGCAAGATCGAGGCTAGATTCCAAGCACCCCGTAGTCAGGGAAACAAGCAAATAATGCACAAAGAATGGGTAATAAGTGGATTGCGGCAAAGAAGATCAAAAGAAAGAGCGCGGAAGGAGAAAGGTACAAGATGCAACGCTCTGTTGGAAGGAGAAAAACGGTGAAGGCCGTTATTTCGGCCCTCTATTGAAATTTTGAAGGAGTGATACACTAAGAAATATGGTATATTAATGGGGAATTTGAGAATGCAAAGAAAACTCTAGTGAGGATTAAGGATAATACAAAGAAAACAAGTTTGGGAAGAAGTTAAACGACTTACTTTTAGTGACAAAATATGCAAACCTCACAAAAAGGGTGAAAATGTGTCAAAATATAAGTATTTTATTATCTTATTTGGGTTTTTTTTTTCCTTACCGATACGGGATAGACCCAGATTAGTAAGTTTGATGTACTAATTTAAAGACTTTCCGATTTCGCTACTCTACGCAAGTTAAAAGTTGAAAGTGGACTTTACTCGGGCCATAGCATCCGAAGGCTAACACTCGCCACCCTACGCACAAGCACCACCATAGCCGCATGGGAAGTCAGCACCACGGCGTCTACTTGTCACCAAGACCAGGGGCGCACAGCAAGGGAGCACATGATGCGATATCGAGGCCAGATTCCAAGCACCCCGTAGTCAGGAAAGTAAGCAAATAATGCACAAGGAATAGGTAATAAGTGGATTGTGGCAAAGAAGATCAAAAGAAAGAGCGCGAAAGGAGAAAGGTACAAGATGCAACACTCTGTTAGAAGGAGAACAATAGTGAAGGCCGTTATTTGGACCCTCTATTGGAATTTTGAAGTGAAGTTTGAAGGAGTGATACACTAAGAAATATGGTATATTAATGGGAATTTCAGAATGCAAAGAAAACTCTAGTGAGGATTAAGAATAATACAAAGAAAATAAGTTTGGGAAGAAGTTAAACGACTTACTTTTAGTGACAAAATATGCAAACCTCACAAAAAGGGTGAAAATGTGTCAAAATATAAGTATTTTATTATCTTATTTAGGTATTTTTTTTCCTTACCGATACGGGATAGACCCAGATTAGTAAGTTTGATGTACCAATTTAAAGACTTTTCGATTTCGCTACTCTACGCAAGTTAAAAGTTGAAAATGGAATTTACTCGGGCCCTCGCATCCAAAGGCAACATTCGCCACCCTACGCACGAGCACCACCATAGCCGAATGGGAAGTCAGCACCGCCGCGTCTGACGCACAGGCACAAATCGTCTGCGAGCACGGCACTATTTGTTACCAAGACCAGGGGCGCACAACAAGGGAGCACATGATGCAAGATCGAGGCTAGATTCCAAGCACCCCGTAGTCAGGGAAACAAGCAAATAATGCACAAGGAACGGGTAATAAGTGGATTGCGGCAAAGAAGATCAAAAGAAAGAGCGCGGAAGGAGAAAGGTACAAGATGCAACGCTCTGTTGGAAGAAGAAAAACGGTGAAGGCCGTTATTTCGGCCCTCTATTGAAATTTTGAAGGAGTGATACACTAAGAAATATGGTATATTAATGGGGAATTTGAGAATGCAAAGAAAACTCTAGTGAGGATAAAGGATAATACAAAGAAAACAAGTTTTGGAAGAAGTTAAACAACTTACTTTTAGTGACAAAATATGCAAACCTCACAAAAAGGGTGAAAATGTGTCAAAATATAAGTATTTTATTATCTTATTTGGGTTTTTTTTTCCTTACCGATACGGGATAGACCAGATTAGTAAGTTTGATGTACCAATTTAAAGACTTTCCGACTTCGCTACTCTACGCAAGTTAAAAGTTGAAAGTGGACTTTACTCAGGCCCTAGATTTCGCTACTCTACGCAAGTTAAAAGTTGAAAGTGGACTTTACTCAGGCCCTACCATCCGAAGGCTAACACTCGCCACCCTACGCACAAGCACCACCATAGCTGCATGGGAAGTCAGCACGGCGTCTGACGCACAGGTGCATCACAGATCGTCTGCGAGCACGGCACTACTTGTCACCAAGACCAGGGGCGCACAGCAAGGGAGCACATGATGCGATATCAAGGCCAGATTCCAAGCACCCCGTAGTCAGGAAAGTAAGCAAATAATGCACAAGGAATAGGTAATAAGTGGATTGTGGCAAAGAAGATCAAAAGAAAGAGCGCGGAAGGAGAAAGGTACAAGATGCAACGCTCTGTTAGAAGGAGAACAATGGTGAAGGCCGTTATTTGGACCCTCTATTGGAATTTTGAAGTGAAGTTTGAAGGAGTGATACACTAAGAAATATGGTATATTAATGGGAATTTTAGAATGCAAAGAAAACTCTAGTGAGGATTAAGAATAATACAAAGAAAATAAGTTTGGGAAGAAGTTAAACGACTTACTTTTAGTGACAAAATATGCAAACCTCACAAAAAGGGTGAAAACATGTCAAAATATAAGTATTTTATTTTCTTACTTGGGTTTTTTTTCTTACCCTATACGGGATAGACCCAGATTAGTAAGTTTGATGTACCAATTTAAAGACTTTTCGATTTCGCTACTCTACGCAAGTTAAAAGTTGAAAATGGAATTTACTCGGGCCCTAGCATCCGAAGGCAACATTCGCGACCGTACACACGAACACCACCATAGCCGCATGGGAAGTCAGCACCGCCGCGTCTTACGCACAGGCACAAATCGTCTGCGAGCACGGCACTACTTGTTACCAAGACCAGGGGCGCACAACAAGGGAGCACATGATGCAAGATCGAGGCTAGATTCCAAGCACCCCGTAGTCAGGGAAACAAGCAAATAATGCACAAAGAATGGGTAATAAGTGGATTGCGGCAAAGAAGATCAAAAGAAAGAGCGCGGAAGGAGAAAGGTACAAGATGCAACGCTCTGTTAGAAGGAGAACAACGGTGAAGGCCGTTATTTCGGACCCTCTATTGGAATTTTGAAGTGAAGTTTGAAGGAGTGATACACTAAGAAATATGGTATATTAATGGGAATTTGAGAATGCAAAGAAAACTCTAGTGACGATTAAGATAATACAAAGAAAACAAGTTTGGGAAGAAGTTAAACGACTTACTTTTAGTGACAAAATATGCAAACCTCACAAAAAGGGTGAAAACATGTCAAAATATATGTATTTTATTTTCTTATTTGGGTTTTTTTTTCTTACCCGATACGGGATAGACCCAGATTAGTAAGTTTGATGTACCAATTTAAAGACTTTCGATTTCGCTACTCTACACAAGTTAAAAGTTGAAAGTGGACTTTACTCGGGCCATAGCATCCGAAGGCTAACACTCGCCACCCTACGCACGAGCACCACCATAGCCGTATGGGAGGTCAGCACCACGGCGTCTACTTGTCACCAAGACCAGGGGCGCACAGCAAGGGAGCACATGATGCGATATCGAGGCCAGATTCCAAGCACCCCGTAGTCAGGAAAGTAAGCAAATAATGCACAAGGAATAGGTAATAAGTGGATTGTGGCAAAGAAGATCAAAAGAAAGAGCGCGGAAGGAGAAAGGTACAAGATGCAACACTCTGTTAGAAGGAGAACAATGGTGAAGGCCGTTATTTGGACCCTCTATTGGAATTTTGAAGTGAAGTTTGAAGGAGTGATACACTAAGAAATATGGTATATTAATGGGAATTTCAGAATGCAAAGAAAACTCTAGTGAGGATTAAGAATAATACAAAGAAAATAAGTTTGGGAAGAAGTTAAACGACTTACTTTTAGTGACAAAATATGCAAACCTCACAAAAAGGGTGAAAATGTGTCAAAATATAAGTATTATATTATCTTATTTAGGTATTTTTTTTCCTTACCGATACGGGATAGACCCAGATTAGTAAGTTTGATGTACCAATTTAAAGACTATCCGATTTCGCTACTCTACGCAAGTTAAAAGTTGAAAGTGGACTTTACTCGGGCCCTAGCATCCGAAGGCTAACACTCGACACCCTACGCACAAGCACCACCATAGCCGCATGGGAAGTCAGCACCACGGCGTCTGACGCACAGGTGCGTCACAGATCGTCTGCGAGCATGGCACTACTTGTCACCAAGACCAGGGGCGCACAGCAAGGGAGCACATGATGCGATATCGAGGCCAGATTCCAAGCAACCCGTAGTGAGGAAAGTAAGCAAATAATGCACAAGGAATAGGTAATAAGTGGATTGTGGCAAAGAAGATCAAAAGAAAGAGCGCGGAAGGAGAAAGGTACAAGATGCAACACTCTGTTAGAAGGAGAACAATGGTGAAGGCCGTTACTTGGACCCTCTATTGGAATTTTGAAGTGAAGTTTGAAGGAGTGATACACTAAGAAATATGGTATATTAATGGGAATTTTGGAATGTAAAAAAAAACTCTAGTGAGGATTAAGAATAATACAAAGAAAATAAGTTTGGGAAGAAGTTAAACGACTTACTTTTAGTGACAAAATATGCAAACCTCACAAAAAGGGTGAAAACATGTCAAAATATAAGTATTTTATTTTCTTACTTGGGTTTTTTTTTTCTTACACGATACGGGATAGACCCAGATTAGTAAGTTTGATGTACCAATTTAAAGACTTTTCGATTTCGCTACTCTACGCAAGTTAAAAGTTGAAAATGGAATTTACTCGGGCCCTCGCATCCAAAGGCAACATTCGCCACCCTACGCACGAGCACCACCATAGCCGAATGGGAAGTCAGCACCGCCGCGTCTGACGCACAGGCACAAATCGTCTGCGAGCACGGCACTACTTGTTACCAAGACCAGGGGCGCACAACAAGGGAGCACATGATGCAAGATCGAGGCTAGATTCCAAGCACCCCGTAGTCAGGGAAACAAGCAAATAATGCACAAGGAACGGGTAATAAGTGGATTGCGGCAAAGAAGATCAAAAGAAAGAGCGCGGAAGGAGAAAGGTACAAGATGCAACGCTCTGTTGGAAGAACAAAAACGGTGAAGGCCGTTATTTCCGCCCTCTATTGAAATTTTGAAGGAGTGATACACTAAGAAATATGGTATATTAATGGGGAATTTGAGAATGCAAAGAAAACTCTAGTGAGGATAAAGGATAATACAAAGAAAACAAGCTTTGGAAGAAGTTAAACGACTTACTTTTAGTGACAAAATATGCAAACCTCACAAAAAGGGTGAAAATGTGTCAAAATATAAGTATTTTATTATCTTATTTGGGTATTTTTTTTTCCTTACCGATACGGGATAGACCAGATTAGTAAGTTTGATGTACCAATTTAAAGACTTTCCGATTTCGCTACTCTACGCAAGTTAAAAGTTGAAAGTGGACTTTACTCGGGCCCTATCATCCGAAGGCTAACACTCGCCACCCTACGCACAAGCACCACCATAGCCGCATGGGAAGTCAGCACCACGGCGTCTGACGCACAGGCACAGATCGTCTGCGAGCACGACACTACTTGTCACCAAGACCAGGGGCGCACAGCAAGGGAGCACATGATGCGATATCGAGGCCAGATTCCAAGCACCCCGTAGACAGGGAAATAAGCAAACACTACACAAGGAATGGGTAATAAGTGGATTGTGGCAAAGAAGATCAAAAAAAAGAGCGCGGAAGGAGAAATGTACAAGATGCAACGCTCTGTTAGAAGGAGAACAACGGTGAAGGCCGTTATTTGGAGCCTCTATTGGAATTTTGAAGTGAAGTTTAAAGGAGTGATACGCTAAGAAATATGGTATATTCATGGGAATTTTAGAATGCAAAGAAAACTCTAGTGAGGATTAAGAATAATACAAAGAAAATAAGTTTGGGAATAAGTTAAACGACTTACTTTTAGTGACAAAATATGCACACCTCACAAAAAGGGTGAAAACATGTCAAAATATAAGTACTTTATTTTCTTATTTGGGTTTTTTTTTTGTTACCCGATACGGGATAGACCCAGATTAGTAAGTTTGATGTACCAATTTAAAGACTTTTCGATTTCGCTACTCTACGCAAGTTAAAAGTTGAAAATAGAATTTACTCGGGCCCTAGCATCCGAAGGCAACATTCGCCACCCTACGCACGAGCACCACCATAGCCGCATGGGAAGTCAGCACCACCGCGTCTGACGCACAGGCACAGATCGTCTGCGAGCACGGCACTACTTGTTACCAAGACCAGGGGCGCACAACAAGGGAGCACATGATGCAAGATCGAGGCTAGATTCCAAGCACCCCGTAGTCAGGGAAATAAGCAAATAATGCACAAGAAATGGGTAATAAGTGGATTGCGGCAAAGAAGATTAAAAGAAAGAGCGCGGAAGGAGAGAAAGGTACAAGATGCAACGCTCTGTTGGAAGGAGAAAAACGGTGAAGGCCGTTATTTGGGCCCTCTATTGAAATTTTGAAGTGAAGTTTGGAGGAGTGATACACTAAGAAATATGGTATATTAATGGGGAATTTTAGAATGCAAAGAAAACTCTAGTGAGGATTAAGGATAATACAAAGAAAACAAGTTTGGGAAGAAGTTAAATGACTTACTTTTAGTGACAAAATATGCAAAGCTCATAAAAATATAGTGATAAGTAGCAAGCCTATAATGCCTCCTCTAGCACCTACGTTTATGATTACAAATTCTTCACCAAAGTTGGCTAAGGGATTATTAGAGAGCAAGTAGGCAATCAAAATATGGTAGATAAGCTACACATAATAATGAACCATGTGGTATAGTGTTTTGTCTCGCGGAGGTCAAACTAAGCACAAGATTAAACTCAAAAGGAAAAGAAAAATTGAATTCAAAATAATAATATTAATAATTATAAGCTATATTGCCAAAATAAGGAATTAATTACTAATAATATTAAATTTATATTGAACTGTGACATGACAGCCCTCAAAAAATTGAAGTAGCTAATACTCCATCCGTTCCTAAATATTAGCCATCCTCAAATGGTTTCTTTTAGAAAAGTTTCAAAATATATGGTTTATTGCGATTTACGAACAATATTAGCCATCCTCAAATGAGTTTCATAGGAATTTGACATACTGTGTTCAATTTGTGACTACTATGGACTCCCTCTCGCGACTTTTTGTAGGAGAAAATGAGTCTATCGCATGCCAAATACCCATGTCTTAATATTTGTGCCGAAAACTATACGCCTTACATTCAGGAACGGAGGGAGTATGTAACTTGGGCAAGTTAAGCCAGTTGCTCTAAACGTCAATTGCTTACCAACTACGTTTGCACCATACCAGCCCACCTAGCTTAGCGCACTTCGGTAACCAACCTCGCAACTATCACCTTGCCTGCAACCTTGCCTTCCCACCCAAATATTCAATGTTACCATCAAGTTCTAATAGACAACCAAAACAAACACTTCAGAATTCCAAAATGTGCAATTATTGAGTGATGCGTGTGCTGGCTGGTGCTCAAGCACCTATACTGGTTCTATATATCCACCCATGGAAATAATAAAAAGTGTACTAGAGTCAGATACCCATGGTTATAAATAAATATTTAACTTACCTCTCGTTGTTGGTGCTAGTTGCGACACCTGCTTCTCCCTTGCACTTCTTTACCCTTCCAATTGCCCCCGTGAGCCCCTTCTCTTATGAAATTTAAGTAGCACAAGGGTAATCCAGTACAGTGATTTCAGGATCTCTGGATAAACTGTAGAACATAGGAAATTGTAAGTGTAAAAAGTATATTATAAATCACTGCAGTCGTGCTACATTCAACGAAGCCAAGAAGCAAGACATGTTTGCAGATAACAAGACTGAATTTGGCCATTAGATTGACGAACTGACACAATGCCGCATACAACATCGGAATAGAGGGGATTAGCTATGTTTAGTTTTCTTTTCCGTAGGGTTGAAATGTTTCCAGGAAGCTCTTCTTCCGGAGACATATAATTCTTCAGTTCCAATAATTAATGCAAACTGCAACGTGCATAGCCCCCATTTCAACAGAAAAGAAACAAAGAATGAACATGCTTGAATATGTAGGGAGAAGAAACAAGGATGATCAAGGATTGAGACGCAGAGGGTGTGCAAATATTACATGATGACAGTTTCGCAGATGTGCATGAAAACTAATACTACTACCTGAGAAACCACCAGAAATCGTTGCTCCTCCTTTAGCCTGAAACACAAACGAAATCGTGCATTAGGGTTCAAATGCACCAACCAGCCCAGCTCCAACATTAAAGCAATATATAGATAGCAGAACCAGCCTCTCAAATGACAACTCAACCTCACCAAACCAGACCCAAATGCCATTTGCGTCTGTGCACCCCACGCAACTACAACGACACAAAAATGAACCTGGCAACTAACTGTCCTGAAACAACCTTTGCTTCCGTGAGCACATTTGAACCTAGCAACATATACATCATCCTCAACGCTAACAAAATAGCCTCAATCATGCTAGTCTACATTGTAAAAAATATGCCAAGCATGCGAGGTGAATACTGCATCATTTTAGCAATTCCACAATATTATTGTCCACGTGCCTCTTTCTGTTTAGCCCACAAAAAACTGCATTTCTTGTAGAACTAAATTCTGGGAAGATCCTAGAGATAAAACAAACACCACTGAACCTAAATCCCAGGAAGCAGGTCATCGGCTAGATGACCGGAAAATAGTACAGTCATGGCTCAACCAATGGATGGTTAAAAGAAAAAAGGAGAATAACCAGAAACTACCTGAGAAACCAGCAGAGAAGAAGTAGAGGAACCAGCAGCTCTGAACTCGCTAGCACCCTTGCCGGAAACATCGGGGGTGGATCTGTGAGAGAAACAATATGATAATTTCAAGGTTTTAGCACCTGGTAATAAATCTCAGGGAAAATAATATATAGAAGCATATTCAATACGGTATTGCTACATGATTCAGTGTTCACTGCCCACTAAATTTTGGAAACTAACAAGCAGAATAAAGACCACATGTACAACATATCATTTGTGTGCGTACCACTGCATGCATGGTTGGCTGCAACTGCAGACACAAACAACAACTGACAGCAGCATGTAAACTGACACTTGTTCTAAATTGTTTGAATTTGCATCTAATCAGTGTCTCAACAGTGGCAATTTGTGCATCTTAAGGACCAGTTGCAACCACCAGATTTCAACATCATGCAAAACTGAATGTTTCCCTGAGCAACACCACCAGATTTGAGCATACATGCAAAATTAGGCATGTATGTATGGATACTAATTGATCAACTTAATAAGAATAACCACGTAAAGCTCCAGGACATTACCCAGTAATACCACAATGCTATCAAAATAACCTCAGGGGTCATTACACACAAATATGGTCCAATGTTGACATTTATTGATAAAGTAGATGCCATTTGCAATTCAGCATACCACACAAAGTGACACCAGGTCATCGGCTAACTATACAACAACAGACCCAATGCAAGTAAATCATATACATGAGGTCATTGGCTCCATGACCAGAGTACCAAACAGCCATGGGTCTATCAATGGAAGAGACATAGATCATGTACAAGAGAGGAAAGGAGAGCGACATAGATCATGTACAAGAGAGGAAAGGAGAGAAACCACAACACTCACCGGAACCACCAAGATGAAGCAGAGGAACCGGTGGCTGTAATAATCCCCGATCCTCGTCTCCTCCTTTACAACCTGAGATAGAAAAACACAAAGGAAGTCGTTAAAGTTCAAATGCAACCAGCCAGCTCTAGCCCGGCAACCACATTAAAGCAGGACCAAAACGCTTCTACAATAACAATTCAAAGCTATAGGATATTACGTAAAAATCCGGCCCAAGCTCCAAGACCAACCGAAAAAATTGCAAGTAAAAACAATATCAACATATCGTCTGTACATGTGTGTGCGCATCTATGCATGCACGGTTAGCAGTTACGGCACACACACAGAAACAACTACAGGCATCAAGTAAATTGGCGACACTTGTTAACAGCCATTTGAATTTACAAGTAATTATCAAACTATCTCAACACTGACAACAGATTTCAACCTACATGAAAAACTGGGCATAATGTTTTACATTTTAAGCACATAATGAAAAGAAGCTAATACATTCTTCTAGGAAAAACAATGCTCTTACTTAACAGATTCAGACTCATGCTTACCATCCATATAGAAGTTCTCAATGTGCATACCTGGAAGTTTGTTGACCCATGAGCATCTTTTGAGCTCCCAAGACTAGAAGCAATCTGATATACAAATGGTATAAAACTTGTACGTTTGGACCTATCCAGCCAAAAAGAAAGTCCTTATCATGAACGAACAAACAGTACCAAAAGGATTAATGAATGGAACTTAAAAAATGACCTCTTTGGTTGCTTAAATCATTGATTTCACAACTTGTTCCCTTGAGAAAAGACTAAACCACATCGATACCAACCGGAAAACCTGAATGTAAGATGTTGAGCACTGGCATAAGCAACAGTATCCTTAAGAACAGAACATAGAGTTGAAGCTAAACTGTTTACAGCATGAGATACATTGGGATCCAAATAACAAGCACATTCGCAACAAATATATAACTGTGGTAACAAAGGCGACGATTAGTAGATGGACGCTTCACACATAAGGAAAACAACTCATAGTGGCAACCATATTATGACTGAAACAACAAAAATATTCCCAACAATGGCATTATAACCGACAAAAAAATGGAAACGCTAGAAATAAAAATAACAATAGAGAATTATGACAATGCATCATAAAAAGGAGTGTTTCTAAAAAAATAAGCCCAGAAATTTCAAAGACTTAAGTTGGTTTAGGTTTGTGAAATGATGTACTCTATACTGATGCGCAATTAACAGAAATGGCGGGCATTCTTTCATGGTCGGAGGGAGTATGTTTTATTCATTAGACAAAGATGACAACTGCAAATAGAAAAGATTGTCTGGTCTTCAAACAAATATTGCATACCACTTGTAGGTCATATTTGCCACCAACAACTAGAGAATGTTGGTATCCCTGAACATTAGCATACTAAAGAACCTGTCTCGCGATCATCCTGGTTAAAGGTTTAAGTTTGCAGAATGTTTATTCAAACAAAGAGAATTAATATTGCATGGAAGGTATTACATAACACTCAAGAGGCCCAACCCAACTAACTGTGCAAAAATTATGATGTGGGTTCCTATTTAACACTAGTGAAATAGGGAGTGTATTTGATGCCCATATATCACATGACATGCTGGTTTTCTCGAGAAATTTCATGCTTGTAGAAAGAGGTGAAGCCACAAATAGATACTGAGTCAGTTCCACTAATTTATGAGCTTAGCTCTGGTAAGCAATGGTGATTTGTAAAGTAAATTTTATTGGGTTATCTTAAACTCATTGGTTATATGAACTTTAAACAGTGTATTTGGTACATATGAACCATGAACTTGCACATTTAGTATGAATCTTGGTTATATGAACTTTAATCATTTTCGCTGTTTGTTCTCTTTTGTCACGGTGTGAAAATGATCTTTTTTGCATGAAAAAATACAATCATATACATGACTCAAACATTTACATCTCTCATTTTCCAGTATTTTGTTCTAATACGTAAGTGTCCTGCTTAACTTTATGTAAGAAAACTAGTCTGAAAAAACAAAACTATATTGGTCATGGTCGATAGCTGAGACCTTGAAAAATCATAAAAGTTATGTACTGACCTCCACAGATTCAGATACCTTCCAGAGAAAAGGCTCAAAAGTCAAAACTGTGTTATCTGTCTACTTGCTGATTTCAAAAAACAGAAGCTCAATCTACTATTCAAATGCTTTCTGTAAACAGGTTGGCTTGCTACAAATTCTAAACTCGGGATAAATTGATGTGAACTCAGCACACCTTTTCCCTAATTTAAAAAATACAACAATTTACAATTTTAGCCCTTCATTGGGTGATACTGTTACTAGCCAAGATGCAACAAGCCGCACAGATAGTTACTACCTCCATTCCGAAATATAGGACAAATTTCACTTTGTTTGACCAAGGCTTTAACCAAAAATTAGTCTACTAATATGTACTTTATGTAAAATAAAATTAATATCATTGTATTTTTATTTAGAAGTACTTTCCTTATGATAAGAATTTCTATCACATAAACATATGTCAAATGAATAATCCTTGATCAAAGTCGTGGTCAAAGGAAACGAAATAGGCCTTATATTTTGGGATGGAGGCAGTACATTATTTTCCCTGAACACCTAGAAGTTATATTATGATTATCACTATTGTATTAATGTCAGGGTAATAGAAGCGTACCTATTAAATCACCTCATCTTGCCAGTCTCTTTCTCATAAATCCTGACCTCCCTTGACTTACGTGCAAGGAATCCTCTTGCATGTTTTTCTTGTAGGACTCTGCTTCTTTCCTGTTCATCAGACCATGGCTATGAGGGTGGAAAATATATCAGTACCAGTTCAATTGTAAGGTTCTTTTCCACTGAAAGTGAAACTTATTAGTGAACAAACCTGTCTCATAGTCTTATCCTTGTAAAGATTTCTTCCCTTTATGAGAGGGTGAAGGGGAGGCAATGGCTTGTACCCTTTACTCCAGAAAATCTCAACCTACGATGCAGAATAATTTGATGAATAAAACAGTACAGGAAGACTCTTCCAATATTTTTAACTCCAGGCAGGAACTCACAGTGAATTTATGTTGTTGTTCTGCGAAAGCTTGAGCAGATTCCTTGCAAACCCTTCCATATGTCCGGTTAAAGGGCTGTTATCCACCATCCTTGAGCCTTGGAAAAAGGTACCACGTCTTCGTACTCGACGAAGATGCGTCAGAGCCGCTGCATCACCTCGTCTAGCAAGCTAACATCAGCAAGTTCTCTTTCATAAGCACACCGTGCCATGAGCGTCGCCCCTCCAGCAGCTCGATGCGGTTCTGCAATCATATCTTGTGCAACCATCATTCGAGGTAGCCGTATCGCCTACACAAACAGCAAGCCGTAAGTACAGGCTGCAAACAACTAGAAAAAAATGTGCACATGTACATCAATCAGCTGTCAGTGCAACCGTATTCATGCAGAAAATAACAGTAACAGTCATACGGTGTAGACTACGATCTGTAATTTCTTCTTAGATAGGAAATAATCCACGTTAGTCAGACCAAAACGTGAGCACTGTCCTACATTCAAAACTCGTACGTAATATTTTGTTTTGCTGTCACTGTTTGGAGAACCAAGAATGTTAAATTGGCATTGTAACTGAACCTTGGTTTTCTATTAAAGCACGATCTCTTTACCTTTTTGTTTTTAAAAATTCCTATCAATACAACGATCCGATAAGAGTAGCTTTCGCAAACACATAAAAAGAATGAAAAATAAGGCTATGCAAACACCATATCGCCGCAGTAAAACTGCATTCCTAGAGTCCGTCCATTCACACTGCTCTATCACTAACATACCAATGCACACGCAGAAGACTGCAAACCGGCAGAAAAAAAAGCTAACGAAATAACAAAGAAAAGCAGTGTGGGAAGAAAAACTGCATGCTCACCGGCCTCTCATTGAAATCCAGGACGCCATTTCTCCCTGTAGACTAGGTAAGCACCGGATGTCATGCATTAAAAATGCCATGTCAGATTACAATCACGTATTTCTTATATTTAATATTGAGAAAGAATATGGTGTAACAGGTTCAAACCAAGAAGATGGAATTCAACCATGGAGTTGCACAAAAATAAATGTAATTAGGCCACTTCCAGTAGGCAATTACTTGATTTCAACACACATAAGAAAGCAGGAAACCAAGAAACCCAAAAAAAATACTCTAAATTTGTACTGGACTCATGTTCTCCTACCCAGACCATATCGTGGGGGCGGGAGAGCAACAATAATAATGGCTACATCCCGGTGTCGGCAGAACAACAAAAATAAAGTAATAATACAGAAGAATAATCATACTTTTGGAGGTGTCAGAGAGCATGAAATTCATGGTCCTGGAGCCATGTCAGTGTCTGCTGCTTGGTCCGGGACAGTGGAACACTGCAGGCAGATGAAACTACTCAGGTGGGGAAAACCGCCGGAGAAAAAGGCGCGAAGTCATGACTGTAACACATTCAAAAAGATGTATGTCAAAGAAGAGGTATGCACATCACAAACACTATAGTTTAAGTTCTCATGAAGCGTGACCAGAACTGAGAAATATCAGTTAAAATGCAACCTCCACTAAGCTCTTTTGTTTCCTTTACCTCGAAAAACAATTCCAACAATGATACAGTGCCATGATAGCTCAGGATAATGTAGAGAAACCCAGTACAAAAGATTCCGGATGAACCTTCTTGCATTTTCCGGTAGATGAGCGTGTGATCCTACAAAATCTGCAAGGAAAAATTTTATTCAGCTAAAGAACGTCGTTCAGCCATAGTAGAAACTAAAGGGAAAGAACAAACATGGAGATTTTTCGTCTGTGGGGAAAACAAATATAAGTTATTCAGTGTATAGGCAGACAGGTAATGAAACTTGATCGCTTTAATGGAACCATGAACTTCATTTTTCACTCTAAGGTAGAATTTTTAGTAAATCTAATTTACTGGGACCCCAAGCATACAGTTCTTGCAGGCAGCCGAATAAGGAAACAAGTGGCCGAACTTGCTCAAGCACAACTGCAACCACCAGAAACAGGGGAACCGGGTTGGGTCGACCCCTCCTTCCTTCCCTCCTAGTCGAAGTAGCGGTGCAGGTCCTAGCGTCGTCCTACCTACCAGTCCCATATGCTAGCAGAGGGATTCGTCATCCTCGTATGGCACGAATCGATTTTGGAGTGAGCGGGGAGGGAGAAGAGGATTGGGGGTTGCGGGCAGAAGTCATACCTTGGATGCCGACGGCGGCGGCGATCGACATCAACGCAGGCAGAACCGGGCTGTGTCGTCCTCGACAAATGCTAGGGTTCGCGATTGGATGCGGCGTCGAGGAGCCGGAGGGGACCGGGAGAAAGGAGCTGCGGCGAGGATCCGATGGCTGGACCGAGAGAAGGGAGAGATGGAGAGATGGGAATCGATTGAGAGGGAGGGCGAGATGCGAAGTGGAAACCCTACGCGTCGGCCGCGGCGGCGAGGCGAACAAATACGGCGGTGGAGAGGTGGGAGAAGGGAGGGGGACGAAGGCGGCGGCGTGCGCGCGTGTCCAGGCTCCGTGTCCACACACATCTCCAACGGTCATCCACAGCCTGGGCCGGCAATTTGATGGGCTAGGCCCGTATCTATGTGGACGCACCACCGCGACTGTTGGCATGTTAGGAAGGACAATTCTTTTCCACACAAACAAAAGTGAGAGAAGAGATGAACTAGGAGAATTTTTTTCCTTTTTGACGATATGAACTAGGGAACATTTTTTGAATGTAACACTAAGCTTTATTGATTATCAAACAACATTAAATCGTTTGTAAGAGCTGGAAAATTATATTAGGAGGGTCATCGCCCCACTTACAAGATAATTTAGAAGTAACACTAAGCTTTGTCAGCTTATGGGCTACAACGTTGGCTTCTCTAGACAATACTCAAAAATTTCTTCACAAAACCACTCGCCATGATTTTGCAATCCTAAAAAATAGCCGAAGATGAAGTTGCAAAAAATCCTCCCTCTTTCATTGTTTCAATAACCTTCATACAATCAGATTGTATAATAATGTGGTTACATCCAACAAACTAGGGCCTTCTCTTAGAGCATAGGCTTCAGACTTAGAGGCTTCCTGAACATGATCAATAGTTTGACGGGCTATAGCGATACTGTCGGATATATACCAATTAGGGGTATATCAGATGGTAGTCAAAGTGCCGGATTACCAGGGTGGCCCAAGCGATAGTGGGCTGTAGTCCATTGGGCGGCCCAGTAACCTGACGCACAGAAGTCGGATTCTAGAAGGACCCGGATCACGGCCCACGTGATCTGGCTTGGAGGAGAAGACGGATTCCTTACTTTCCAAGTTATAGTTACCGTAGTCTTCTAGGTTTCCTATTATGTAAGCCCTAATCCGGCTATTATATAAAGTCGGACGGGAGATAAGTTTAACGAACGAATAACAGAGGAGAAGCTATAGGCTAACTCGCCGAGAAGTTGATCCTCTGCAAATAGCTAGATCTAAACCTCACATTGTAATTCTATATCCAGGCTTTAGTCCTGATTAGTGAGAAGTGCAGGAGTAGACACGTCGTACTGTCGCGACGTACCGAACCTGGGTAAATCTTGTGTTCACTGTCCACCACGCGATCCCGTTACCCCACGTCTCTACCGTAGTCTCATGGCACCCCCGTCTATAAAAACTACTACGATGTATCGACAGTTGGCGCCCACCGTGGGGAAAACGGCGTCAGGCGTGAAGTTCCGATCTGGGATACTCGGCGGAATCGGAAGATCAATCACTGTCGGAAGCCTGGAGTTCGACGACGACGTCGGACGCTTCCTCGACAACGGATCTTACATACCGGCGCAAAACCACCTGGTAAGTGCTTGCGTGTTACCGATCGGATCTGCTAACATCTTTATCGGACTAACTGCAGAATCAATGGGGTTTTGCGGTGGAAGCAAATATTTCCCACACACATCTCCAACGGTTCAGGCCCCGTGTCCACACACATCTCCAACGGTCATCCACAGCCTGGGCCGGCAATTTGATGGGCTAGGCCCGTATATATGTGGACGCACCACCGCGACTGTTGGCATGTTAGGAAGGACAATTCTTTTCCACACAAACAAAAGTGAGAGAAGAGATGAACTAGGGGAAATTTTTTTTTCCTTTTTGACGATATGAACTAGGGAACATTTTTTGAATGTAACACTAAGCTTTATTGATTATCAAACAACATTAAATCGTTTGTAAGAGCTGAAAAATTATATTAGGAGGGTCATCGCCCCACTTACAAGATAATTTAGAAGTAACACTAAGCTTTGTCAGCTTATGGGCTACAACGTTGGCTTCTCTAAGACAATACTCAAAAATTTCTTCACAAAACCACTCGCCATGATTTTGCAATCCTAAAAGATAGCCGAAGATGAAATTGCAAAAAATCCTCCCTCTTTCATTGTTTCAATAACCTTCATACAATCAGATTGTATAATAATGTGGTTACATCCAACAAACTAGGGCCTTCTCTTAGATCATAGGCTTCAGACTTAGAGGCTTCCTGAACATGATCAATAGTTTGACGGGCTATAGCGATACATGAACCTTTATTGTCTCTTATGATCCCCCAATACCTACATTATTGTAATCAATCTTGAAAGCGACATCGACATTTACTTTTACCTCATTTTCTGGTGGACATTTTAATCCTTCCTTGTGAATCATTGGTGCTTTCTTCCTTTACTAGAAATCGATATAGCTAACTAACCACAAGTTCAAACTCTTTCACCATGTAAATCCATCGCTTCTCCCACCAAATATACCAAGCTCCTATCAGCACCAATTCTGCAAGGCCGGGATCACTAAAAAGGCTCAGGCGATTAGTGAAAATAATAAGTTGTTGTAGTCCACTGAGCCTGAACTGTCCGATCTTTCTGCTTCATCAATCTCCTTGTCTAACCCAAGATGATGCCATACCTTTTTAGCTCGTCTACATGTGAACAGTATATGTCGAATATGTTCACATTCTTCTCTACAAATGGTGCATCCACTTAGTTCTCCAATATGTGCTATTTGCCAAAACACCAAGACATGGGATAATTCCCTGTAGAGCCCTCCAATATGTGGTCTTATCTGCACCAATCATTGTCGGTAAGCCGAGATATTTATCATTTAGTGATTTAGTTAAAATATCAAGCTACCGGCACACCGCAATCTTTTTCTACCTTTGTATTCTCACTGAAATATATGCTGGATTTTGCCACACTTACTAACTGCCCCGAACTCGAACAATACACCTCAAGTATTCGCTTCAGAGTATCAGCATTCTTCTCACCAGCTTGCATTAAAATCAAGGAATCATCAGTGAATAATAGGTGTCATATTTTTTGTGCCTGTCGACAAACCTGCGCACCAATAGTGAATTGCGGGTTGCGGCGTTCCTGTTTGGAGGTGTCCCGAAGAAAACATGACACTGTCGCTAACGGTGGCACGTCAAGGTCGTCAACGACGGAAGCAGCTTGTAGGTGCAGAACATCGTTGACAATGGCGTCCAGGGTGGAGACGTGAGTGGGCAACATCGCGAAAAGAAAGAGAGAAACATGTAGTTTTCTTCAGTGAATCATGGCGCTGGGCGGATTTGCTCGATTGGATTTGACCTGACTTCCAACGGAGGCGGCCTATCCTGTCTCGGTCCCTGCTACGAGGACAGCGTCACGCTCGTCGTCGGGAAGGCCGACATTGATGATCCCCAACGCGATATGCTATGCTAGCCCGATTCGGCGAAGTGCTAGTCTTCCGAGGGCCCCGATATTGTTGCATGTGCTTCCGAAGCCGATCCACAGGTTCACCGGGTTCTTCCCCTACCCTGAATCTGAGGCTAACATGGAGCCATTAAAAAGGAGAGAAAATTGTGCCTATGGCATCAGAACTTGGATTTGTATTCGTTTTGGACTGTGAATCAAGGAAGTTGAGGAAAGCAACCGATGGTCAATTCGTAGGGTAGAAAAAATTGATACGTTTTCTTCACTTACATGTGGCAGCGTGGCTAATTTGTGTATAACTTTAGGGGCAATTTCAATGACCTACAAAACTAAACCAAAACAAGGAAGTCTTAACGCCTTTATTACTAGGTATAGAATAGAGTAATGTGTGTGCTTACACTTTGAGGAAGATAGTTTTCAATATATATCTTGTTTGTAAAAAGGGTACTAGAGATATTCTTCCAACCCTAGTGGAAAACGGGGCTTTTGCTCACTGGCGAGCACCCCTTCG
Source organism: Alopecurus myosuroides (assembly GCA_028641055.1). Classification (NCBI taxonomy): domain Eukaryota; kingdom Viridiplantae; phylum Streptophyta; class Magnoliopsida; order Poales; family Poaceae; genus Alopecurus; species Alopecurus myosuroides. The sequence goes on along the minus strand of CM054061.1, from coordinate 11,366,787 downwards.
CCTCGGCTCGGCCACCACCCGGTGCAAAAGACTGCAGAAGTGGGGCCGGGGCGAGCAGGGCTCGTGGTAGAGGGTCTTTTGCCCCGGTTGGAGGCATAAACCGGGGCTAAAGGTCCGCAACGAGCAGGGCACGTCGTGGGGGGGGGTCTTTTACCCCGGTTGGAGCCACCAACCGGGGCAGAAGACCCCCACCTAGATGGAAACTTGTTTCTTTATTTCTATATTGCCCTTTAGTTAATAATTTTAATTTCATTAAGAAAAACTAACCAAATAGATGGAAAATGAAAATTAATATAATCATTTTTTTTCTTCAAATCCAAAAATTTCTCTTTTTTATAAACACAGTCATGCCAGCCCTCTCCACTCCTCATGCTACTCACTTTTTGGTGTGGTGTGCTCACTTGTTTTTCCCTCATATGCACAAGAGGTGTTCGATGAAATGACCGAGAGCATAATGCCATCTGAGCTCGCAGAAAACAAATATGTAATATTGCTAGACTATTGTGTAATAATGTATCAAACATGCATTGTTCATGTATTTGGATTAGTCCACCTCTGTTTTCCACATGTTTTGTATCAACATCACTGTCGAGCGTGTGAACTGGAGGATTTGTAGATATATAGAACAAAACAAACGGTGTCACCATCATACAGCCCGACTGTGGCTCCTGAGCGCATATATGCATATCAAAAGCACAGTCGAACGTATGATGGACGAATCCGGATGATTTGTAGTCGGTCGATGAACTTTTGTCAAACCTTGAATGGGGGATGTAGAACAAAACAATCGGTATCGCTAGCATACAGCCCCGCCGTGGCTCCTGAGTGCATATATGCATATCAAATGCACGGTAGGACGTATGCTGGCGAATCCGAATTATTTGTATTCGGTGGATGAACTGAATGATGTATGAACGGACTCCGAGAGGTGGGCTATATATAGGGTCCTCTGGCTCACAAAGTGTTGTTCTAGGGTTTCGATCCAACGATTAAGAAGCGCTCGAAAGAAACACCCTTGATCCAACAGCTAACAAGCGCTCAAAACAAACACACCATACCCCTGATCGAACGGCTCACAACAGGTCGAAAGAAACACACCCCTGATCCAACGACTCACAAGCGCTTGAAAGAAACACACGATCCGTGTGATTCTTTGTGATTGGTCCCAACGAAACTGTAACCCTTTGGTCCCGGTTGGTAAAACGGGCTGGGACTAAAGGGTCTCTTTCTTCTCACTACATATATGTATGCATTGCCACCATTGGCATAAACACATATAAACTCACCACTCTCACATGGCTTCTACTGTACCCAGTCTAACCTTCCTGCAGGCGGATGCATTTTTCGCCTCGAACTACCCCTGCCCTCCCGGCTACAGCATCCCCGCCGGTTGGATGCTGAGCGCCGGAGGAGGAGTGTCGGTCTCTCCTGTTCCTCAAGGTGTGGCGCGTCGGACGGTCATCACGAACCACTACTACCACGAGCTCACGCCGGAGTAGCGGAGGAATCCCAGTTGGAAACCCGACTACTGCCCTACTTGGGATACCTTCTTCATTAATCGGCGTGAGAGTGCGCTCGCCAGGTACGAGGAGAACAACCCCCCTTCTTCGAACTTCAACGAGGCCGGTCATCAGCTCTAGTAGGGCGGCGGACAGACTCTTCAGAGCGTCATGAACTACATCAGGGCCGGCTATAACCCCCGCTTGCGCTACCCTCACACATGGGGTCGTGATCCTCCGAGGGAGTCCATAGCACCGTCCGACGATAGTGATGACGACGACGGCGACTACAGCGACTACGATTCGGAGTACTATAGGCCTCGGCAGAAGTACGACTAGCAGATCAGATCCAGTCTAGCCATTATGTACTGCCTTGTTTATATAGATCTATGCTCTCCGTTTAGGTTTAGATCCACTCTTGCCATTATATACTGCCTTGTTTATCTATCCAGATGTACCGGCCTCCTCCCTAATGTTAACTCTTGTGAGTCGTTGGATCAGAGGTGTGTTTCTTTCTAGCGAATCACACCAATCAGGAAGAATCACACGGAAAACAGAAAACAGAAAGCAGAAAACGGACGCTCTAGCGCGCCGCAGTTCGCCCGAATACAAATTGTTTTATTAGAAACAGAAAATAGACGAACACTACTCCTCGTCGTCATCGTCGGGGAACTCGTCGGTGACTTCCTCCTGGTCGTCATCGGCGGCGAACTTGTCGGTGACCTCCTCCTCGTCATCGGAGGTGCACGATATTGTTTCCGAGATAGGCCCCCACCTCGGATCGTTGGAGGCCCAGACTTCGCCGGCGTGGTCGGCCCGGCACAACTCCCGCGCCACGGGGCACAACTCCCACGCCACGTGGCACAATACGGCGGGAGGAAATGTTTGAAAATTCAAAAATTGATACTAGTTTAAATAGTTGGAATAATTATTTTTTAAAACAGAAAATATATTTGAAATGATTATGCAATTTTAAAAACTTTTCTTATTGGAAGTTTCTCCAAATTCGAAACCATTCATAAACTAGGTTTTAAAAATGTTTGAAAATTCAAAAAATTTACTAGTTTAAATAGTTAGAATAATTATTTTTTAAAACAGAAAATGTATTTGAAATGTTTGTGCAATTTTAAACATGTTTCATATTGAAAGTTTCTCCTAATTCAAAATCATTCGAAATGTATTTGAAAAAACATTTTGAAAAAGTATTTAAACGGGGCAGGGGAAAAATGGCGGCAGGAAACGAAAAAACGAAAAGTTGGGCCTTTTGCCCCGGTTCGTGTTACCAACCGGGGCAAAAGGGGGAGCTGCGCGGGCAAGCGAGGGCCCACCTCGAGGGCGCGGGCCCTCACCGCGCGCGAGATCAATTTTTTGTTTTAGTTAATTTTAGTATTAGTTTTACTCTTAATACTGTTTTAGTTTTAGTTTTTTTAGTATTAGTTTTACTATTAGTTTTTTAGTTTTAGATTTAGTTTTAGTTTTAGTTTTATTATTAGTTTTTACTATTAGTATTTTTAGCGTTAGTTTTTTTACTGTTAGTTGTTATTAGTTGTTAGTTGTTATTTAGTTGTTACTTGTTATTAGTTGATAGTGACGACGAGGGGAACCGAGGGGAACCGAGAGGGAAACGATAGTGACGACGGCGACGACGACTATGACGACTACGAGTCGGAGTACTATAGGCCTAGGCAGGAGTATGACTAGCAGATAAGATCCACTCTTGCCGAGTAAACTTGCGACTCGAACAGGGCATAACAGATGTAGCATTCCATATTATCCATATCATGTGTGAAAACATTGCATATCTCCTCCTCCTCTTCTTCCTTGGATGGCGTCTGAATCCCACCAATCAAGAAGAAGAGGGAGAGATCTACAATGTTTTCACAAATGATATGGATAATCTGGAATGCTACATCTGTTATGCCCCGTTCGAGTCGCAAGTTTACTCGACAAGACTCGATCTGATCTTGTAGTCATACTCCTGCCTAGGCCTATAGAACTCTGCTTGGTACATATACGTAATGGTGATATTTTCAATAGCCCCGTCTGGGGTTATGAAGAATGTCCCATTATGTATGTGCACGAAATGGTACAACTTTGTTCGGTCTCACACACACTTACGTATGTGATTTTGTTTAGTTTCAACGAAGTTCAGAACCCCTTGTCTTCATCCTTCCCCGCATCTCCATCACGTATACTACCTCGTAACAAGCACAAAATATGAAGGGCCAACTTGATTTCAGAGAATTCCGGAAGTAATGTGTCACTTTATGTTTAACTTTCATCGCCTCTATACCACCGCCTGTAGTACCTCTTAAGAGGAACAAGATGCAATATTGTTTTCACTAGTATGTGTACTGTTGTGATGATTGTTTAGTGGAATATTATTTTTCCAAGAGAATTTATAACTTACTAAAGTATTTTATCTTGCATTTGTAATAGTTGAGCTATGGATGGCAGAGAGGGCGAATAATATGTGTTCGCGATAATAGAAGAAAGTACACTCCCCGGTGGACCCAATGACGGTGGAGGTGACGACGATGGATCGCAGTACCTGAATGAATCAGGTCAGGGAAATGAAGGAAGAAGAGCAATTGCAAGGACCGGATGTGGAACCGGAGAAAAGCAGTGATGAACAAGCCTTAGTGAAGGCCGTGGAACCTACTGCATCGACATCGTCTACCAAGAGGTCGAAACGAGGCTCGGCTCAAGAGATGATCTCGAAAGTGCATTTGCTAATCGAGCAAGTCTATCGATCCGGCGAACCTGCTTGGCCCATCATGACAGCAACTAAGTTTACAAGCCAATGTGGAGTTATGATCAGGGACATGATCTCGATAAGTGTTGAAGAATGGAATGAGCGAGCAAAGGACGAAGACGATCCTGACCGTCTAGCAGTTTCTTTTGTCTCAGATCGGTTGAAACAAGGTATGTTCGACAAGCTGATGTGTAACATCCTAGTGTTTGGGAGGTTATAAGGATCTAAATATAATATGTGCATTTGCAAAGAATGCATCTAAAAGTACGGGAAATTTTGGCGCGAAAGTTTAAACGAATCAAAGTGACCAAAGTTTCACTTGACATGATGAAATAGGTCTAGCTCATCTAGTCAAGAGTACATTTGGAGTGATCTTTATAAGAAGTATCTTAAGAAACCAAATCATCTGGTTACACAAACCATAATTGGTTGTGACCAACACAAACTCTCAACAACCTAACCTCAAGTTTATAAGTGACTTGGGATGATTCACTAGGTATCTAGAACTCAAAGAGGGGTGAGTATCCAAATCACATAAGTGATAATCATACTTCCACAAATGAGTAATGCATAATTGAACCGTCTCATCAACAGAGATGTGATCTTCTATAAAACAACAACTTCCTAAGTTACCAAATCATTTCCACAACATCTCTTTAAACCATCTCATAATTATCAGGTGAACCATCACAAGTAAATAACAAAGTTTCCATAGAACACAAGTGATACAAACAAGTATTAACATAAACCCCACAAGTGGGAAGTGACATAATAATTGTATTAACATATTTATCGAATATGTACATATCTCATCAACATAAAAGAAGTACCTAAATGAAGAAATAAATCTTCTTCAACCACTATTAAAACCTTGATCATCACATATGATCTTTCCAAACCTCTATGTTTGTATCATGAATACAAATGAATAATATAAAATAACAACATGACACCCTGAGAAAACATCTATCAACTCTGACTTAAATCATTAAACCCAATAATCTTCTCATGCTCATTGTTTCAATAATCTTATGTAAGTGAGCATATGAAACCTCAACATATCAATGAATCATTTGATCAACTTATTATCTTAAGACCTCATTCCACAAACAGTCCACATTTCTATCCACATCAATATTCCACAACTAAAGTATCTTTGGATAACCACAAGTTATAACCTCTATTAGAGGAATTGAATGGAAAGCTAAGTAAAATTAATCATGTATGAGACAAGTACATATCTTTTAGAAAATAAAATAAGAAGTATATGGAAGAATAATAAAAGCATGAACTAACTCTTAAATCATAATCTTTCTACTTTGTCTATATTATCTTGTTTTCCAATCTTCTCTGAATCATTCTGCAAGAGAAGAAACCACAAGAAAGGAGGAACTACCACAGGAAGATCTTCAAGAAGATTATGTAGAGTGTTCTAGAAGTACTAATTCCAATTGACTATAAGAGTACTTGGAAACTCTTATATCTTGATCTGATCTTATAAACTCCTCCTGACTAATGTTAGTGCTATAGAGAAGTAGTTTGGTAACAAGCTGTATACCTTGTTAACAAAACACTTATGTATACTCAAATAATTGAGTGTCATACATAAACAAACAAAAGATTGAATTACATGGTACATCTCAGCCTATTGTATATGAGAAGTAATTTGGAGGCAAGACTAGCTACCTTGTTAACAAATTCTTCTTATCTGCATAGGGTAACTTGATGTCATTAAATAAACTCACATTCTTTTATAATCATCTAAGTAAAATCTTTGCTTGGAGTAGTTGGTTGTTTTCACCACAATGGTGAGACGGTTGAGGTTTGAAACCAAGAGAGGAATCTACCTGCAATGGACAAAGGTGATAACAGAAGATTAGTAGCAACTAGAGAGAAGAACATCAAGCAACAGAAGACCACAAGAAGCAACACTGCCTCGGTATGGGATCATAAGAAATTATCCAGTGAATCATGAGGATATAATAGAGAACCAATAACCTCTGTCAAGACTCATCATAGATGAGGAACAAATAAAATCACTTTAGTGAAAACAATTGGCAAGAGATAAAATAATAACAAGCCCTTGAATCCATATGTCTTGTGATATGTTGAGGTAGGGGAAAACAAATTAATTCTCTTGTTTTCCAGATCTTTTTCATCCATAACACAAATGAAAAACAACAAGAATTAAACCATACACCCATATGTAAAATAATTACATGCTCTAAAGAAAACATGGGATAATATCTATATTGGAACATATGTGGAAAACAAGAAAATAAGATCCCAAAATCATACATGTTTTCCACTTGACCAAGTACTAAAAACAGCAACCTTTCTTACACACACACTTAGTAAAATATCAACCAAACTTGCTAGGAGTTTCAATTAAGAAAATAACAAAGTCACATATCAGATAAACAAGTTCCTTCAACCATTAAAATCATTTGGCTTGACATAGAAGAAAATTCCCTATTAAGAGATTCTCATAATAGTAGATAGAAACATTACCAAGTAATGTTACCAAATTATTTTCTAAAAGAATTTGTATCTAAAATGGTCCAATTAGAACACACCACCTTGGTATCCACATGATTGGTGTGTGAACTTTTATTAAACATGACTAAGCATAATTTTAAAGCCATTAAATAAATAAAATAGAGTGAAAACAATAAAATCACTTAATCTAGCACCCTAAATAAAAAATACAAATATTCTTCAAATTCACCAAAACAAAACATGGTGAGATGTGAAATTTGATAAGGAATTCAAATATGATTTTTAATAATTTTTAAGTTCACAAAAAAGCCCAGAAAACAAGCTTTCCTTTTCAGTTTTTAGTAACAGAAGGATCTAATGGTAAATAACAGAAACTTCAGGGGATTATTGCAATGTGGAATTTTCATTTCTTTCTTCTTCAACCTCCGGCCAGAAGGCCAGAGGCGTGCCACCGCCTCCGACGTCGTTGCCACCTCCTCCTCGCCGCCGTTCCGTGGGTATAAAAGCTAGGGAGTCGTCTGCATCGAGCTCTCCTCGCACTCTCTCGCTCGTTTGCTCTCTCTCTGTGGAAAACGAGCAGAAACAGAAACCCTAGTTCATCAAGCCATCGGCCACCGCCGTCGATTCTGGCCACCTCGAGGGAAACTGAGGCCACTCGGATATGCGCCTGGACCTCCTCTTCCTCCTCGAGAAGTCACGGAAGCCGGGAGAAACAAATGATGAAGAATTTCACAGTTCCTTTTCTCACTGTCTCCGGCCGCTGCGGAAGCGCGCCGTCGCTGTGGAGCTTCACGTTCCAATTCGTCTACACCAGCACACTTCTGGTATGCTGCTGCACCTCTGGGTGTTTTCGCTTTCAAAAATCATCGACGATTTGTGGTTGTCACCGAATCCCCGCCACCGCCGCCGCATAAGCTCGCCGCCGTTGATGGTCCGGCGACCATATGGTCAAGCCGCGGCCACCCCTAGGTTCGCAATGAACTCCTCTAGCCAGTGGAACAAATCATAATCACCAATTCGCACCCAATCGCCCGATTGAAAACTAACAGTACCAATCCCCTCCATTGATGACGTAGTCATGACGTCAGCATGACGTCCTAAACATTTTCCTTTTTCTTTTCTTTATTTTTAATTAGAAATAAAACCGACAGGTGGGACCCACGTGTCAATTTAAAAGGGCAGAAATTGAATAAATCTTATTAAAGCAATAACTTTTAATTTACATATCAAAAAAATGTAAATAAAATATATTAGTGTTCAGAAAAATAAAACCTATCTATTTAACAACTTCTCAAAAATAATTTGATAAAGTTTAAAATCAAAAAATTTCTTTAATTAAATAAAATCATTTAAAATAAAGAAAAATAGTAAATAATTCATAAAATCAAAAAAATACAAGTTATATACCAAAATGCTTCAAATGACAAATGCAACTCATATATGATGTTTACAAAGTAATTTGACCAAGTTTTTATGTGTGCAATGTTTTAACTAATCATATAATTCATTTAAAATTAATAAATTAATAACTTATTCAAATATTTTCAGAAAGCATAAAATGATATACCAAATAAAAGAGAAAATCATTTCCAACTCAAATAGGTCAAACATAAAACATTTTGTTTAAAAATAACCACCACATCATTATCTTTCTTACTAATAACCCTTAAATATTTTCACACATATTAAACCTATCATCACCAATCACAACGCGAAATAAGAAACAGAACGATGAAACAAACAAAGATAGGTGATGATAGATTAATTGTAATCATTCATTGTTTTCAATAAAACTCCTTGTCACTAGCTCTACACTTTTTGAATATAAAAAGAAATGTGACTGTTATCTTTTCAATAGTTGTTTTCGATGTGTCATTATCTTATTGCCTCACCAAGTAATAACCACTTCCAACTAAACATGATAACAATTGTTTGCTAAGTAGAAGTTAAACATATGTAAATCTAAAAGAACAAAGAACCACATCACCAAAATTAATGAAACATTTCACCTAAAAACATGTGTGATTAACTTATCGTATCGATCATAGCTTACACTTGTAAGCTGGGGTGTTTTCTAGGGTAATTCACGATGAATCTCATTACTATGCATGTACCATCTTGCCAATGTTTCCTGTAGTCCTTACCGGGACTACTTTGCTATCTTTCAGATGTCGGGATTTCCTACGAGACCCTCGAACCCCGAAGACATTGATTATTATGGTTATTTCAATCTCAGGCAAGTTCATCACTTGCTCATATCCTTTGCATTACTTCCTAACAAACTAATTGCAAAAACCCTATCGTATTATCACCTACTCTCAAAAGAATGCATGATCCTATTTTTTATAATAATATGACTAATTGAATGACTACCCGAGTGGTAGTGATCTGTTTGGTGGGCGGATGGAACCATGGTAAGATGAATAGGTCAAAGGAAGGTTCCATCTGCATGGGAACGTATTACCTAGGATTAATCACAACTTCCGTCAGGATTCTTGCGCCGTAAATTCGCGTTAACCATGGGTCTTCTATGGGGGGAGTAAGTCAGCTGTGATATTTTCTCGTTCGCATGTCAACGGACTGCCAGAGACGTACGATGTAGGTTCTGCGGGACTGCATGCACATGGGTGGGAGCCCTACGTCCCACAGACTCTAGGGTCTATGAGTGTCTACCAGGGGCGCGTAGATCTCCATCGTGAGGGGTGGAATCAGGCGTTCAACCTGCTGGTGGAAATGGGTGGGCATGCGTTGCGCGGAGAAGCACGGTTTGGCTTGGACCAACAACCGCCCCCCCACACCTGAGTGGGAGTGGGCAGGAATGTACACCTGGTTGTGCAACATGGTCTTGGTCGTCCATGGGTAAAGTAACGCACCTCTGCAGAGTGTAAAAGGATGTGGCATGTTACCCCTTGTTCCGGGAAGGAGCTGCGAACGCCGCAGGAAAGGCAACTCCATAAAGTTCTAATCCTGTGAAGATCTGGCGGGCATAGTTTTCAGAATTAAAAGCAACCTCTTGAAGAAAGTTTTACAAAACCATGCATTAGCTTATGACTCTTTCGAGTCTAAAGTTGTAGTTAGTGCATCAAACTACCCACTATATATCATGGACTTGCTGAGTAACGTTCGTTACTCATTCGTTCCCGTTTGACCCCCTGCTTAGAGTTGAAGCCCTATTGAAGTCGTCATCGAGAAGCCATCGTTGTCTAAGGAAGCTAGGTGGAGTCATATCTTACTTAGTAGTACTATTCTCGAGCTATTCAACAGCTAGGAAGCCCTATTCAACAACGATGGTGGAGGAGAAGCTATCAAGATGTAGGTAGAGACCATTCTTAGACTTAACTGTTTCAAGCCATAGATTAGGGCTGACATCAGCCATAGTGGATTAGGTTCTAAGCTAGAGTTATTCTCGAGCTTGGAGCTTCAAATTGCTTGTTCTGATGTTTCATTTGTATGAGATCTTCTTGATTCATCAAAGAGATTCTCAAGATTTTGTAATGAAGTTTGTATCCTATAGCTTTCCTTGGACCCGCTGCGTTTCTGTTGTACCACTCTGAGAGATGTAATATTCACGGATTAGTCCTTCTGTGAGTATTATGTCACCAACTTGCGCACTACACATGAAGTGGTGTGCTGGGTCACCACATGATGAACGATTTCAGTCTCCTAGAATGTGATAGCGTCAAGACACAAAAGGCAATGTGCGAGGATTTCAATGCGTACAAGAAAAGATTATGGAAGGAATATCAGAAGAAAAAAGAAGTCCCAAATTTCGAGGGGCCGCTCGAGAAGCAAAAGGCACACTGGCCAGCATTTCTAGCGTACAAGGAATCGGAAAAGGGGAAGAGAAGGTCAGCCAAGAATGCGGCGAGGAAGGTATATCACCATAAAATGGATTCAGGTGGCTACAGAGTTGGAGTGCCTAAGTTTGACGAACTCGAGGTAGATCTGCGAGAGAAGGGGGTCATTCCAGGTACACAGGATTTTCTGCGGAGGTCAAGGAATTGGTTGCTTGGGCATGGGGCGACGTTTGACGAAGAAGGGCACCTTATTATGACTGAAAAAATAAAGGTCCCTTTGCGACACTTGAGAAAGTGTTCAAAGAGGTTAAAGAGGGAGAGTTCAAGCCAGATCGAGAGAATGATGACGTTACAAAGGCCCTCGGGAATGCAGAACATGGCGGCTGGAGACGAGGCAAAGGACGATATCCGTGGTGCTTTGGCTTCAAGCCGGAAGATTGTCTCTATCCATATAGAAGCCGAGAGAGAGGAAAGAAAAAGAAGGATGCGGCGGTCGTTGAACGGTTTAGTGTCTTGGAAACAGCAGTGATGAGGTAGCAAAAGCAGATTAATGAGCTTACTACACGTCGCTCCCATGAGAAAGACACTACATTTAACGAAACAGACCCATCTCAACGCCGGAGCAACGTTGCTTCAACAGAGGTACCAGCTAGCACTGCACTTATGATTGTTGATGCCGCTGCACAGACGGAGGCCATGGATGCAATCAAGGAGAAGACAAGCTGTGAGCTATGCGTGTCTATCTCGAACGTATCCATCAAGGTGGCGGACGGATATGATTTACCTTGTGCCGAGGGAGCTACCTGACCTGGTCGTCCGATCGCAGCTGGCTATGCTCGTGTCTGTGTGGATGATGTTCAGCCGGATTGGAGGATACTGCAGCTTGACATCCCCGGAGGTGATGGGGTAGAGACACAGGGAGAGGCCGTCAATTCCATTATTCAATCAAAAAAGAATGGCATAGTGTTTCCGAGACGCAATCCACCTCCACCACCACCACCTACTTCTCCGAGACGCAGTCCACCGCCAGCAGAAGCACATACTTTTCTGAGACGCAGTCCACCGACAACAGAAGCACCTACTTCTCCGAGACGCAGTCCACCGCCGCCACCTAATTCTCCGAGATGCAGTCCACGACCACCTACTTCTCCGAGACGCAGTCCGGCGGCTACATCATCTCCAGCACACATCGACGCCATGGACGTCAGCAGCCCGAGTCCGGCTCGATCTCCGATGCCTGAGCCGACTCCGCCGCCCACTAAGTCCTCTAAGTGGAAGGCTGCTGCCTCTAAGTCTTCCCCGAGAACAAACGTGCTCCGAAGAAGAAAGCCAAGCCGCCGTAAAAAATGTTGGCTTACCATATGAATGAGAAGGAGACCGATGAGTGGGTGAACGCGGACATGAAACGCCAGATGGCTGCATGGGGAAAGAAAACCTCGGAGCCGCCAAAGGAACCAATAGATCCGGCTGTGAAGAAGCACTTCAGGAATTTGATGGAGATGCCATCCCAAGTTTAGTTGAATCTTCCATCTGACTATCATCGCGGATTATTGATGGTTTTTAACAAAGTCAAGAAGGCGGGGAAAACAATTCCCCAGCTCGAGAAGCAGCCAAAACAATCGCTCCCCCCGCTCAAGGTGCTCGACACTGCACAGACTCCCTCCAATCAAGTTGATCTGGAAGAAGCTATGAGGTTTGCTAGAGAGTGTGGTATATCAGTTGACCAACTCCTAAGCCAATCCGACAACTTTGAACCAGCTGAATTGGCATGGAAATGTGAGTTAGCGAAGTCTCTCGTCAGACCTAATCAGCTCAGCTCTTTGACAACATTCAATCGCCAACTGCATAAGTGGTATATCCAAACCGCAAAGGAGGGGCTAGACCAAGTCATGGTGAAAATTAGAGAAGAAGAATACTTCCGCGATGACTCGGTCTGTATTGATTTTGAAGATCTTTTTTTCTTCTATAATCTAGATGCCCTCGACAAATCGCTAATCAGCACCTATTGTCTGTAAGTATCTACCTCAGCTAGTTCGATCATTGCTTCTTATATATATTATCCTCATTGCACGATATATATTATAAAGGATGAAGATTCGGGGATATAATGGAAACGGTGGCATTGGGTTCATTGACCCATATGTCATCAATGATTACATTTTAGTGACATACCCTGAAGATACACAGGGTAACATCGTTATGTTTTTGAGGAAACAATTTCACTGTAGTGAAATAACATTTCCTTACAGACAAAAGTGAGTGTTACTGTTTTATGCATATTCCTTCACATTTCTATTTTGCTAAGTCGGTGTTAATTGTAATTGATGAGTTATGCATGACTATGTATATAAACGTGTGTGCAGTTTTCACTGGAGTCTTTTCAACATTCATGTTGACACCGCAGTAGTTGATCTCATGGACTCTATGGATAAAGGCCAAACGGAGTACAAGACCATTATGTCAATGCTCACAAAGTAAGTTCAATCGTTGTCGCGCTACACTGATGGTGCAGATCGTGCACTCGTTGGGAGACACCAAGAGGAGGGTATGATGAGCACAACGGTAGGAAGTTTTCCCCTTAGTTAAGAAACAGGGTTATCAATTCAGTAGGAGAAGGAGGATCTTCGGAAGGTTGATGCCACTGACGGTGGTGCTGGCGCTTCATTGGTGTCAGCAACAACGTGGAACCTGCACACAACACAACCAAAATACTTTGCCCCAACGGTACAGTGAGGTTTTCAATCTCACCGCTCTTGCTGAAAACAAGGATTAGACGTATAGTGTGGAAAGTAGTGTATTCTTGCAGAAAGCAGAAAGAGCAGGAAATTGTTGTCGTTTGTTTAACAGTGTGGAAAATGGACCGGGGTTCATAGGTTCACTAGTGGTGTCTCTCCATAAAAGATAGCATGATGGATGAACAAATTACAGCTCGGCAATTGACAAATAAAGGTTGCACTGTAGTGCACATTATAACATGATGATTACTATGATATTTAGTGCGGGCATTATAACAAGATACATAGACCGACATCCATCTTCATCTATGACTAATAATCCACCCTCAGGTTATCATCCGAACCCCCTTAGGTATTAAGTTGCAAGCAATAGATAATTGCATTAAACAAAGTGTGTAATGTAAGCAATGATTATGCACGCGGGCACTCTCACCGTTGTTTTCTCCCTAATGGCAACATCACATCCTCCCCCTTCACGTTTGTCACTCGGGCAAGGCAACAAGGAGGCATGAACCCACTATCAAGCATAAATACTCCCTCTTGGAGTCACTAGCAACTACTTGGCCAGAGAAACCACTAGCAACGGAAAGCATGCAAGATCACAAATAACATATGCAATAAAGACTATAATAAACTTGGAATAAGGTCAATATTCATCGGATCCCAGTAAACACAGCATATAGAATTACATAAGATCAATCTCGGTCATGAAAGGAAGCTCACGAGATCTAAACATGGAGACATATGAGGAGGAGACAACCATCCAATTACTTCTATGGACCCGTAGTCCAGGGATGAACTACTCACACAACACTCAGGAGGCAGGCATTGTGATGTAGAAGCCTCCGGTGATGGTTTCCTCTCTGGCAAGGTGCCGGAAAACAGCTCCAGAACCCTCCTGATCTAGGGTTGAAGGTGACAGCTTCTGCGGAACTTTTTCGGGGATTTTGATTAGGTGCATCAGAAATTAGGGAGCTCTTCTATCATCAGGGGCAAAAATAGTGAAGAGAATTTGTTTGTATTAATTTGGGGCTGGGCACCCCACTGCCAGCTCTTCTATCATTTGGATAAGCGGATGAAGCCACTAGTCCAGGGTATGAAATCCAATCAACAAGTGAGATAAAGATTCTCTATTGACGTCCTCATGAGCAAAAACAAGAACACAAAGTAGGAATAATTTTGAAGGTTTTAAAGGTAACACATGAGCAATTTACTTTGGAATGGCAGTTAAATACCACATTTAGGTAGGTATGGTGGACACAATGGGAAAAACTTTGGTTTAAGGGAGTTTGGATGCACGCGTAGAGCTTATACTCAGTACAGGTGGAGGCTAGCAAAAGACTGGGAGCGACAAATCAAGAGAGCATAAGAGCCGTAATCATGCAAAGCGACATAAGCATCATTTATTAAAACATAAGCAGTATCACAAGTTCAAAAACTAAGTGGTCATGGAGGCTATCCGTGACTGGTTTGTATTCATAAACATGGTGTGAGCATGCGCCAAGTCAACCAAATAAAACATTCAAAAGAGAATACCATATATTGATGCTTTACTATGACAAGAACAACTCATGAATCTTTCAAAACATATTAAACACTCTCAGCTATTTGAGGCTATTCATGCTACTCAATAACCACAAGGCTTTAAAAAAATAACATTTATCATGGCATGAAAAAGTTCTAGCCACAGTCTATGCAAGCTTCTACTAGTACTGTTATCGATTCTACTTCAAGCAGCAATTTTCTTTCTCCCAACAAGCACCATACAAAACATGCTTTAACAAAAATACTCTTTATGATACAGCAAGAAAACATGATAGTACTCAAATAATACTACTAAAACTAACAGCTCTGATAAGAGATGCATGCAAAACAAGAGCTAAATAAATGCAGCAGCCAAACAGAGACTAAAAATACAACGTATTCTCATGAAAAAAGCGGAGCGTGTCACTCTCCAATAAAAGAATGCTGGGGTCCAACCAAGCTTATTATGAAACTAAAAACAAACTGAAAGCAAAAGCAAAAGCAAATTGTAAACAGCGCTCCAAGTAAAGCACATAAGATGCGAACGAATAAAAATATAGTTTCACTAGAAGTGACCCGATAATTTGTTGATGAAGAAGGGGATGCCTTGGGCATCCCCAAGCTTAGACGCTTGAGTCTTCTTGAAATTTTCTGGGATGTACCACCGGGGCATCCCCAAGCTTAGTATTTTCACTCTTCTTGATCCCATCATATCATCCTCTTCTCTTTACCCTTGAAAACTTCCTTCACATCAAAATTCTCACAATCGTCATTACCAACGTTAGTGCAATCGAAATAATAAACTCACATGGTTCAGCTTCAACACAAGACTAGATATAAAAAACATTAGCTATTGTCACAACTTCTTTTAAAACTCTTTTTCTCAAGAGAACACCAAAAGAAAGAGATTAAGATGCAAATGCGATAAATGGCAGAAAT
The DNA here is from genome assembly GCA_028641055.1 of Alopecurus myosuroides. NCBI lineage: Eukaryota > Viridiplantae > Streptophyta > Magnoliopsida > Poales > Poaceae > Alopecurus > Alopecurus myosuroides. Next base: position 11,351,039 of record CM054061.1, on the reverse strand, counting down.
CTGTCAGAAATAGAACAACAGGCAGAGATTGATTTTTTCAAAAATCTTCTGTTGCTCAAATAAAAAAGGGGTCAACTAAGAAAAGCTGCGTATATAACTCAAGGATAAGAACAAAAAAGATTACGTCATTTTGAATTTTCTGTGATTTTCAACGGAATTAACAGTGGACAGCAGAAATCTGTTTTCTGCGCAGAAATCCGAAATGTAGTGTCAACTTTCCACTAGAGGCTTACTTGGCTCAACAAAAACTCAAAAGAAAAGATACAGAGTGGTTGCTAAGGAAATATAAAACACCCAGGTGCAAATCACACCAAAGAAAACAAAGAAAAACAGAATGAAAACAGAGAAATAAAACGGGTTGTCTCCCTGTAGCGCTTTTCTTTAACGCCTTTCAGCTAGGCATAAAAGGGCAACTCAAGTATTTTCAAGTGGATCATTCAAATCAAGGTTTGTCAACTCTTTAATAATGCATTGTATTTTATCCAAGTGGGTTTCATAGGCTCCTCTCTTAGTATTTGTAGGCTTACTATTTTCATCAAATAAATTCCCAGGAACAATCCAATCAAAATTCTTTTCTTGGGCATCGTGAAGTGCCATTAATTTAAAGGGGATTGGCATTTGATCCTCATTTTCATTATTAGATTCAGTTTTTTCTAGAGCACCAACAATGTCTACACATGAGCCAAGCATATTAAAACGATAAAAGACTTTTCTAGCTTCTATAGTAACATCTCCAAATTCTTTAAGCATAGTTTCTAAGATGAAGTTTCTTTTCTCGACATCTTAAAATGTTGTTCAAGTTGAGGAACATATGTTGTATTATGGGATGAAGGTTAACAAACCTAGCTTGTAGCATGGTAACTAAAGAAGTTGCAGAAGTCTCATAATTGGGAGCAAGTTCTACAATGGATTTTTCCTCAAAATTATCATGCTTACTAACATGATCAGATAATTCTTTAATAGTGTCCTTTCCAAGTATAGAATCATCTCCCACAGCAATTCTTTTAAAGTAAATTTAGGGAGCAACATGATGTGAAATTAAACTTAAAAACAAAAAAAGCAAAAATAACAGCAATCAAATAAATAATAGCTATAAAGTAAACTAATTTTTTTGTGTTTTCAATATAGAGAAGAAAAACAAGACAAAAATAAAAACAAGACAATAAACAAAATAAAGAGATTGAGAGTGAGAGACTCCCCTTGCCAGAAGACTTCCTTATTCCTGGCAACGGCACCAGAAAATGTCCTTGATGGTGCAGATCGTGCACTCGTTGGGAGACCCCAAGAGGAGGGTATGATGAGCACATCGGTAGGAAGTTTTCCCCTTAGTTAAGAACCAGGGTTATCAATCCAGTAGGAGAAGGAGGATCTTCGGAAGGTTGATGCCACTGACGGTGGTGCTGGCGCTTCATTGGTGTCAGCAACAACGTGGAAACTGCACACAACACAACCAAAATACTTTGCCCCAACAGTACAGTGAGGTTGTCAATCGCACCGGTCTTGCTAAAAACAAGGATTAGACGTATAGTGTGGAAAACAGTGTATGTTTGCAGAAAGTAGAGAGAGCAGGAAATTATTGTGGTTTGTTTAACAGTGTGGAAAATGAATCGGGTTCATAGGTTCACTAGTGGTGTCTCTCCATAAAAGATAGCATGCTGGGTAAACAAATTACAGCTGGCAATTGACAAATAAAGGTTGCACCATAGTGCACATTATAACATGATGATTACTATGATATTTAGTGCGGGCATTACAACAAGATACATAGACCGACATCCATCTGCATCTATGACTAATAATCCACCCTCAGGTTATCATCCGAACCCCCTTAGGTATTAAGTGTAAGCAATGACGATGCACGCGGACACTCTCACCGCTGTTTTCTCCCTAATGGCAACATCACATACCCCCCTTCACGTTTCTGTCACTCGAGCCAGGCAACAAGGAGGCATGAACCTACTATCAGGCATAAATATTCCCTCTTGGAGTCACTAGCAACTACTTGGCCAGAGCAACCACTAGCAAGGGAAAGCATGCAAGATCACAAATAACATATGCAATAAAGACTATAATCAACTTGGCATAAGGTCAATATTCATCGGATCCCAGCAAACACAGCATATAGAATTACATAAGATCAATCTCGATCATGATAGGCAGCTCACGAGATCTAAACATGGAGGCATATGAGGAGGAGACAACCATCTAGATACTGTTATGGACCCGTAGTCCAGGGATGAACTACTCACGCATCACTCCGGAGGCAGGCATGGTGATGTAGAAGCCTCCGGTGATGATTTCCTCTCCGGCAGGGTGCCGGAAAACATCTCCAAAACCCTCCTGATCTAGGGTTGACGGTGACGGCGGCTGCGGAACTTTTTCGGGGATTTTGATAAGGTGCTTAGGGTTTTCCATCTGGGGGACTTAAATAGGCGAAAGGGCAAAGGCGATGGAGCTCCAGGGGCCCCACACCCCTAGCTGGCGCGGCCAGGGGGACCCGCGCAACTCTACGGTGTGGGCCCCCTGCTGCCCCTCTTCGACTCCACTTCGGTCTTCTGGATGCTTCCGGGGAAAATAGGACTTCCGGGCTTCGAATTTTCCAGTTCTGAGAATATTTTCAGAACAACTTTTCTAAAACTAAAAACAGCAAAAAATAGGGAACTGTCAAACGTATGAAAATGACATAATTAAGGGACAAAACATGTAGCAATTGGCATAATATCATCATGGAGCATCAGAAATTAGGGATACGTTTATGACGTATCATACACCGTCCCCTTTTGTTCAATCATTATCGTACGATGACCCATATATTCTTTTTTTATTTCCCGGACAGGGCTTGGAAGCGGTTCAGGAAGCAACAACCCGGTTCAACGGAGTTGGATATGAGATTTGACACGCTCATCGTAAGTAGTACTTGGTACATTCACGCATCTCTCTTTAATTCATTGAGCATTATTTGATTCAATTCTATTTCTCGTATAGTGCCCTCAGCAGCCACAAGGAACAAATTTATGTGGCTTCTATGCCATGGAGAACATAAGGATAATCGTGAACGAGCGGTTGGGCAGAAGGACAAATATAACGTTGCACGATCTAGGGGAGCAGCTCCTAGCAGCAGACCGATTACAAGCACTTCAAGAGGAATTGGCGGGTTTTCTGCTGAAGGAAGTCATAGCTCCAAATGGAACATTCCATTATGAAGTATAAACAATGATCTGCATGTAATGATCTCAATGCGTATATCTCTATTCAGATGTAATGATCTAATTGATATCAATGTAATTATCTTTTGATGATATCAATGCATGCAATGATTTGTATGATGATTACTGTAGATGTACAAAATATATGTCATTTACAGCCTAAACGAAATCACCGAAAAGAAAACAGCACAGAAATAACACTCCAAAAATAGCCCCAAAAAGAAACATGCCAAAGCTCTGCCGCGGCAGAGAAGCTTTTGCCCCGGTCGGTGTTACCAACCGAGGTAAAAGGGTGCCTGCCTGCACGCTGCGCAGAGCACATGTGGGCGCCCCTTTTACCCCGGTTGGTATCATACACCGCGTCATTTGGGGGCCTTTAGCTCGGGTTTGCGAAACCCGGTTGGGCAGCCGGTGCGTAAGCCCCCCCCCCCAACCGGGGCAAAAGAGCCACCCTCCACTATTGCAAGTCATTCTAGGTATATTTGTCCAATTGACAATTTTGGAAGAATCAATGTTGGACTTACTAGATCCTTGAAATTTCATGCGAGAATTTCTTATAATTTCAGTCGAACGTAAAATATGTTATGATTTGGACAAACCTAAATTTACTTATTTCGGAAGAGACGTAATATTCTGTAATAAGAAGGGAAGAAGAAAACACGGGCACGGTCTTGTCAGTTTGATCTAGTCCAGGCCTAGATAGCACTAAATCATACAACCCAACTGAGACAAGCACGGACTTCGAGATTGAATGTTGTAATGCCATGCCATAGTTCCGGCCATTCCTAGAAAGAGTAAGATGTTTCAAAGAGAAGGCACGTGCTTCTGGCCAGCTTTCTGGCCCATCGCCTCAATTTGCGCCTGGCCGGTCACGCCAGTGCGGCCAGCCGATAGAGTGCACTCAGGTCCCGTGAGACCCACCGACTGGCCGACCGACACATGGATCGTTCCGTTTCCATCGCATAGCGGCGGCGGAGCGTCCCTTTGTGCCTGTCTGGACGGTCCCGGCATACACCGCATCATCGATGGGATCATCTGGTGCCCGGTCTTCTGCTTCTACTTCATCGTTATCTTCTGTAACACCCGGGGTTTTTCTTCCATTAGATTTTGTTTGTTTTCCTTACTCACATCATACCATCATGCATCTCCATGTATTTAAAACTTGAAAGCTAATTAAAGTTCATCAAATCTTATTTTCTAAAATTTCCTGGAATTTATTTGATGCTTGCATCTAATTTTAAGAGTGTCAAAACAAGTTGTAAAGAAAAAAATACTAATAACAAATACCCCAAATAAAAGTTTTTGTGGAAGAGGGAGGAGCCCAACCGAATTGGGCCAGCCCACCCACCAAACCCCAGCCCACCTTCCTCCTACGTCACCCTCCCCGTCCTTTCTTCAGCAGGAAAACGCAACGGAGCAGGCAGCACATGCCCGCACATGCCCACCTGCTCCCTACGCTCCTTTTCCTTCTTCCCCTCCCCCAAGCCAGCCCCAGATCCCTAACCCTACCCTCTCCCTCCATCCTCCTCCATGGAATCGCCGTTTTCCCCTCCATCTCTTTCCTCTTCCCCAAAAAATTTCCCTCTCTGAAACTCTAACTGAACCACGGCGAGCTGCACCGTGGAGCCGTTTTGGAGGCGGTGGCGCGGGCTATGCGGTCGTCGTCGGGCCCCGGTTCCGGCGGGAATGGAACCGGGGCACATCTGGCTTCTGCTGCCATGCGTCGACGTGGCCGGAGAGCCACCAGGGAGGCCACGCCATCGCCGGAATGCCGCCGCCGATATGCTGCCATGCTCGACGACGGCGACGTCCTCCCGCGACCAGCCGCCTGCTCCGACCACCACCGAGGTGAGGCCACCCCTTCCCGGCCTAGGCCCCCTCCCCGCGTGCTCTGAACGCCGGCCTTCGCGCCGCGCCGTGGGTTCCTCCAGCGTTGCCGCCGCAGGTCTGTCGCCGTCCGTCGTTCTTTGTACCGATCGGATACAGTTATCTGTTCTGGTTCAGTTTCGCCAAGCCCGAAAGCCCACCTCAAAAACCAATCGCATCTGTACCTTTCAACAAGCCGAGCACAGCCCACTGGTAGCACACCCTTGCGCGCAAGCCAGCAGCCCGGGTTCGAATCCCCCCTCCCGCAGCAAAAACCACTCCTTTTCCTCCTTTTTTCTTTTATTTCCTCGAATTTCAGAAAAGCAGATCTGAAACATTATTTGTAAAATCAATATAAAATTGAATATTTCTCCAAATTCAACGATTCAAGTTTCTGTGGATTCAAAATCTTGTGCCCTTTCTGTTAATGTCAAAGTTTCAACATGTTTCTGTAATAATTTTTGCACTAAATAATTAATTACTGAAAATGCAATAAAAATTGGAAACTTTGGAATTTCATAACTTGAGTTTCGTTCATCCAATTTGAGCAAACTTGGGCTCTAAAAATTTGTGTTAACAAAATCTACACATTGGTCTTTTATTTGGTCACAATTGAATTAAATTTGAACATGTTTTATTCTGTTTACTAAAAAGGGCAGAATAAGAATGCTTATGAAAAATTGCATAATAAATTCAATAATAACCCAAAAATTATGTTTAATAGCTCAAAATGTTCAGTGAAACATTTGCTACATGTTTTCAACCTTTTCAATACAATTTGTCCACTGTTTTTCCTAATTAAAATTGGAGTAATAATTCAATACTTTAATTACACCTTTTAAATTGCCAAATTAATAACTTGCTCAATTCAAATCCAATTCCAACATGTAAAATATGTTTTTCATGCAAAATTGAATAAGCTTTCCAAATATAAACTTTGTTTTCTGTTTTGAATAAATTAAATTGCTGAAAACAACCATTTCTTAATTAATGAATATAAAATTGTCAATTTAATACCTTGCTGATCTAAAATCCAAATTCAACAAATGAAATATGTATTCCATCTAAAATTTTGTGTTCTTTCCAAATATAATTTTTTTATCTGTTTTGAACATTTAAAATTGGTGAAAACAACAAATGTTTGGTTAAGTCCTTTAAAATGCCAAAGTTCATAACTTAATAAATAAAAATTCCAAACTTGGTAAACAACATATCAAACTGAAGCTATTGTTGTTTTCTTATTGTTTTCATCATCCATGCATCATTCTAATCAACTTTCACATGATGGTTATTTGTAGATCATTTAATTCAACATTAATTCATGGGCTTTTCCATATGCAATCCAAATTGCATATGGGCCCATTTAAATATGTTTACCATGTCAACTAGTTTATCTTTGATGCATCCTTAAACTTGTCATGCATCCATATCTTGATCATGCTGGATATTTTGCCGTAGAAGTAATTGTTGCATCCGGTGTTTCTTTTAGCTCTTTGCTTCTTCGCGGATAGGACGTTGAGAGCAACGACAAGTTCTTCGGATGTACCTCTACTTGCTGGATCTCAGGCAAGTATACTCACTTGCTGCCTATGGCTGCCTTTCATCACTTGTTACCGATTCTTCCCGTTGCCTTTATTCTAGCCTTATGATTCGATGCTTGTGTCTCGATCCTATAATATGTTTACCTTGCAGCCATGATATAGCCTTCCTTCCACTTCCTATTACCTGTTGCTTGTTTACCTTGTTGGCCCTCGTGTCGTAGTTGCATGCTTAGTGTTGTTTGCGCTCAAGTCTTGTTGTCCGTCTTATCACCTGTTTAGTTTGATAGTTGGGTTTCAATTCAATCAACAACATGTTAATGTTTTGGGTAATAATAATTTGATGATAAGGCACCGGCAGGAGGCCCGGCGTGGTTTTGAGGCCTGCTAGTGTCGAACTTAATTAGGAAAAGAGTCTTGTCTATTGATCCATGATGAGCGCACTAACCGCATGTGGGAAGCGAGTATGGGCGCCCCCCGCAATTCTGATTCGATTCGCATCTCGTCCAAATCGCCTCATTTAGTTCGGGTTTTCCATTTGCCGCATGCATATGCAGGTGCGAACCCTTGGCGCCAGGGTGGAACTTTTGTAGTCGGCATTTAGGGAGACACGTTCTTAGAGTGCTATGAGGGTCCCCTTTTCTTCGTGGGGCTTGATTAGCCGTGCGCTCAACTGCACGGGGTTCTTTGGGCTTGATGCGAAGAAGAGTTGGGTTGTGTTGAGTACCTCGCTTGGTGGGTTGATCCCCCGTCTGGCGGGATATTCTTACGTGTACGGCCAAATTGGTGCATCCCTGCAGGGTTAAATCTTCTCGAGAAGCCGTGTTGTCCGCGGTTATGGATGACTTGGTGAAAGTGCTGGCTAACAAGTACTCAGACAACTTACACTTAACGATGATAACTTGACTAGTAATATAGATTACCTCCACCATAAAAATGAATGTCACCTTAATCAACCGTGTGAGTTTCCTTGGGTTGCTTCCTTAGTAGGGGGTAACACTGGATGGGTATTGTTTGGTGAGTAGTTGTAGTTGGTTCGGATACGCTACCTTATCCCTTTCTTTTAGCCGGATGTTGTAGCGAGTCTCTGTAGTTAGTTAGTGCAGCCCGCTGCCGCTTCTTTGCAATAATCCCTTCCTTTCCGTTGTACCCAAAGTATTTGTATCTTGTGATGATTGGTAACGCTGGTATCTTGTGAGTATGGGTTATCCACTTGCCAGTACTTAATCGTACTGACCCACGAATCCCTTTTCGTGGCTGCATATTCCACATTGCAGTCAACAGGTTTGAAGTCTGACGACGTTAGCTTGGGAATCCCTCCGGCTTGGCCTGGGCAGGGATTGGACGCCATCGGTTATCTTCAGGACTCTTAGTCCAATTTGTATCTTGTCCGTAGCCGGACGCTATGTCGTTTCTTCCGCTGTTATTTGGATCTTTGTATTGTATCAGTTGTATCCTTGACTCGTTTGAGTCATCTTGTATTTACCTCATCTGTTGTTGTTGTGGATTATTCGTGAACTGTTGTAATGTTATCACAAGTGGCAACCTGGAATCGGTTATTATGTGGATTTTGGCGGGAATGCTGAAATCTGCATAGTGCCCGATCCCGGGGCGTCACAAATGGTATCAGAGCATGGTTTCTGATTCCCGATATTGTTTCGATACGAATGGTTATCGAAGCAACGGGTCCGCAAAGCCTGTAGGATAACCTCGCTAACGGTCGTTGTTTCTAGAGTGTCAAAAAACTATTTGTGCAAAACCTGTTTTGGAAACATCTCAATAGGATTCTTGTTTTCTCCTTATCTCTATTCTATTTCCCCTCCCATCTTATTTGTTTTGGAGTCTCCCCCCCTTGTCTATCTTTCAAAGTGTTAGGATCCTACGTGGGTGGACGTTTTTCTGAGCCTTTAAACCTAATAGGTTCGATCTTCGGATGTTTCTCACCGGAAGAGCATCATCATCAACAACGAGCAAGAATCTCTTGTTAGTGGTGTCGAGGAGATCAACAATGTGGCCAAAGACTCGATAGATCTGACTTCTCCCCTCCCTCGTGTTCGTGGGCGGATTGCGAGGGCGCAATCCCCTTGTTAGTGGTGTCGGATGTAACACCCGGGGTTTTTCTTCCATTATATTTTGTTTGTTTTCCTTACTCACATCATACCATCATGCATCTCCATGTATTTAAAACTTGAAAGCTAATTAAAGTTCATCAAATCTTCTTTTCTAAAATTTCCTGGAATTTATTTGATGCTTGCATCTAATTTTAAGAGTGTCAAAACAAGTTGTAAAGAAGAAAATACTAATAACAAATACCCCAAATAAAAGTTTTTGTGGAAGAGGGAGGAGCCCAACCGAATTGGGCCAGCCCACCCACCAAACCCCAGCCCACCTTCCTCCTACGTCACCCTCCCCGTCCTTTCTTCAGCAGGAAAACGCAACGGAGCAGGCAGCACATGCCCGCACGTGCCCACCTGCACCCTACGCTCCTTTTCCTTCTTCCCCTCCCCCAAGCCAGCCCCAGATCCCTAACCCTACCCTCTCCCTCCATCCTCCTCCATGGAATCGCCGTTTTCCCCTCCATCTCTTTCCTCTTCCCCAAAAAATTTCCCTCTCTGAAACTCTAACTGAACCACGGCGAGCTGCACCGTGGAGCCGTTTTGGAGGCGGTGGCGCGGGCTATGCGGTCGTCGTCGGGCCCCGGTTCCGGCGGGAATGGAACCGGGGCACATCCGGCTTCTGCTGCCATGCCTCGACGTGGCCGGAGAGCCACCAGGGAGGCCACGCCATCGCCGGAATGCCGCCGCCGATCTGCTGCCATGCTCGACGACGGCGACGTCCTCCCGCGACCAGCCGCCTGCTCCGACCACCACTGAGGTGAGGCCACCCCTTCCCGGCCTAGGCCCCCTCCACGCGTGCTCTGAACGCCGGCCTTCGCGCCGCGCCGTGGGTTCCTCCAGCGTTGCCGCCGCAGGTCTGTCGCCGTCCGTCGTTCTCTGTACCGATCGGATACAGTTATCTGTTCTGGTTCAGTTTCGCCAAGCCCGAAAGCCCACCTCAAAAACCAATCGCATATGTACCTTTCAACAAGCCGAGCACAGCCCACTGGTAGCACACCCTTGCGCGCAAGCCAGCAGCCCGGGTTCGAATCCCCCCTCCCGCAGCAAAAACCACTCCTTTTCCTCCTTTTTTCTTTTATTTCCTCGAATTTCAGAAAAGCAGATCTGAAACATTATTTGTAAAATCAATATAAAATTGAATATTTCTCCAAATTCAACGATTCAAGTTTCTGTGGATTCAAAATCTTGTGCCCTTTCTGTTAATGTCAAAGTTTCAACATGTTTCTGTAATAATTTTTGCACTAAATAATTAATTACTGAAAATGCAATAAAAATTGGAAACTTTGGAATTTCATAACTTGAGTTTCGTTCATCCAATTTGAGCAAACTTGGGCTCTAAAAATTTGTGTTAACAAAATCTACACATTGGTCTTTTATTTGGTCACAATTGAATTAAATTTGAACATGTTTTATTCTGTTTACTAAAAAGGGCAGAATAAGAATGCTTATGAAAAATTGCATAATAAATTCAATAATAACCCAAAAATTATGTTTAATAGCTCAAAATGTTCAGTGAAACATTTGCTACATGTTTTCAACCTTTTCAATACAATTTGTCCACTGTTTTTCCTAATTAAAATTGGAGTAATAATTCAATACTTTAATTACACCTTTTAAATTGCCAAATTAATAACTTGCTCAATTCAAATCCAATTCCAACATGTAAAATATGTTTTTCATGCAAAATTGAATAAGCTTTCCAAATATAAACTTTGTTTTCTGTTTTGAATAAATTAAATTGCTGAAAACAACCATTTCTTAATTAATGAATATAAAATTGTCAATTTAATAACTTGCTGATCTAAAATCCAAATTCAACAAATGAAATATGTATTCCATCTAAAATTTTGTGTTCTTTCCAAATATAATTTTTTTTATCTGTTTTGAACATTTAAAATTGGTGAAAACAACAAATGTTTGTTTAAATCCTTTAAAATGCCAAAGTTCATAACTTAATAAATAAAAATTCCAAACTTGGTAAACAACATATCAAACTGAAGCTATTGTTGTTTTCTTATTGTTTTCATCATCCATGCATCATTCTAATCAACTTTCACATGATGGTTATTTGTAGATCATTTAATTCAACATTAATTCATGGGCTTTTCCATATGCAATCCAAATTGCATATGGTCCCATTTAAATATGTTTACCATGTCAACTAGTTTATCTTTGATGCATCCTTAAACTTGTCATGCATCCATATCTTGATCATGCTGGATCTTTTGCCGTAGAAGTAATTGTTGCATCCGGTGTTTCTTTTAGCTCTTTGCTTCTTCGCAGATAGGACGTTGAGAGCAACGACAAGTTCTTCGGATGTACCTCTACTTGCTGGATCTCAGGCAAGTATACTCACTTGCTGCCTATGGCTGCCTTTCATCACTTGTTACCGATTCTTCCCGTTGCCTTTATTCTAGCCTTATGATTCGATGCTTGTGTCTCGATCCTATAATATGTTTACCTTGCAGCCATGATATAGCCTTCCTTCCACTTCCTATTACCTGTTGCTTGTTTACCTTGTTGGCCCTCGTGTCGTAGTTGCATGCTTAGTGTTGTTTGCGCTCAAGTCTTGTTGTCCGTCTTATCACCTGTTTAGTTTGATAGTTGGGTTTCAATTCAATCAACAACATGTTAATGTTTTGGGTAATAATAATTTGATGATAAGGCACCGGCAGGAGGCCCGGCGTGGTTTTGAGGCCTGCTAGTGTCGAACTTAATTAGGAAAAGAGTCTTGTCTATTGATCCATGATGAGCGCACTAACCGCATGTGGGAAGCGAGTATGGGCGCCCCCCGCAATTCTGATTCGATTCGCATCTCGTCCAAATCGCCTCATTTAGTTCGGGTTTTCCATTTGCCGCATGCATATGCAGGTGCGAACCCTTGGCGCCAGGGTGGAACTTTTGTAGTCGGCATTTAGGGAGACACGTTCTTAGAGTGCTATGAGGGTCCCCTTTTCTTCGTGGGGCTTGATTAGCCGTGCGCTCAACTGCACGGGGTTCTTTGGGCTTGATGCGAAGAAGAGTTGGGTTGTGTTGAGTACCTCGCTTGGTGGGTTGATCCCCCGTCTGGCGGGATATTCTTACGTGTACGGCCAAATTGGTGCATCCCTGCAGGGTTAAATCTTCTCGAGAAGCCGTGTTGTCCGCGGTTATGGATGACTTGGTGAAAGTGCTGGCTAACAAGTACTCAGACAACTTACACTTAACGATGATAACTTGACTAGTAATATAGATTACCTCCACCATAAAAATGAATGTCACCTTAATCAACCGTGTGAGTTTCCTTGGGTTGCTTCCTTAGTAGGGGGTAACACTGGATGGGTATTGTTTGGTGAGTAGTTGTAGTTGGTTCGGATACGCTACCTTATCCCTTTCTTTTAGCCGGATGTTGTAGCGAGTCTCTGTAGTTAGTTAGTGCAGCCCGCTGCCGCTTCTTTGCAATAATCCCTTCCTTTCTGTTGTACCCAAAGTATTTGTATCTTGTGATGATTGGTAACGCTGGTATCTTGTGAGTATGGGTTATCCACTTGCCAGTACTTAATCGTACTGACCCACGAATCCCTTATCGTGGCTGCATATTCCACATTGCAGTCAACAGGTTTGAAGTCTGACGACGTTAGCTTGGGAATCCCTCCGGCTTGGCCTGGGCAGGGATTGGACGCCATCGGTTATCTTCAGGACTCTTAGTCCAATTTGTATCTTGTCCGTAGCCGGACGCTATGTCGTTTCTTCCGCTGTTATTTGGATCTTTGTATTGTATCAGTTGTATCCTTGACTCGTTTGAGTCATCTTGTATTTACCTCATCTGTTGTTGTTGTGGATTATTCGTGAACTGTTGTAATGTTATCACAAGTGGCAACCTGGAATCGGTTATTATGTGGATTTTGGCGGGAATGCTGAAATCTGCATAGTGCCCGATCCCGGGGCGTCACAAATGGTATCAGAGCATGGTTTCCGATTCCCGATATTGTTTCGATACGAATGGTTATCGAAGCAACGGGTCCGCAAAGCCTGTAGGATAACCTCGCTAACGGTCGTTGTTTCTAGAGTGTCAAAAAACTATTTGTGCAAAACCTGTTTTGGAAACATCTCAATAGGATTCTTGTTTTCTCCTTATCTCTATTCTATTTCCCCTCCCATCTTATTTGTTTTGGAGTCTCCCCCCCTTGTCTATCTTTCAAAGTGTTAGGATCCTACGTGGGTGGACATTTTTCTGAGCCTTTAAACCTAATAGGTTCGATCTTCGGATGTTTCTCACCGGAAGAGCATCATCATCAACAACGAGCAAGAATCTCTTGTTAGTGGTGTCGAGGAGATCAACAATGTGGCCAAAGACTCGATAGATCTGACTTCTCCCCTCCCTCTTGTTCGTGGGCGGATTGCGAGGGCGCAATCCCCTTGTTAGTGGTGTCGGTTGTAACACCCGGGGTTTTTCTTCCATTATATTTTGTTTGTTTTCCTTACTCACATCATACCATCATGCATCTCCATGTATTTAAAACTTGAAAGCTAATTAAAGTTCATCAAATCTTATTTTCTAAAATTTCCTGGAATTTATTTGATGCTTGCATCTAATTTTAAGAGTGTCAAAACAAGTTGTAAAGAAGAAAATACTAATAACAAATACCCCAAATAAAAGTTTTTGTGGAAGAGGGAGGAGCCCAACCGAATTGGGCCAGCCCACCCACCAAACCCCAGCCCACCTTCCTCCTACGTCACCCTCCCCGTCATTTCTTCAGCAGGAAAACGCAACGGAGCAGGCAGCACATGCCCGCACATGCCCACCTGCTCCCTACGCTCCTTTTCCTTCTTCCCCTCCCCCAAGCCAGCCCCAGATCCCTAACCCTACCCTCTCCCTCCATCCTCCTCCATGGAATCGCCGTTTTCCCCTCCATCTCTTTCCTCTTCCCCAAAAAATTTCCCTCTCTGAAACTCTAACTGAACCACGGCGAGCTGCACCGTGGAGCCGTTTTGGAGGCGGTGGCGCGGGCTATGCGGTCGTCGTCGGGCCCCGGTTCCGGCGGGAATGGAACCGGGGCACATCTGGCTTCTGCTGCCATGCGTCGACGTGGCCGGAGAGCCACCAGGGAGGCCACGCCATCGCCGGAATGCCGCCGCCGATATGCTGCCATGCTCGACGACGGCGACGTCCTCCCGCGACCAGCCGCCTGCTCCGACCACCACCGAGGTGAGGCCACCCCTTCCCGGCCTAGGCCCCCTCCCCGCGTGCTCTGAACGCCGGCCTTCGCGCCGCGCCGTGGGTTCCTCCAGCGTTGCCGCCGCAGGTCTGTCGCCGTCCGTCGTTCTCTGTACCGATCGGATACAGTTATCTGTTCTGGTTCAGTTTCGCCAAGCCCGAAAGCCCACCTCAAAAACCAATCGCATCTGTACCTTTCAACAAGCCGAGCACAGCCCACTGGTAGCACACCCTTGCGCGCAAGCCAGCAGCCCGGGTTCGAATCCCCCCTCCCGCAGCAAAAACCACTCCTTTTCCTCCTTTTTTCTTTTATTTCCTCGAATTTCAGAAAAGCAGATCTGAAACATTATTTGTAAAATCAATATAAAATTGAATATTGCTCCAAATTCAACGATTCAAGTTTCTGTGGATTCAAAATCTTGTGCCCTTTCTGTTAATGTCAAAGTTTCACCATGTTTCTGTAATAATTTTTGCACTAAATAATTAATTACTGGAAATGCAATAAAAATTGAAAACTTTGGAATTTCATAACTTGAGTTTGGTACATCCAATTTGAGCAAACTTGGGCTCTAAAAATTTGTCTTAGCAAACTCGACACATTGGTCTTTTATTTGGTCACAATTGAATTAAATTTGAACATGTTTTATTCTGTTTACTAAAAATGGCAGAATAAGAATGCTTATGAAAAATTGCATAATAAATTCAATAATAACCCAAAAATTATGTTTAATAGCTCAAAATGTTCAGTGAAACATTTGCTACATGTTTTCAACCTTTTCAATACAATTTGTCCACTGTTTTTCCTAATTAAAATTGGAGTAATAATTCAATACTTTAATTACACCTTTTAAATTGCCAAATTAATAACTTGCTCAATTCAAATCCAATTCCAACATGTAAAATATGTTTTTCATGCAAAATTGAATAAGCTTTCCAAATATAAACTTTGTTTTCTGTTTTGAATAAATTAAATTGCTGAAAACAACCATTTCTTAATTAATGAATTTAAAATTGTCAATTTAATAACTTGCTCATCTAAAATCCAAATTCAATAAATGAAATATGTATTCCATCTAAAATTTTGTGTTCTTTCCAAATATAATTTTTTTTATCTGTTTTGAACATTTAAAATTGGTGAAAACAACAAATGTTTGTTTAAATCCTTTAAAATGCCAAAGTTCATAACTTAATAAAAAAAAATTCCAAACTTGGTAAACAACATATCAAACTGAAGCTATTGTTGTTTTCTTATTGTTTTCATCATCCATGCATCATTCTAATCAACTTTCACATGATGGTTATTTGTAGATCATTTAATTCAACATTAATTCATGGGCTTTTCCATATGCAATCCAAATTGCATATGGGCCCATTTAAATATGTTTACCATGTCAACTAGTTTATCTTTGATGCATCCTTTAAACTTGTCATGCATCCATATCTTGATCATGCTGGATCTTTTGCCGTAGAAGTAATTGTTGCATCCGGTGTTTCTTTTAGCTCTTTGCTTCTTCGCGGATAGGACGTTGAGATGATGTGAGCAACGACAAGTTCTTCGGATGTACCTCTACTTGCTGGATCTCAGGCAATTATACTCACTTGCTGCCTATGGCTGCCTTTCATCACTTGTTACCGATTCTTCCCGTTGCCTTTATTCTAGCCTTATGATTCGATGCTTGTGTCTCGATCCTATCATATGTTTACCCTGCAGCCATGATATAGCCTTCCTTCCACTTCCTATTACCTGTTGCTTGTTTACCTTGTTGGCCCTCGTGTCGTAGTTGCATGCTTAGTGTTGTTTGCGCTCAAGTCTTGTTGTCCGTCTTATCACCTGTTTAGTTTGATAGTTGGGTTTCAATTCAATCAACAACATGTTAATGTTTTGGGTAATAATAATTTGATGATAAGGCACCGGCAGGAGGCCCGGCGTGGTTTTGAGGCCTGCTAGTGTCGAACTTAATTAGGAAAAGAGTCTTGTCTACTGATCCATGATGAGCGCACTAACCGCATGTGGGAAGTGAGTATGGGCGCCCCCCGCAATTCTGATTCGATTCGCATCTTGTCCAAATCGCCTCATTTAGTTCGGGTTTTCCATTTGCCGCATGCATATGCAGGTGCGAACCCTTGGCGCCAGGGTGGAACTTTTGTAGTCGGCATTTAGGGAGACACGTTCTTAGAGTGCTATGAGGGTCCCCTTTTCTTCGTGGGGCTTGATTAGCCGTGCGCTCAACTGCACGGGGTTCTTTGGGCTTGATGCGAAGAAGAGTTGGGTTGTGTTGAGTACCTCACTTGGTGGGTTGATCCCCCGTCTGGCAGGATATTCTTACGTGTACGGCCAAATTGGTGCATCCCTGCAGGGTTAAATCTTCTCGAGAAGCCGTGTTGTCCGCGGTTATGGATGACTTGGTGAAAGTGCTGGCTAACAAGTACTCAGACAACTTACACTTAACGATGATAACTTGACTAGTAATATAGATTACCTCCACCATAAAAATGAATGTCACCTTAATCAACCGTGTGAGTTTCCTTGGGTTGCTTCCTTAGTAGGGGGTAACACTGGATGGGTATTGTTTGGTGAGTAGTTGTAGTTGGTTCGGATACGCTACCTTATCCCTTTCTTTTAGCCGGATGTTGTAGCGAGTCTCTGTAGTTAGTTAGTGCAGCCCGCTGCCGCTTCTTTGCAATAATCCCTTCCTTTCCGTTGTACCCAAAGTATTTGTATCTTGTGATGATTGGTTACACTGGTATCTTGTGAGTATGGGTTATCCACTTGCTAGTACTTAATCGTACTGACCCACGAATCCCTTTTCGTGGCTGTATATTCCACATTGCAGTCAACAGGTTTGAAGTCTGACGACGTTAGCTTGGGAATCCCTCCGGCTTGGCCTGGGCAGGGATTGGACGCCATCGGTTATCTTCAGGACTCTTAGTCCAATTTGTATCTTGTCCGTAGCCGGACGCTATGTCGTTTCTTCCGCTGTTATTTGGATCTTTGTATTGTATCAGTTGTATCCTTGACTCGTTTGAGTCATCTTGTATATACCTCATCTGTTGTTGTTGTGGATTATTCGTGAACTGTTGTAATGTTATCACAAGTGGCAACCTGGAATCGGTTATTATGTGGATTTTGGCGGGAATGCTGAAATCTGCATAGTGCCCGATCCCGGGGCGTCACAAATGGTATCAGAGCATGGTTTCCGATTCCCGATATTGTTTCGATACGAATGGTTATCGAAGCAACGGGTCCGCAAAGCCTGTAGGATAACCTCGCTAACGGTCGTTGTTTCTAGAGTGTCAAAAAAACTATTTGTGCAAAACCTGTTTTGGAAACATCTCAATAGGATTCTTGTTTTCTCCTTATCTCTATTCTATTTCCCCTCCCATCTTATTTGTTTTGGAGTCTCCCCCTCTTGTCTATCTTTCAAAGTGTTAGGATCCTACGTGGGTGGACGTTTTTCTGAGCCTTTAAACCTAATAGGTTCGATCTTCGGATGTTTCTCACCGGAAGAGCATCATCATCAACAACGAGCAAGAATCTCTTGTTAGTGGTGTCGAGGAGATCAACAATGTGGCCGAAGACTCGATAGATCTGACTTCTCCCCTCCCTCGTGTTCGTGGGCGGACTGCGAGGGCGCAATCCCCTTGTTAGTGGTGTCGGCTGTAACACCCGGGGTTTTTCTTCCATTAGATTTTGTTTGTTTCCCTTACTCACATCATACCATGATGCATCTCCATGTATTTAAAACTTGAAAGCTAACTAAAGTTCATCAAATCTTATTTTCTAAAATTTCCTGGAATTTATTTGATGCTTGCATCTAATTTTAAGAGTGTCAAAACAAGTTGTAAAGAAAAAAATACTAATAACAAATACCCCAAATAAAAGTTTTTGTGGAAGAGGGAGGAGCCCAACCGAATTGGGCCAGCCCACCCACCAAACCCCAGCCCACCTTCCTCCTACGTCACCCTCCCCGTCCTTTCTTCAGCAGGAAAATGCAACGGAGCAGGCAGCACATGCCCGCACATGCCCACCTGCTCCCTACGCTCCTTTTCCTTCTTCCCCTCCCCCAAGCCAGCCCCAGATCCCTAACCCTACCCTCTCCCTCCATCCTCCTCCATGGAATCTCCGTTTTCCCCTCCATCTCTTTCCTCTTCCCCAAAAAATTTCCCTCTCTGAAACTTTAACTGAACCACGGCGAGCTGCACCGTGGAGCCGTTTTGGAGGCGGTGGCGCGGGCTATGCGGTCGTCGTCGGGCCCCAGTTCCGGCGGGAATGGAACCAGGGCACATCCGGCTTCTGCTGCCATGCCTCGACGTGGCCGGAGAGACACCATGGAGGCCACGCCATCGCCGGAATGCCACCGCCGATCTGCTGCCATGCTCGACGACGGCGACGTCCTCCCGCGACCAGCCGCCTGCTCCGACCACCACCGAGGTAAGGCCACCCCTTCCCGGCCTAGGCCCCCTCCCCGCGTGCTCTGAACGCCGGCCTTCGCGCCGCGCCGTGGGTTCCTCGAGCGTTGCCGCCGCAGGTCTGTCGCCGTGTGTCGTTCTCTGTACCGATCGGATACAGTCATCTGTTCTGGTTCAGTTTCGCCAAGCCCGAAAGCCCACCTCAAAAACCAATCGCATCTGTACCTTTCAACAAGCCGAGCACAGCCCACTGGTAGCACACCCTTGCGCGCAAGCCAGCAGCACGGGTTCGAATCCCCCCTCCCGCAGCAAAAACCACTCCTTTTCCTCCTTTTTTCTTTTATTTCCTCGAATTTCAGAAAAGCAGATCTAAAACATTATTTGTAAAATCAATATAAAATTAAATATTGCTCCAAATTCAACGATTCAAGTTTCTGTGGATTCAAAAAATCTTGTGCCCTTTCTGTTAATGTCAAAGTTTCAACATGTTTCTGTAATAATTTTTGCACTAAATAATTAATTACTGAAAATGCAATAAAAATTGGAAACTTTGGAATTTCTTAACTTGAGTTTGGTTCATCCAATTTGAGCAAACTTGGGCTCTAAAAATTTGTCTTAACAAACTCTACACATTGGTATTTTATTTGGTCACAATTGAATTAAATTTGAACATGTTTTCTTCTGTTTACTAAAAAAGGGCAGAATAAGAATGCTTATGAAAAATTGCATAATAAATTCAATAATAACCCAAAAATTATGTTTAATAGCTCAAAATGTTCAGTGAAACATTTGCTACATGTTTTCAACCTTTTCAATACAATTTGTCCACTGTTTTTCCTAATTAAAATTGGAGTAATAATTCAATACTTTAATTACACCTTTTAAATTGCCAAATTAATAACTTGCTCAATTCAAATCCAATTCCAACATGTAAAATATGTTTTTCATGCAAAATTGAATAAGCTTTCCAAATATAAACTTTGTTTTCTGTTTTGAATAAATTAAATTGCTGAAAACAACCATTTCTTAATTAATGAATATAAAATTGTCAATTTAATAACTTGCTCATCTAAAATCCAAATTCAACAAATGAAATATGTATTCCATCTAAAATTTTGTGTTCTTTCCAAATATAAATTTTTTATCTGTTTTGAACATTTAAAATTGGTGAAAACAACAAATGTTTGTTTAAATCCTTTAAAATGCCAAAGTTCATAACTTAATAAATAAAAATTCCAAACTTGGTAAACAACATATCAAACTGAAGCTATTGTTGTTTTCTTATTGTTTTCATCATCCATGCATCATTCTAATCAACTTTAACATGATGGTTATTTGTAGATCATTTAATTCAACATTAATTCATGGGCTTTTCCATATGCAATCCAAATTGCATATGGGCCCATTTAAATATGTTTACCATGTCAACTAGTTTATCTTTGATGCATCCTTAAACTTGTCATGCATTCATATCTTGATCATGCTGGATCTTTTGCCGTAGAAGTAATTGTTGCATCCGGTGTTTCTTTTAGCTCTTTGCTTCTTCGCGGATAGGACGTTGAGATGATGTGAGCAACGACAAGTTCTTCGGATGTACCTCTACTTGCTGGATCTCAGGAAAGTATACTCACTTGCTGCCTATGGCTGCCTTTCATCACTTGTTACCGATTCTTCCCGTTGCCTTTATTCTAGCCTTATGATTCGATGCTTGTGTCTCGATCCTATCATATGTTTACCTTGCAACCATGATATAGCCTTCCTTCCACTTCCTATTACCTGTTGCTTGTTTACCTTGTTGGCCCTCGTGTCGTAGTTGCATGCTTAGTGTTGTTTGCGCTCAAGTCTTGTTGTCCGTCTTATCACCTGTTTAGTTTGATAGTTGGGTTTCAATTCAATCAACAACATGTTAATGTTTTGGGTAATAATAATTTGATGATAAGGCACCGGCAGGAGGCCCGGCGTGGTTTTGAGGCCTGCTAGTGTCGAACTTAATTAGGAAAAGAGTCTTGTCTACTGATCCATGATGAGCGCACTAACCGCATGTGGGAAGCGTGTATGGGCGCCCCCGGCAATTTTGATTCGATTCGCATCTCGTCCAAATCGGTTCATTTAGTTCTGGTTTTCCATTTGTCGCATGCATATGCAGGTGCGAACCCTTGGCGCCAGGGTGGAACTTTTGTAGTCGGCATTTAGGGAGACACGTTCTTAGAGTGCTATGAGGGTCCCCGTTTCTTCGTGGGGCTTGACTAGCCGTGCGCTCAACTGCACGGGGTTCTTTGGGTTTGTTGCGAAGAAGAGTTGGGTTGTGTTGAGTACCTCGCTTGGTGGGTTGATCCCCCGTATGGCGGGATATTCTTACGTGTACGGCCAAATTGGTGCATCCGTGCAGGGTTAAATCTTCTCGAGAAGCCGTGTTGTCCGCGGTTATGGATGACTTGGTGAAAGTGCTGGCTAACAAGTACTCAGACAACTTACACTTAACGATGATAACTTGACTAGTAATATAGATTACCTCCACCATAAAAATGAATGTCACCTTAATCAACCGTGTGAGTTTCCTTGGGTTGCTTCCTTAGTAGGGGGTAACACTGGATGGGTATTGTTTGGTGAGTAGTTGTAGTTGGTTCGGATACGCTACCTTATCCCTTTCTTTTAGCCGGATGTTATAGAGAGTCTCTGTAGTTAGTTAGTGCAGCCCGCTGCCGCTTCTTTGCAATAATCCCTTCCTTTCCGTTGTACCCAAAGTATTTGTATCTTGTGATGATTGGTTACGCTGGTATCTTGTGAGTATGGGTTATCCACTTGCCAGTACTTAATCGTACTGACCCACGAATCCCTTTTCGTGGCTGCATATTCCACATTGCAGTCAACAGGTTTGAAGTCTAACGACGTTAGCTTGGGAATCCCTCCGGCTTGGCCTGGGCAGGGATTGGACGCCATCGGTTATCTTCAGGACTCTTAGTCCAATTTGTATCTTGTCCGTAGCCGGACGCTATGTCGTTTCTTCCGCTGTTATTTGGATCTTTGTATTGTATCAGTTGTATCCTTGACTCGTTTGAGTCATCTTGTATATACCTCATCTGTTGTTGTTGTGGATTATTCGTGAACTGTTGTAATGTTATCACAAGTGGCAACCTGGAATCGGTTATTATGTGGATTTTGGCGGGAATGCTGAAATCTGCATAGTGCCCGATCCCGGTGCGTCACATCTTCCATTCTAGTACCCGTGCCATATTCAGGGAACATATCATGATAGTTGTCATCATTCTCTTCTTCTTCGTTGTCTTCCATCATAACCCCATTTTCTCCGTGCTTGGTCTAACAATTATAGTCGGGCATGAAACCGGACTGAAACAGGTAGAAGTGAATGATTCTGTGAGAAGAGTGTTCCTTCTGATTCCGACATACATCACATGGACAACACATAAAATTATTCCGCTTGTTTGCCTGGGCCACCTCGAAAAAATTATCCACGCCTTTCATGAATGCGGCAGAGCGTTGGTCAGCGTACATCCATTGCCGGTTCATCTACATTACATGATTATTAATTGAGAACTGTTACAGAACACCGTGAATAGAGAAATGACCAATGTTACATCGACAGATGAAAGGTAAAGTTGATA
This sequence comes from Alopecurus myosuroides, assembly GCA_028641055.1. Classification (NCBI taxonomy): domain Eukaryota; kingdom Viridiplantae; phylum Streptophyta; class Magnoliopsida; order Poales; family Poaceae; genus Alopecurus; species Alopecurus myosuroides. The sequence continues at coordinate 11,329,082 of CM054061.1, read as the reverse complement.
TCTCGACCGTGGAGGAAAGAAGGACGAGAAAGCTTATTTAATTAAGTGTGGCTCGGACAAATTAAATCATGTTTGTTTTCTGCGAGTTGAGATGGCGTTATTCACTCGGGCATTTCATCGAACACCTCTTGTGCATAGGAGGGAAAAACAAGTGAGCACACACCACAAAACTAGAAATATGTCCTTCAATAAGTGAGTGGCATGAGGAGTGGAGAGGACTGGCATGGCAGGCTTTATATAGTGGTGGATCTTTTGTCTCCGGTTGGTGGGTCCAACCGGAGCAAAAGACCCCCTCCGATGCGTCCTGCTCGTTGCGCGCCTTTAACCACGTTCGGTGGTTCAAACCGGGGCAAAAGACCCTCCCCTCCTCCCACACCACGCGCCATTCTCGTCCCAGTCCCACCTCTGCAGCCTTTTACACCGGTTGGTGGCGAGCCAGGACGAAAGGGGTGCTCGCCACGGAGCAAAAGCCCCGTTTTTCACTAATGTACGACGCGCCACTTATCCTGGGGAGACACTAAAAGAATAGCCTTTGTGCAAGTGTACCCCTTTTCTAGTGCTTGCGTGTCTACAATTTGACGCAGAAATTTTTTGAGATCTTTGTTTGTATTTTTTTTTTCTTTAGGCGCGGCGCTGGTCACGTCCGACCGGCCGACCCGATGCACGCTCGGGCCGTTTCCATCACGTGGCGGTGCGGCGTCTCTTTATGCATGTCGAGACCTTGGGGGCACACGTACGATCTGGGTTTTAATGGGAGAGCCAGAGAGGCGTACGTGTCTGATGTGATTGCTTGTGCCTTAAACCGCATGCAGGTCCCTTGTACGGTGCAAAACATCCATGTGGCATGCCGGTCCATAAGTGTGATCCTCAACAGCAGCAGATCCGACGATGTTGATCGACACTTGCGTGGATGGATTGATCTCCGGGTAGCGGCCGATCCACCGGTCCGGAGAGCACGGAGATCGCGCTGGTTTATTATGGACGCGGAGACGTACTCCCTCCGTCCACCAATAAGTGTACATCTAATTTTACACTTAATCAAACTTTTTAAACTTTAATCAAATTTATAAAAATAGTGGCAATATAAATGACATTAAAATGGTATATTTTAAAACTTTATGTCAAGACAAATCTATTGATGTTAATTTGGTGTCATAAATGATAGTACTTTTTTCCGATAAAGTTAGTCAAAGTTTAATAAATTGGACCGACGAAAAAGGAAAACGTACACTTTATCGTGGACGGAGGGAGTACGTACCTATAGGGCTGGAATTAAAACTTGAAACTCCCGAGTTAAACGAGTAGCTCGGAAGTCGAGTTGGCTCGGCTCGAACTCGTTGTCCAACGAGTCGAGTCGAATTTTTGTTTTTCACGGTAAATGAGTTCAAACTAAACGAGCCGAGTTCACCAAGTACTCGTTTAGCTCGGTATAAATAGTTCCTAATGATATTGTTGTTTATTTGAACATTTTTTACCAATTATTGTAGTTTAATTACTACAAATTGTTTGATAATGACATATTTTCAATGATTATTGTGATGATTCCATTATGCATACCCTAAATAATCAAATATAATTACATATACAATTTATAATATTGACTTTTATAGTTTTATATAATTAAATAAGTTAAACGAGTAGCTCTCAAGCTACTCGCGAGTTCACCGAGGCAAGCCGAGTTTTCATTCGAGACTCGTTTGTTGAACGAGTTGAACCGAGCTCGACTCGTCCGTTGAACGCAATAGCAAAACAACGATGAAGTTAAACAAGATCAAACCAACGGGGACACGAGATTTTAACGTGGAAAACCCTTCCAACAAGGAAGAGAAAAAACCACGGGTGCCAGCCAGCAATACTTCACTATTTCGGGTGAGGTTACAATCGCGCCGGGATTTACAATGTGTGGCTTATCCCGTGCGGCGGCTTACAATAGGTATATAAAGGCGGTCCTGACCTAATAGGTCGGTAACTGTGAATCCAACTCGTACTCGGCAACAACTCGTACTGTACCGAGGGGGGCTACCGCCCCCCGCACCCCCTCTGTGCAGTCCACGTTTATCAGTATATACGAATATGAATTTGGATCACACCAAAATAAACACTTCACCTTGAGACAAAATTCCTCTTGTAGCATGAATGAGAACCTTCATCTGAAACACACAAAGAAAACACCTTCGGCGCCAAATAGCCTCTTGGGCCAAGCAGTGATACCATCTAAGTTTGAGCAAAGCTCAAACTTAGCAATAGGAACTGGCTTTGTCATCATATCAGCAGGATTATCATGAGTACTAATCTTGCATACCTTCAGCTTACCTTGTGCAACAACATCACACACATAATGGTATTTGACATCAATGTGTTTTGTTCTCTCATGGAACATCTGATCCTTAGTAAGGTAAATAGCATTCTGATTGTCACAAAATAGGTTAATGCAAGTATCATCTCCACAAAGCTCAGCAAACAGACCTTTCAACCAAACTGACTCTTTGCATGCTTCAGCAATAGCCATATACTCAGCCTCAGTAGTAGATTGTGCAACAACACCCTGCAAGGTAGCCTTCCAGCTAACGGCACATCCACTAATTGTAAACACATAACCTGTGAGTGATCTCATCTTATCCAAGTTGGCAGAAAAATCTGAATCCACATAGCCTGCGAGTTCCTCACCAGTCTTGCCAAATTTCAAGCAAGCTTTGGATGTGCCGCGAAGGTACCTGAAAATACACTTAACAACCTGCCAATGTTCTTTACCAGGATTAGCCATGTATCGACCGAACAAACTCATAGCATAAGATAAATCAGGCCAAGAACACACCATGGAATACATTAAGGAACCAACAGCACTAGCATAGGGCACTCGTGACATGTACTCAATATCTTTGTCAGTAGTAGGACATTGCAATGTTGACAACTTGAAGTGTGAAGCAATAGGAGTACTAACAGACTTTGCATCATGCATATTAAAACGATGAAGGACTTTCTTAATGTAATTCTCCTGACTAAGAAATAGCAATCTAGATTTTCTGTCTCTTGAAATTTCCATACCTAGAATTTTCTTAGCAGGACCAAGATTCTTCATCTCAAACTCACTACTCAACTGTTTCTTCAATGTAGTGATTTCTTTCATGCTCTTGGCAGCAATTAACATATCATCAACATATAGCAGCAAGTATATAGGCGATTCATCAACAAATTTAATGTACACACAACTATCATATTCAGACCTGTTAAAGCCATGTGACATCATAAAAGAATCAAACCTTTTATATCATTGTCGAGGAGTCTGTTTCAAACCGTAAAGAGACTTCTTTAGCTTGCACACGGAATCCTCTTTACCATGCACTATGAACCCATCAGGTTGGTCCATATATATTTCCTCCTCAAGTTCTCCATGCAAAAACGCAGTCTTCACATCTAACTGCTCAATCTCAAGATCATGCATAGCAACAATACTAAAGAAAGTACGAATAGAATTATGCTTGACAACAGGTGACAACAGATCATTATAATCCACTCCCGAAATCTGGCTGAAACCTTTTACTACCAACTTTGCCTTAAACCTTGGAGGCTCACTTGGAGATAAACCCTCCTTTCTTTTGAAGATCCACTTACAACATACGGTCTTCTTTTGTTTAGGCAAGCGCACGACATCTCACGTGCCATTTTTCTCAAGTGATTGCATCTCCTCGTGCATTGCACCAATCCACTTGTCACGATCAACCGAAGCAATAGCTTCATTATATGTAGCAGGTTCAGCATCATTCTCCACATGTTCTGCACAACTTAGAGAAAAATAAACAACATCACATTCCTCAATTAAACGAGTACGAGGCCCTTTATTCATCTTCTCTCTGCGCTCTGTAATAGACAAATTTTCTTGCTGCACAATAGGAGGTGAGGGTGGCACAATATCCTCCCCATCAATTTCAGTTTCCTCCTCATCCAGGTGTTCTAGCTCCACCTGCAAACGAACTCGTGGTTCGTCCTCATCAGAAGAATATGGCATAACATCAGTTGACAAACTGTCCTCATACATAACAGATTCATTAAACACAACACTACTGCTGATGGGGGGATAATAACCCGGTAGGCCAACTCCAAGGTGTAACCTGGCCCAAAGGACGCTGCGCAAGATCCGGCTAAGGATAGAGAAACTTCTGGAAGGCCCAAGTTTGTAGGCCTCGTAACCCGGGTTGTGGGTTACGGTAAAGGAAAGTTAGGGTTTGTATGCGGTGTCCGGGTAGGATTCAGGGTGCGTCTTGGAGGGCAAGCCAGGGGGTACGGGTGCTTTATAAACCGACCCCTAGGTTTGGTTGAGAGAGATCTAAGAACCCTAGCAATATCGCTTGGTATCAAGCATCTAGTGTAACCCCAGAGTTGAGTTATTATATCAAGATCGGAGACTCGGCGACTTTGATTGCCGGCTACCAGATCGAGTTGCATCATGTTTTCCTCTGAGCTAAACCCTCTCCCAAACGCATGTGTCGTCTTGCCCCAAGATCAGTTACCCCCGGTAACGTCTGCCGTGATTATCCCACGACAGTTGGCGCCCACCGTGGGGCCTGCGTCCAAAGGTGTTTACATCACGGGAGAAGCTCGGAAGAACATGGAGAATCTTGTCGTCGGCGAGATCTACATCGACCACAAAGGAGAAAAGACGGTGGACGATTCCGGCTGGGGGCCAGAATCGGATTACCTCGAATCCGGATCTGTCGTGACAATCGGCCAGATCAGCGTCTTCATTGGTATGGTATGTACTTCCGGTTCGATCCCTGACAATTTTGGATCTGATTCTGTGTCAGGGGAAGCCACTTCTATCCGATCAGATGATGAAGAATCGATCGGAACGACATATCCGGCGGAAGAACCCATCGCGAAGTGGGAACAGCCGGAGGAGCCGGCATGGACCCCGCGCGACCGGGTCGAGAGAGAGGATGATACCGAGTCTATCCTGGATCTGCTGGAGAACCGGTACGAGGAGAATAACGCCGGAGAAGAACAACATGAATTTACACCGAGTATCATACGCCGAGTTGCGGTCTACACCGCTCCCGCGGCCAATCTCAACCAAGAGAACGCAACCGCAGCAGCAGTCGGGGCGGCTCAGGCATTGGCCCAGCAGCAGGACGCGGCTAACGGAGACCCGGTTCTGGCCCGGGTTGATGGAGAGTCGGCATCACTGACCAGCCGCGCAGCTGACGAGGAGTTGCACGCAAATACGTTCGGATTCCTGGGAAACCGGACACCAGGGGCGGGTCCTTCGAACCCGCGTCACCCGACCTTATTCGATAATAATCTGATTCTAGACCCCACGGTTCTCGCAACGGTTATCACTCCAGAAAATGCAGCGGAACGTGTCAGGGATCTGGATGTGGCTCGTCGTGCGCTGGAACAGCAAAGAAGGCAAGTAGAGGCAGAAAGGCAAGGGATGGCCACGCGGCAGCGTGAGCTGGATGCGCTGGAAACCCGGCTCCGGGAGGAAACATCTAGAGCACATCAGAGGCATCAAACTAGGTTACCAGCAACGGGCGGGGTTATTAATCCGGCTACTTTATTTATCACACCTCAGGATCAGCCGATACCAGTGGTGAACCAGGGAACCGCACCCCAACCGGCAACAGCAGGGACACATCCGGCAAATGAGCGGGCCGGGTTACCCCCACCACAGGCTAGAATCACAACCGGCAACGATCTACCACCACCGCCACCACCACCGTCACGATTTCGCACACCAGCAGGTCACTACAACAATCCCATGGACAACGTGTATGCGGCAACACTCGCATTAAATCAAATCCCCGTGGGAGAGTCACCCCATGCAGAGAAGACCCGACAAGCAATCGATCTGTTGCACACTGCGGTGGCGCAGCAAGCCAATTATCCGGATCATAGAAGTGGGATGCACGGGACGCCATACGCCAGTCAGCAACAAGGGAATATCCAAACAAGTTCGGCACGGCGGAGGGAAGAGCAGCAGCAAATGCCGCCTCCTCCCCGTGTTCAGGCAGCATCAGCAGCACAGGCTGTTGTGGACAGTTCCAGGGCTCGGAGGGCCGTGGCCGGATCTGCAGCGCATAGATTACCCGCAGCGACGCCCCCGGCCGCGCCCCCCGCTGGGTCACACGTTTCTCGAGCAAGGCCGGCCTCGACCATTCTTGCGGGACCCAAGTGTCTCTCGGACAATATCAGAGCTGAACCTTACCCGGAGAAATTCAAAGAGCCAGGGAAGGTAGTGAATTACGAGCCAACTATGGATCCGGAAACATGGCTAAGTAGTTATGAGATGGCAATGTCGATTCGCAACGCATCCGAGAATCTCCAAGCCAAGTTCATGTACTTGATGATGTCAGAAGGAGCAGCAAAGTTGTGGTTCACCAATTTGCCGGAAGGATCGATCAAGTCCTGGGAGGAATTGAAGACCGTGTTTGTCAAGCACTTTCATGGGACGTGCAGAAAATTGTTCACTATTGATGATCTAGAGCGATGCGTCCAGAAGAAGGGAGAGTCGGCGCGCAGTTGGGTGCGCCGGGTTATGGAGATACTTCACTCGTCCATGGATATTCAGCCCAAGGATGCACTACAAGCTATGGCAAAAACATGCAAGTATATACCTTTAGTGCAAAAGTTAACTCGCATGAAATCAAGTCGAAATGCGTCGGAAGTTACAATGGGAGAATTGATGGATGCGTGCAACAAGCACGCTGCGACAGATACTACAGAGGAGGAAGCTGACGACAAAAAGGTAAAAGCAAGCACAAGCAATAGCGGAAGAACCGGCAATGGATCAGCACCGGGTAATAACGGAAATAGCCAGAACAAGCGCCCGTTTGAAGGAGGCTCCGAGTTTATCGCCAACACAGAGGCCGGGTCTTCGAGACCCAGAGCAGAAGGAAATTTCAACGGAGGTAATCACAGTGGAGGAAACTATCAAGGACCACCAAGGCCGAGTAACAATTGGGACATATTCAGAATGGCATGCCCGAAGCACAACAGGAACGGCAGGCTAGCTAACCACTCCTTGGAGCAGTGCGCTGACTTACAAAGATGGAAAAATGAGGAAGTGAACAGAGCTATGCGAGGTGCAGGACGGGGAGGAGGACCGGGTCCAGGGGGAAACCCGGGCAACGGCCCACCCCCAGCTGGTAACCCGGCAGCTGGAAATCAAGGTAATAACCAAGGGGGGGCAGGAGGTTTCCAGGCTAACCCCAAACAGTTGGGTCAATATCATGTGCATACCACAGGAGGTTCTAACAAGGACAAAAAGATACTGAAGCAAGCGGTCAACTCAGTTTCGTCAGCTGTCCCGAGATACTTGAGATGGTCAGAACAGGAGGTAACATGGAGCAGAAGGGATCACCCAGAAAGAGTGGAACACCCGGGAGTCTTGGCATTAGTAGTCGCACCGCAGGTCAATGGGTATGAGCTGAAAAAGGTTTTGATGGATGGTGGAAGCAGCATCAATATACTGTATTGGGAAACCTTCCTACGTACGGGCCTCAAGGAGTCTCAGCTACAAAAAAGCTCAACAATCTTTCATGGGATAGTGCCGGGTCATTCAGCGTGCCCCGAGGGAAAAATCGCATTGGAGGTAGCTTTTGGGGAGTCAAGGGATAACTATCGAATTGAGTGGCTCACCTTTGAGGTAGTCAAGTTGCGCAACCCTTATCACGCGTTATTCGGACGGTCGGCTTATGCCAAATTCATGGCTAGGCCGTGTTACGTGTATCTACAGCTAAAAATCCCGGGTCCCAAGAAGACCATTACCATACATGGAAATCGAGACATAGCAGCTGAATGCGATGAAGGAGACGCAGCAATGGCCGAGCAAGCCTATAGAAAAGAAGAACTCAAGCACTACCGGTCTCAAGGAGACCCGGAGGACAGAACCACATCAAAAAGGCCGAGTACTGAAGGCGAAAGAGCAAAGTCCAAGGTAGCACAAGATACTAAAATGGTGGCTTTTATCGAGGATGACTCCCCCAAACAATCCGCTATAAAAGAAGAAACTGCATGGCCGCTCACAACCAGCCACGTCATGGAAACACCTCACCCGGGTTGGCTAGTAAACCCGGTACTCATCATGAAAAAGTCCAACATGTGGAGAATGTGCATCGGTCACGCCATCCCGGGACCGGTGCCCACGAAGAACTAAACAATGTAACGGGCAGCAGGTTTCAGACGCGCTCTTTTCCTACCCAGCGTACCTAAGGGGACTGGAAGGTTTTTAATGAGGCGGCCTGCTGATCCAAAACTTTCTCGCATCAATAAAGAGATGATTATCAAGTCCTATCTCGTTACAGCCTGATTACAAGTAAGTAGTATCCATGTGACATCAATACTTCAGTATCATTAAGAACGTTGAGTGTATATAGGTCTCGGGGGCTGGTTGCTCAAGTAGCGCAGCCACAAACCCAAAGACCCGGCCTTGATGCCTATAAGTTATAAGGGCCGATTATTCACAAACGAGTACGGCTGCAATCTTATAACTGGACAAAGGAGCCAAATTTTCTTGACTTTTCTTACTTAAGCTCGATGTGACTCGCACTAAAGTGGCATGATTTGTTCGCTTACGATTACAATCAGCCATGAAGCCCAATGGGACTTGTCTGACCCTGTTTTCGTATAGATGTAACAACATGGTATCCACGCGAAAGCCGGCTTACAGTACAAGATAGTCAAAAGGGTCATCTAAACCACAAGTTTATGCAGAGTACAAGGCTAATAGCCGGAAACTCAACGACTATCAAGCATAACTTCAGTACCTACACGGAATGGCTTTAGGTTTTCGACTCGGTAAAAACAATTTGTTCTCTGAGAAAGGCCACACCCCCATGACTCGGACTTTGGGCCATGGGGACTGGGGACTTCGAAACAGAAACAAACTACTTGGCTATCGAAGTTCGAAAGACCCTACCATCCGAGTCTTGGGGACTTAAAGAAAAGTCCACTTATCAAAGCCCCTGATACTCGGAAAACCGAGTCTTACGAAGGGAGCCAAAAAGAGAGCCGGGTATCGAGAACAAGTTCAAAGAATAGACAAGTAGCACGATTATCAAAAGGCCATGAAAGCCGCAAAGCATATCACGGACTAAAAGTACGTTACAAATTGCGATACCAGTATCAGGGGTGCACAGGCGCACCATCAAAAGCATACCAGTTTGAATACAAAGTATCATGTGATCAAGGTATTATGATAGCATTGCCCTATTCGGCCTCCTGAGTACGGTCTTCCAGTTCTTGGTCCTGGGCTTGTTGCTTAGCTTTCCCGGCAGCATTACCCGGACTCCCCGCACCAGGGCGGATAGGCGGAGGGACAGCTGGTGTAGAGGCAGACGGCCCTGATCCTAACTCGGCCTCTCTCTTCGCAGTTGCCTCCCTCTTCCTGGCCGAATTAGCAACCCACTTCTCCAAGATATCAAAGGGCGGGGGTGCTTCCTCCGTAACAATTTTGCCATCAGCGTCGTATGCACTCATAATCGTGTTTAGATCCAAACTATCGGCCAAAGTGGTAGCCGAGGGACGCACTGCGGATTGTATGGCCTTGAAATCCTTGGGTGTAAATTTGGAACCGTCCACCTTGAATTCTGGAAACCCGGATATTACCTTTGCCGGGTCAAGCTTCGGAAAGAAAGCCTTGGCCAGGGTAAAGGCCCGGGTCATACCAATACGGCATGACGAGCGTTTCCAGATTTCAATCCAGCCAGGCACAGTGGAGCAGGCTTGAATGAGATTTTCTTCACCCGGATATACTTCCGTAGGCCACTTCACGGCATCCAGTATAAATTTTGTGCCGGCAAAGAAAGTCCGGAGCACAGTCTTTAGGGTTCTAGCCTTGACAATGGCATCCTCCTCTGGGGTCGCAAGGTTGGCACCTACAATTGAAACAAAAGAAAGAACGTATCAGTAATCCCGAGTATCACATAATAAAGCAAAGACATGAAGTCAATCGGCAGCAAAAACTTACTAAGCAAGATCTGATAAGTATCGGCGACCTGGTCCGATAGTTTCTTCAGTGCGGTCTGAGCGGTATTGCACTTCTTCTTGTATTTAGAAACATCCTTCTTCAAAGTTTTCATGTCGTCCTCAAGGGTTTCCCTCCGCTTTACCTCGGCAAGAAGAAGTTGTTCGGTCTTGAGTAAAATTTCATCAGACCGGGTTATCTGCGCCTGTAAGTAGCAAGGAACACAAGTATCAGTTGGATATTATGGTAAGCTGAGTATTGCGTAAAGTACCAAACATAACTTCAGCAAGTTATGCTCGGAACTTGGGGACTAGGTATGCACTACGAGATATCAAGTGTCGTCACCTGGTGCTCTGCGGCCATGCGTTCCAAGATATTGCTCTCTGAAGTCTTCATAGTGAGGAGAGTGTTCATCAATTGATCAAAAGTGTCTTTACCCATATCAGAGGACCCGGGGCCTTGGAAATTCCGAGAAGGAATTTTCTTCTTAGTGGGAGGCGGCACCCGGGTCATTTGTATGTCGGAATCCGATGCTTCTTCTTCTGCACCCAAGGTTGTGACTCTGTTCTTCTTGCTTGCATGGAAGGCAATCGGATACTCGGCTTCTTGTATGTCCGGGTTTATCGGTGACGCTTGTCCTTCGCCGCTAGACGCGGCTGTAGTCTTATCAGCCAGGCTCCCCTTACCCGGGCCCTCGGTCTCCATATCCTCTTGGTCGCTGGTAACGACCGTGGCCCTATAGATGTTATGAGTGAGCAGCTAAATATATAGTCAGGAAAGGGTGATGAAACGTGGTAGAGCATCACGAAGGGGATTTTACCCGGTATTCACCGCAAAGTCCGAAGGAAATCCGTCGCTGGACCCGGGAGAGGCTGGAAAGTATCAAGTAAGATTTCATAAGGGAATGGTTCAAGGAGAATGTTTCGTCCGAGAAAGGATAGGGTAAGTACCAGCCCGCCGAGTCGGAGTCGATGAAATACCCGGGTTAAGAGCACCATCACCCGGGTGATTTCGAGTTGACCTGCGCTTGGTCATGGGCGACTCCTTCAAGCATGGCCAGTGGAACAACGTCAAGGTAGCTCATGTATATCATTAAAGGAATACGAATTGAATGCGAGGAGGTGATATGAAACCTTGGAGGTGGCCTCTTGAGTTTTCCTCTTTGATCCGACTTTGACTGTCGGCTCCAGTTCCTCCTCGTCGCTGGTGGATTCTACTTTGCCGTCGGAGTTTTCTTCTTCGTCATCTTCTTGTTCTGGATATCATCAAAGTTATAGTTGGAAAATGAAGGGGTTATGATGAGCTTAAAGGAACCAAATAAAATCCGGAGAGCACCTTCGTCTGAGTTAACGGCTTCTTCTTGCTCCTCTGGACTTTCGGAGCTAGGAGAAGTGTTGATCTTCCAAAAATCATCATCAGCCTGAAAAGTATCAATATAAGGGTCATCAACTGTATCGAGTGGAAAGAGCAAAGGTAAAGACATCAAAATTGGGTTTTCACCTTGGGGGCTGGGTTCTCGAGTGTGAAGGGCTCTAATCCGGATATGTTCCGGATTACCTCAAGCTTTTCCGTCAGAAAGCCCTTGATAGTTTTATGAGTGTCACCAGCCGCGAAGATGTTGTCAGAGTACCGGAGCGGGTCTGTAGATTGCCCCGAATACTCGCACATCAACTTTATGCGGATGGAATTGGGTTGGATCCGGAAGTCGACCCAAGTCTTCACCAGGTTGAGCCCGATGAGACCTTGGGCCGCGAGAGTGGTGATTTTGGCTAGCAGAGGTTGGATTGCCTCCCTGTCCGAGTCAGGGGCAAAGGCACTAAATTTCTCAGAGATGTCAAGAAGGCCCTCTGAGTAACCCGGCAGCTTCTTTTGGCCGGGTGGGGAGGTGTCTTGGCAGTAAAAGTATGAGAGCTGCCAGTGCTTGACATGGGAGTTAAGGGTGAGGGGTGGCATCAGAGAATTCTTGCAGCGCTGGATAGAAACCCCGCCGCAAGCGAGAAGCGCCCCGTCACCGCTTTCGCGGCACGGTTTGCACTGAAAAAGCTCAATGAAAAGAGCCAGACTTGGCGGAGTGCACAAGTATGACTCGGAAAGGACGATGAAGTGGGAAATATTTAATACAGAATTAGGCCCGATGTCAAAAACGCGAAGGCCGTAATGGCTTAGAACATCACGGAAGAAAGGGTGACCCGGCGGACGGAAGCCCCGGGTCACATGTTCCACGAAACAGATTACCTCGTCTTTCGTCGGGGTAGGCCGGGTCTCCTTGCCCGGCACCCTCCACTGGATATCCTCTTGAGGAGGAAGAACTCCCAGCTCAACCAGCTCCTCCAACTTGGCCTTGGTGACCGTAGACCGCGCCCAGTTGGCGGATATGGAGTTGGTGGCTTTGGCTTTAGTTGGAGTTTTTCCCTGCTTTTTGGGAGCCATGTGGTTGACCTGCAAAGCACAAGGTAGGAGGATAAAAGGAATAAGACACGGAAGCTGTGAGCCGGCCAAGTATCGGCAAGGCAATATTGAGACACGAAAATTGTGTATTATCCGGGTGGCAGTTTGCAGAGTGAGGTTCGAACTATCCGGGTATCAAGTATTATAGCAAAAATTATGGGGATCTAAGCGTTGAAGGAGCTTTTGAGGACGATGGATGGCTGCACAGGCACTTAGTGCGAATAAAAGGAACTGGAAAGGGGAGGACTAGCCGGGTGATTGAGGCAAAGGCGGAAATTTTGAGTGGTTCGAGCCCAGATTGGAAATTTCATCTTCAGATTTGTGGCGAAATTAATGATTGCAGGTAGTAGGAGAGTAAATTGGAGTCTATATCTTATTTATTGGGCGAGCTAGAAAGAATACTAGCAACCTAATTCGGCATGGCCGAGAAATCATTGGCGGGTTGATTTGGATCTAATCTGAGGTGAAATCAAGAAATTGCAAGGGCAAATTAATGGATGCAAGAGGCTTACTGGAGGAGATCTGAGTGAAGCCTTGCGGAGGCAGATGGCGCAAGCCTGGTGTCCTTTTGCGGTTCCTGACGGGCCGGATGGAGATTTGCCGGTGGATCTTGGCGGCGGCGCGGGGTGAGCTGTGGCGGAGCGCAGCCTCCGGCCAATGGGCTCCGGTGATGCGCACGGGATTTCCGTGGTGGCGCTCGATGAGGATGAGCACGGAGGGAGAAAAGAAGAAGAGTGGGGGGGAAATGAGCCGTTAGGGTTCGGGTTACCCCAAGGAGCCTATTTATAGCGCGGGTGGATAAGCCCGGTTCAGCGAGCGGGAGCCGGGAGTTGCGGAGTAAACGGCTATCTATTTGATTTTTTGCAAGATGCGCTTTAAATGTTGAGCAAGGTGTCTGAACGAAAAGGAGAAAGAGATCCATCCCGTGATATCGGGGTCAATTATCAAGTATAGAATCTTGACATTTTGGGGTTCAGACCTGGAGAGCTAAGCCAAGTACTTGGAGAAAAGCCGGGTTACTATATGGCCACCATGGAGTTAGGCCTAGCTATTTATCAAAGCACTTTAACCCGGCCTCCATACACTTGTGCGTTTGATATTTTTGCAGGGAATAGCAGGTGCTTCAAGGACGGATCCGTGAAGCCCAAGCTATTCTGGGGACTACTGATGGGGGGATAATAACCCGGTAGGCCAACTCCAAGGTGTAACCTGGCCCAAAGGACGCTGCGCAAGATCCGGCTAAGGATAGAGAAACTTCTGGAAGGCCCAAGTTTGTAGGCCTCGTAACCCGGGTTGTGGGTTACGGTAAAGGAAAGTTAGGGTTTGTATGCGGTGTCCGGGTAGGATTCAGGGTGCGTCTTGGAGGGCAAGCCAGGGGGTACGGGTGCTTTATAAACCGACCCCTAGGTTTGGTTGAGAGAGATCTAAGAACCCTAGCAATATCGCTTGGTATCAAGCATCTAGTGTAACCCCAGAGTTGAGTTATTATATCAAGATCGAAGACTCGGCGACTTTGATTGCCGGCTACAAGATCGAGTTGCATCATGTTTTCCTCTGAGCTAAACCCTCTCCCAAACGCCTGTGTCGTCTTGCCCCAAGATCAGTTACCCCCGGTAACGTCTGCCGTGATTATCCCACGACAACTGCTAAAGAAAGTCTTTTTGGTTTTCGGGTTCCACAACTTATATTCTTTTACTCCAGAACCATAACCAAGAAATAAGCACTTAACAGCTCTAGGCTCTAACTTTCCATTATCAACATGAGTATAGGCAGTGCAACCAAAAACTTTCAGTTGTGAATAATCAGCTGACTCATCAGACCATACCTCAATAGGAGTTTTCTTGTCAAGAGGGATGCATGGTGACCTATTGATCAAGTAGCAGGCAGTGTTGCCAGCCTCAGCCCAAAAACGCCTATTCATGCGGGCGTTAGACAACATGCAGCGAGCTTTGGAGATGATCGTCCTATTCATCCGCTCGGCTACACCATTCTGCTGAGGTGTGTATGGGATGGTGTGATGCCTGACAATGCCTTCCTGCACACAATAATCATCAAAAGCATGCAAACAAAATTCGCCACCATTGTCAGTACGAAGAACCTTCACCTTTCTCTCAGTTTGCTTTTCAATCATAACTTTCCACTCTTTAAAAGCAGCAAAAGTATCATCCTTAGTTTTCATAAAATAAGGTCAAACTCTGCTAGAGTAATCATCAATGATAGTAAGCATATAACGAGCACCACCATAAGAGGGATTATGTGAAGGCCCCCACAAATCAGCATGTACATAATCCAATGTACCTTTAGTGGTATTAACGGAAGCATTAAACTTAACTCTCTCATGCTTACCAAACACGCAGTGTTCACAGAACGGCAACTTACTCATATTGCAATTCTTCAGAAGTTCTCTCTTCACCAATTCTGCCATACCATGTTCACTCATGTGTCCAAGTCGCTTATGCCAGAGGTTAGTTGTATTTGGATCATCATTAGTAATAACAACAGCAGTACCAGACAAAGTGCTACCTCTAAGGATATATAACTTGGCAGAATTTATATCACCAATCATAACAATGAGAGAACCTTTTGATACCTTCAGGCGTTTATCCCCTCCGGCATATTTGTACCCGTCACAATCAAGGGTACTCAGCGAGATTAAATTTCTCGCCATGGATGGTATGCGTTTTACTCCCGTGAATGTACGTGTCATCCCTCCATGGGTCTTGATCTGAACAGATCCAACGCCAACAATGTGACATTTGTTGCCGTTCCCCACACGCACAAAATCTCCAGTCTGTACAGCAAATATGAAACGAATAAGCAGTATCAAGAATCCACTCATCATCACGATAACACATGCAGCAAAAACAGCTAAGCATTCACCATCCGAACTATTGTCAGCAGCAACAACAACAGCCATACCAGTACCATTACCATTACCGTTTTTTGGTTGGTATGTGCCGTTCCTTTTCTCCTTGTTCTGTACCTTCCAGCAATCATCAATGGTGTGATTGGTTTTCTTACAGTACCTGCAGAACTTGTCTCGTCCTTTGGACTTTGAAGGGTCCCTGCTCTTATCTCTGTTGTTGCTGTTGTAGTTGCTATCTCGCTGCTCAGGTCTGCCTCGAACCTGCAATGCATCGCCTTTGGAGGACGATGTGTTAGAATGCACCATAACTTTCATCTTTTCCCTGGTCTGTAGGGCCTCACAAACTTCCGCGAGAGTTAGTTCATCGCGGCTTAACAGTATGGTATCACGCAGGTTTGTATAAGAACTAGGCAGCGAACATAACAACAGAAGAGCTAAATCTTCATCCTCATATTTTACCTCCATCGACACTAGGTCGGACACGATCTCCTTAAAGATCGACAGGTGGCTCATGACAGAACCACCATCTTGCATCTTGAGCGAGAACAACTTCATCTTAACATGCATCTTGCTGGTTAGATCCTTTGACATGCAGATCGATTCCAGCTTGAGCCACAACGCAGCTGTGGATTTCTCCAGCAGCACCTCTTGCAAGATATCATTGGATAGATGAAGTTGAATCAACGACAAAGCCTTGCGATCTTTGCGCTTCTCCTCAGCAGTCCACTCCCGCGCTTCCTTATTCCCGAAAGAATCCAGCGCCTCATCAAGATCCGATGCTTGCGATAGAACCGCACGCATCTTTACTTGCCACAGAGTAAACCTCGTCTTGTAATCCAGCAACGGTAGATCAAACTTCATCGATGCCATCGCGAATCCCTAATCTGAAACAGGGCTCTGATACCACTTGTTACACGCAACAGCAAAACAACGATGAAATTAAACAAGATCAAACCGACGGGGACACGAGATTTTAACGTGGAAAACCCTTCCAACAAGGAAGAGAAAAAACCACGGGCGTCAGTCAGCAATACTTCACTATTTCGGGTGAGGTTACAATCGCGCCGGGATTTACAATGTGTGTCTTATCCCGTGCGGCGGATTACAATAGGTATATAAAGGCGGTCCTGACCTAATAGGTCGGTAACTGTGAATCCAACTCGTACTCGGCAACAACTCGTACCGTACCGCGGGGGGTTGCCGCCCCCCCCCCCCCCCCCCCCGCACCCCCTTCGTGCAGTCCACGTTTATCAGTATATACGAATATGAATTTGGATCACACCAAATACACACGAGCTTGAGCGAGTCGAGTCGGATTTGTATTCTTTAACCGTATAATTAGAGGCTAAACCGACGAGAGAGAAGATTACAAAATAAACATGATATTCCTCGGATGACTTAAGTAATTATACTAACACGTAATAATCAATAAAGTTATGATACATGTATGTACCAAATCAAACTAGTAAACAGAACATTCGATAATCAACTGGTATATGTACACAATAATACCTTCAGGCCGTTAATTTAGGATTTCAGCATGGGGCGCGGTAATACAGCAGGTCGAGAATTGATAGAGGAGCATAGACGCGGGCGGTGTGCGTGGCTCCTTAGCTTCGCTAATCGCGGACGATGAAGTCACGTGTCCTGGGCTCCTAGCCGAGGCAGCGGTTGCCGCGCATAATATGACTAGATGGCATCAGGAGGCGGCGGCGCCGGCTGCTGCGCTCCTAGTCTTGAACTGCAAGTCCGTAGCCGCCTGGTATCTATACGTGGTTAGATTAGGTCGATGGATTTTCTTGGGCTTGGCCCGTTCAGAGGACAGCACGATACTTTGGCTAGGATCCCATATACATCGCCTTAGGCGAGTAAAGAGTGTCATCTCCTCCGCCTGGCTCGTGGCTCCTCATGATTTCCGGACACGTGGCCTGTCCCAATTAAAATCCAGCAAGCACAGCAAGCCACTCCCTGCATGCCTCCCGCGACTCCCGTGATGGATACGTCGCCCTGAAGGCTAAATTATTTTGAAAAAATGAACAATTTTTAAATAATGAACAAAATCTTAAATGATTTCAAAACATGATCAAATTTCACATATGAAAAATTATCAAAAATTGAAAAAAAAATATTTGAACGTTTTCATTTGAATAATTTTTTAATTTCAACATTTTTATCCAAAAGATTTTCGTATTTGAATAATTTATAAATTTGAACATTTGAAAATTTGAACATTTTTCAGTTTTGAAAAATAAAAAAACGCAGAACGAAAAATAATAGTGAATAGAAAATGCGGATGCACGAAAAATAATGGCGAACCAAAAACAATAGTGTAGCAAAATTTTCGGTGAACGAAAACAAATAGTGAACTAAAAAATTTGGTGAAACGGAAATAATAGTGAAAAAAAAATTCCGGTGCAACAAAAAAGGCCGATTAACCAAAAAAAAAATGTTCCAAATTTGAAAATGGTTCTAATTTTTAAAACTTGTTTTAAACTAAAAATAGTTCAATTTATAAAATGGTTCCACATTTGAAAATAGTTTAGTAAAACAGAAAAGAAAAAATGATTCAGTTTTAAAAAATATCTAAAACGAATATTTTCAAATAAAGAAAAATATAACAAAAAATAAAAATAAAACAAAAAAAGAAATAGAAAATAAAGAATAAAACAGAAAAGGAAAAACAAGAAAGAAAATTGCAAAAACAAATGAAAACAGAAAAAGAGACAATAAAAAGATTCAAAAACAAGTTTGGACACTACCGTGTCGTAGCCCGATGGTTGTGTATGTATGCCCCCGAAGCAGCGATTTCATTAAGAGTAAAACCCAGGTTTAGTATATCAACTTGAACCGAATGTGCGTTTTGGTCACCAAGCTGCGAAACGTTAATTTCAGATCACGAAGTTTCCAAACGCGAGCGTTCTGGTCACTCGGTGACGTGGCCGACTGGTTTTTTTGCGAATCGCCCCCTGAACTTCTATCTATTCCAATTTCTAAGTCATTTTTCAATTGTCCTTTTTTATCTTTTAGGGCTGGATTTAAAAAAAAAATCAGGGGGCGATTCGCGAAAAAATAGACCGCCACATCACGAAGTGACCAAAGTGCTCGCGTGTGGCAACTTCGTGACCTGCATTTCACGTTTCGCAACTTGGTGACCAAAGTGCACATTCGCGTCAAGTTGGTGTACTAAACCGGGGTTTTACTGTTTCATTAATGGATGCATTATATACGACTAATGCAACTATTAGTCATGGCTACATAACGTTGGGGGGGGGGGAACCATAGGGGGGCTAGGCACCCCTTGTCCCCTGGATCCGCCACGTGGTGGGATACGATGTTTTTTCATCTATAGAGATTCACATTGGTAAAAACCATGGAGGGGAATATCTATAGTCGGTGAGTGACGATGCTGGAATTACCTCCCCCCGAACCGCTCCTGCTCGTCCCCGCGGCGACGCAGGGGCGAAATCCTAGTTTTCGCCGCCCCCACGCCCCTCCTGCTCTCCCGGGCTCTCCACTACCCGTGCGCCAGGGCTCCCGTGCGGGGCGGTAGCAGTTGGCGGCGGTGCGGAATTGGCTGCGGTGGCGTCAGTCGTCGTTGGCTCCGGTGGCGCGGTGGTCTTTGGTGGCGAGGCCCTCTCCTCGCGTTCCCAGGTTGTTTGTGGTTGGGCTTTCCTTGTGCGTGGCCGGGCCGTAGCGGTCGTGGTGGCGTTGACAGGCAGCGGCGCCTCTTCCCCATCCTGTCCCCGCGGGCGCGGCTTCCGGGCCTGGCGACCGCGGAAGGGCTGCTGGTCGCCTCGAGCACTCAGGCCGGGGCAGGGGCCCCGCGCCCTCAAGCCCATCGTCTCGTCCCAGATCTTGCACTTTGCCGGCTGCCAAGGGGGCTTCCGGCCGCGGATCTTGCAGTTGGAGCTCGCTTCCCATAGGATCTGGGCGGTGGCGTGGCGGCTGGCCTGGTGGTGCCCCTGCCGGTGTTCGGATGGCTTAGGCTGGGCGGCTTGGCCCTGTCAATTCGGTACCGCGTGGAGTTTTGGACGCCGGGGCGACGGCCCTGGATGGTGGAAGCCATGTTGGTGGACGCGCAAGCCAATGGCATAGGTGCTGGTCGACCACCATGGCCGTGTGGGCGGCGTGGTGGTTGGCAAGCTGCACACTATGGTAGTGGTATGGTGGTCGTCTTGGCGGCTCTCGTACTCACTGTGAGGGGCGGGGAGGTCTTGCCGAGGGGAAACCCTCGTCAGCCTTGCTGGGCCACGACGGTGGCGTCCGCGGATGTCGTAACCTTCCTTAAGGCGTATGTGTGGCTCCTCCCCTGCTCTTACGTGCTCCGGGTGAAAACCCATGATCCTTGGATCGGACGGTGGCGGCGCATCGCGCCTTGATCTTCTTGAAGACGTCGTCTTGGAGACTACAGTGTGTGTCTCTCTGAAGGTCGTGTTGCGGAGGTGGCGGCGCTTCGGTTGTCGTTGGTCCTTCGCGGTGCTTTCTTGGGTAAAGCTTTCTTCTTGTTCTGTACCGCGTAGTGTGTGTATAGTCCTTGTTGTAACCTGGGTTCAGCTCCTTGTATCTCTGTCGCCGTTGTGGACGTTATTAATTTAACGTCGGGCCTTTGGCCTCGTATCTTAAAACAGTCGGTGAGTCCATGTACTGAATTATGGTGACTGTGATTCAGCGACCCTAGTGAAAAAAAAAATGCATTAACTTATGGTGAGCATTGTCCTTCTAGAAACTATGGTACACTGTTTTTCCTCCATCGTAGAGACTCGCATATTATATCATATTGACTCTTGAACAACAATATGGATTTTGTGTGAGAGAGTCGGTGAGTTGTCGAGGAGGTGGATCAAGATCTCTCCTTTTTTTTTGCTTGCCTTGTTAGCAGAACAACTTGAGAGGGTGTAGATTAAAACGCAAAAAATAAGACCAGTAGCACACTTTTCATGCATTTTTTCCATGAACGGAATCAACACTCGTCCTCAACGATCGATGGCCGATTGCACGATAAAGGGAGGCAAACGAGACGTGGAGTCCAATGATGGAAGCCCGCTTTAGATTAGACTAGAGCGGCACTGACGCACACCTAATATGTCTCTCGCCCGGTGGAGCCTGCAGAATGATTTAGGTCATTGATTAATTAGTACCTCCCGCGTCCGCCTGCCGTCACGTCGCCGGGCGCTGGAAGGCCATTGAGTCAAGCAACACCTAATTAAACAAGCCATGCGCCACCGCAGTGGGCAGCAGACGACTCCGGAACGTGCCAAATTCCAAGCAGGAAGGATGACGGATACTTTTGCAGTGAACTTAGCACTACTGATGATTATTACACGGTCTACACTACCGGCCGGCGACCACGAATCCCTCCGGCAGTTCAGCGACGCGATGTGGGGCTGGTAGTACTACCGACGATGACTCTAAGCTCTTTTTTTTTAAAGTTTTCTCGGAGAAAATTTCATTGACTTTGCTGACCGTCGAGGATCCATCTAGAAACCTCAAATATCCGTCCAGCCTTCACGCGAAAGAAGAATCCGCGGTCGCGTCAGGGAGGGAAAAGAAAAGAATAACCCCATGCAGCCAGCCGACAGAGCGCGCGGCTGCTGGTCCCTCCGACGGACAGACCGACCGGCGCACGGCTCGCCCCGTTACCATCGCGCGGCGGAGGCGCGGAGTCGCTTAGCGCCCTGTCGATGGCGCCGCCTAGGTGAAGCGTACTACGTGGCTGTCGTGATCGTGTGCCGCTAGGTCTGTAGCAGAGCGCATGCATGCAGATGCAGGCAGGCTGCGTTCGCGTGCTGGCGCTTTCTGGCTTTCGTACGGTGTAAAGGGCGGTGGGAAAGCATGTGGAGTGCCAGCCTGCACCTCTTTTTTTTTTGACAATCAATACCACATCTAATCTAAACTACTTATAAGAGAGCAAACTTCGTAGATACATTAAATCCTAGCCATCAAATTTCCTGGATTAGACGGACAAGATTGCTTTAATGTTGAGCTACTCGATAAGGATTAAACGCCAAATTACAAGGACTGCCACCGCTTAATTGAAGAAAAACGATTTGTCCAACCCAACCTAATATTATTGCCATGGACAACGCCCGATGAATCGCACGTTTACTCTGGCGATTTCTCTCCGATGGCCAGCACCTTCGCGCAAGCAGCACCAGGGCGCCTCCTTGGCGTCGCGCAGCAAAAGGATGGATAGCGTGTGAGGGACGCCGGATGCCTCATGGAGGGTTCATATCCTTGTCCGTCCCTGCCTACTCCTATCCGACGCCCCAGGACCCATCATCATGGCTCGGCATGGACGCCTGGTCGCTGGCCTATCCGCGACCGCGACGGCACACATGAGAAGCTCTGCCTCTTCTGGCTCGGGCCATGACGGCGCACAGGCGGGAGAAGGTGGAGGAAACAAGGCGAGGTGGCCATGGTGGTAGAGCTGGTCGGCATCGCGACCTGGAGGCGAGGTCGTGGGGAGCCGGAGGTCGACAAGCTTGACGCGCAGACTGGGTGGGTCATCAGAGGCCATGGCCATAGGGAGGAGAAGCGGAGAGACAAGGCCATGGTGGCCGACGGCAGTTGCCGGAGAGAGAGAGGCGAGGAAGAGAGGGGATCGATGGCGTCTCCGTGGTGTCCCGGCCCGCCTGGGCCCGGCGCTGGGATTGGGGCCCGGTTGGCCTGCTGCGGCCGGACGCGCTGTGCTGAGATTTCTCACATCTACGGCAGCGGGCTACCGGGCGGCTTCGATGGCATACTGAGACGGCGGCGACCCTAGGTACTGCCGCACCCCACCCTCTGCTCCATCTCCATCCTTCTTTGAGGAGTCGCCTTTGACCTGCCATGTGGGTCGCCGTTGTCGCGTCTGGGATGTTCGTCCTCCCCGCGCATCCCGTAAATGCCTGTTGTCTTGTGCCTTGTGCGTGTGCTTGGCTGCATGAAATTTTTTCTCTCATAAAGTGATACGTGTGGGCAGGTGTGCTAGCTCACCGTGTAGATATGATATTCTTGCTTAACAACGCCATGTGCATTTCTTTTTGCGAACGTGTGCTCCGGCTGTAGAACGGAACCACCCACGCCGATCCTCTGTACAGTGAGATACCGCGTGTGATATTAAATTAGTTTTATTAATCCGCCTGCTAATCCATTCAATCAGCTATCCAAAAATCACACTGGAATTGTATTGCAAAGAACAGTACTGTACAAATTGACACATAGTATGATGCTTGTAAAGATTCATGGTCTGAATTATAGAAGCATGCATACACACTTGCATAAACGCAATTGAAAACAATATATACCATAATTTTATTTTGTTGGCATACAATTCCAGAAAAATTGTAAACGTAAGGTTCCACAATTCCAAAAAGATGCAGTAGGATCTATTAATTATATTCAATAAAAATAAACCGTAGCAAAGCACAGGCACACTATTTCCATGAGGTATATGTGCTTCTATTGACTTGCACCAAAAGGAGTAATCCACGCAGATCCTAATACGGTATTTTCCTACTTGTAAATTTTCTTTAATCCACAATGATTCTTTTTTTTAAACTTCAAATTGCATTGATCAGAAACAGAGTTTTGGTTACAATCACGCATGATCAGCTCAGCCACGCAGAGTGGAGCTGCATCGTGTAAATCTATAATGATTCTTTATGTTAACAGGTTATTTTTTAACCAGTTTTCAGCTTTTTAATGTCTACCAAGCCTAATGTGCCGTGCAAGAAGAGCATGGTCTAAAAGACATCCGCAAAACATATATTAGTTAGTGACCGCCCCGATGCTAATTACACATATTTTTCTCAGCCAATATGAAATACAGATATAATGCTACTGAGTACTCGGCCTAAAGATTTCTCACATCTATGCTACTCCCTCCGTCCAAAATTAAATGTCATGGGTTTGACAAAATATGGGTGTATTTATACACTAAAATATGTTTAGATTCATCCATATTTTAGCAAATCTATGACAACTAATTTGGGACGGAGGGAGTAAAACATAAAGTCGTAGTTGGTCATTTTCTCTAATCTGAGAATAGATTGATTGAAAAGTAATTGCTAGATTTTATTGAATTTTTATAGAGTTGAATCGGTACTTATGGGTTTCTGGAATTTTCGAAAACTTAAACTTACTGGATTTGTGTGCGAACCTTAAAATGTCGATCAAATCACACCAGAAAATCATGGAGCCTCCTAATATAATATAAAAGCCCCACTTTTGGAGTTTAAGTTTGCAATTTAGATATAGTGAGGCCCTAATGAGAAGCATGATATACTATATCTTTTTTAACTGATGGAACTTGCCAAAGGAAAAAAAAAGAATAAAAAATAAACATATGCACGATTCTCTTTGGGTGAAGTTTGATTATACTAAGAAAAAATGTGCATCTTAGAAAACCCAAATTTAACATTTTTATTTTAGATGGAGATAAGTAAAAAAAAATACCACTTTCTAGTATATTTAAGGTAACAGATAATACATGGTAGAGATACATGAGGTGATTACAGCAATTACAAAATAGCGTTTAAAAGAAACTAGCAAATCTTCGGAATCTTCAAGCTCTTTCTTCTTCCATGACACAATCTTGTACTTTTCTGAAGGCGACCATTGAACATAGAGACCATACCATAAAACTGTAAACACCAATGTGGGTTCTCCCATATTTTTTTTTAGCCGCAATGCCAAGGCTACGAGCACGCAAGCATCCATTAAAGTAATCAACCAACATCGGTAAGAGTACCAACACCAGTAATGCAGCGAAAAACAACCGAACAGCCTAATCATCGGCGCTGGGAGCCGATAGAACGGATCCCCATTGTCGAGGACGTAGCAGCCGGGACAAATATTGCGAGGACAATCCTCCTCGCGGCGACCATGAGAAAACATCCAAGACCGATCCAATGAAGCAAGATCTGAAAGACCATGCCTAGACAAACTGAATCTTCCAACACCACCATGAACGTCGAGAAGGAGATCTCGCCGTCGGACAGCGGGTAAAATATCACTTATTGCAGACGATTCCATCTCAATGGATGAAGAAGACGACTAACAAAAAGGCTAAACTAATCTATCGAAAACCCTAATTTTAGTGGAAACTCGACCCATAGATCAGGTTCCCCACCCCTCCTAACGCCGGCAAGGCCGACCGGAGGAGAGGGGAACCAACTATGGAGGAGGAGGAAGAAGCGGCGGCGGCGCACTATTTTTCCCTGGCGGCTGTCCGCTCTGATGAGGTGACGCCAGCCTGCACCTCTTAATTTTGCATCGCTATTTTGAGCTCTATGAAACATGTCAACAGCAACGGATCCAAACCGATGTTGATCTGGCCGGATTTATCTCTAACAAGCTACCTAAGAGCAACCCTAGCAGAGCCCCTGAACGGGGTGGGACTGAAGCCCGGCGGGAATATGGGCTCGGCGAGATTTCTAGGTCTGAGGAGAGCACATATACCACGCGTAGCCTCAAAAGCGTTCTTTCAGTCGTCCCGGAATCGCCCTCTGGCCCCCAACCCGGACGGGTTGGGCTAGCTGACGGGTGACCGGCAGCACGGTCAATTCCGACACAGAGAGCGAGATAGTGTGAAGCAAAACATGGTCTTGCTGGGGTCTTCTTGGGATGTGCATGGGTGCTCTAACCGTGGTCACGATTAGCCGTGTAGGAGCATTCCTGACCCCGGACCACTATTTCTACGGGTTATGGTCGCATTCGTGGGACACACCACGCAAACCTAGCGCGCCGCATACGTCGAATCCAGCCACCTCCAACGACAAATCACGCGCAGCTCCTGCCGTCTCCGACCACGCGCGGCGGCCATTTTCCCACATCGGGGCGCAACGGCGACCGCTCCTCCGACAAAGAGGAGATGCGGCGGGACGTTGCCTCCGACGGCGCTCGCAAGCGCGACGCCCGCAAGTTCACCAACGCGGGGGTGATGCCGCCGCCGTGCTTCAACTATACCGCAGTTGCGGAGTTGAAACGCAAACAGGCGGAGCGGCGCCGTCACGCATCCTACGGCGTGGGCGCTTCCGCCACTCCGCACCGCTTCCTCACGTCTAACAGGTAGCTGCCGGCAGCAAAGCTCGTGCTCCACGCCGGCCCCGCTTTCGGCACCACTACTGTGCGCCAGATGATTTCGTCGGCGAGGGCGAAGAAGACAACGTCTTCAAGCTGCTACTTGCCCGCAGCGTCGGCGAGGGGGAGGAGAAGCAGAAGCTCGACGTCGAGGCAGAGGCCTTCAACCAGAAGCTGTTGGCGCAGGGACTAGCCCTGGCGACGGACTTCAAGGAGAGGGCGGCGGACCGGGAAAGCATCGATGCCGAGCAGGATGCGAAGTTCGTGGATCTCGTCCCCGAGAATTAGGTCTACGTAGTGTAGGTTAGGCCGCCGATAAGCCGTAGCTACAGTGTGAGATCCATTGTACCGCCGGTGACGTGCTCTAAATGCCGTGTTTATCTGAATCTTCCTGTGTTTATCTGAGTCTTCCCGCGTTTCTGTTCTGGCCCCGCACACCCTCGAGAGTGAAAACATCCCAAAAAAAACACGAACTATAAACGAGGTTTTCAGTTCCGCGTTTAGGGGCTCTGCTAGAGTTGCTCTAAGTCGTACTCTGGCCGGACGACAGAGATTGTGCTGGTGGAATTACGAACCAGGTTATGTAAATGATGTGGGGGTGTCGAGCAACGACAGAATATAACATACGCATCAAGTGCAATGGTGTATCTATGTGAACTGCTGAAAAACAAATGACGTGAAAACAACTCTAGTTATAGCTAGCTAAGCAGGCGCTCTGGGTCAAACCAGCCAAACAGTTTTCTCCTATTTCACAATTCAGAGGTCAGTGCATGTTCAGTCGCACCCAAGAGCCCCCGTAAGGTCTTAATTTAAGCTGGCGCAAAAAAATTTGCCCCGTCATGCCCGCATGAGCCCAATTATCGCCGGTTTGGACCAAAAATAGCGTCGGCAGACCCAGGCAAAACCCAGCACGTTTGGGGGGCGTCTGGGGGCGCCGACTGGAGGGAAAAGGTGCCAAAACAACGCCCGCTCATTTTCCAGCCGCATGGACCCGCCCTTCCATCGAGTGGACCCGCAGCTTGGTGTTATGTGGCTGATGAAACTACAAAAGGTGCATAAGTTTGGGAGGCCCTCATAGGTAATCGACATGGCCACCTCCTCATCGGTTATCTCGTGCATGAGGGGAATCCATTGCTGGATAGGTTGTATTACTGGAAGGAAGATCATGTCTCTCACAAATTTAACACATATATTACCTCATTCATTATTATCAATAAATAGTAAAGAGCCCACTACGTTTCCCAAGCTACCCAATTTTTTGGAAAGGAGACAAAATGGGATTTCGCTAAATTGGATCCAAAGAGGTATGAAAGTGAACTTGACGATAGCTGGATCATCTTCCTCCTTGAGTGCATCCACAAGGATAAAATCATTCTTGAATCTCTAAGGGACTCCATGGGTGATACGAAGAAAATCACCCTCCTCCAAGAGGACAAACCTCTTGTCGCCCAATTGGTTCATGTCACGGATCTTCCAGATTCTCATCATGCCATCGATGAGGTTCTTTGAGCTGATAGCGATGACTGACAGGAATACACCAACAGCAAGAAACCTGGTACCGGCTGCATCATGGCCATGTTGACCACTTTAAGGTTCATCTCCGCCGGTGTGCCGAATTCATCAACGCGATCCTTCCCGGATCTACGTCGAGACGTGTCAATACCAATGTAAAATCATGTTACTTTTTGTACAAAACTTGTTTACTTCCCCGTATTTTTCTTGTCAATATAGTTATGTTGTTTTTGTTGATCAGAATTCAACAATGTACTATCATGATATATTTATTTTCAGATAGAAATTCTACATAGACGTCCTCAAATCATTGAGATAAATAATGTACATAACATTATATTATTTATGGTTACACATGCATTATCTAGGCTTAGTTGAGACTACTTTTTTAAAGCATTGTTTATATTTCATTTGGGAATGTTTAGGAAACTTGCTTATTATGATGGATTTTTTTGCAAATTAAGAAAAGGCGTATTACATCACATTACATGTTTGTAAGTGTTTTTTTTCCATACTATTATTTGGTATCTACAAACCTTGTTATATTGTGTAGACCGTAATTTTCTTTATGTAAAAGTAAATAGGTGATTCTAGAATATGTTTAGTGCCAATTATGAGTTATTCGTCGAATCTTGCCTTCTCGTCTCACTTGGTCAAGGACCAGAATATTAGCTAGTGGCATGTGTGTGAAATGTGATATCTTTACTATTAAACCGAAGTTCGTGATACATGTATGTCGCCCAACACTCAACCCCCACCATCAGAAACTTCGACACTGCCTGACCTGTATCTCACACATGATGACAAACAATATTCTACCCGATGCCTCACGATAAACCTCGTGATCTAACAGATCTCCCAATCATGTGAGTGATAATGAAATTCAAAGGAGGGGAATGTTAATCCCGTGGGTAACCCGTCCATATAAAACGAACTTAATGCCAAATAGATAAATTTAGCGAGCACCTTGTGTTAAACCATTCGTCAATACGTATTGGTATAGTATAGGACTCTGTACCTATTTCTATTATATATAGTAATAAAGCCTACCCGACAAGGTCACGTCGGGTCAGCGCAATTATTCTACCCGTATTGTCTTTTATGGTATCAGAGCGAGCGATCCGCGCCTAGGGTTCGCCGCCGCCGCAAGTATTCCGCTCCTCCCATCGCCGCCGCAGCAAGTTCTCAATCTCCAGCGTCAGGCACGATGACGTCAACTGCAACCGGGTCAATGACCTCGTCTAGCGTCACATCGGTAACTGATCCGATCACAGAGCCTTCCCCGGCAGCTATGATAGCTCCGACTGCTGCGTCGTTACTCGTGACAACTCCCTTGCCGATCGTGACGTCTCTAGGGCTCAGTGCGCCTGCTCCCTACATCGGTGCACCTGCTCCCTACATCGGTGGCACATGACCCAACGCTGCACTGTTTTCCGATTTGTTGATCGCAACAACCCCTATGGGTCACATCGGTGCTTTCTCTTCAATGGGTCACACGCCCATGGCAGGTGCGCCCATGACTGGTTTTTCCAGCCTTGGTGATGCAGCCAACATGTATCAGGGAGATAACACGGGCATGTACCCGATGATGCCCATGCATCCATATGCAAACTTAGTTGGAAATCAGCAACTGGGACACTACTTCAACAGACCACTGCCAAACATTGTAACCATCGGATCGTCTATCACCATTAAATTGACGAGCGAAAACTATATGTTCTGGCATGCTCAAGTTGGGCCACTTCTCCGCAGTCAACTTCTGATGGGTTATGTCGACGGCTCACTTCCTTGTCCTGATCAGCATATCATCGTCAATCATGCGGGAAGTATGCATCAGCACTGGACACAACAGGATCAAGCTATCCTCTCCGCTTTTGTATCCGCTATGTCTGAAGGAGTTCTAGGCATGATCATGTTTGCTAGCACCTCACGCGAGGCGTGGGAGACCCTGAGTGGAGCTTTTGCTTCCACATCTATTGCGAAAGCCTCCGCTATTCGTCAAGAGATGAATGAGCTGGAAAAAGGAAAACAAAACCATTAATGTCTATTTTCATCAGATGAAGGCTCTCTCGGACTCACTTACCAGCATAGGTATGCCTCTTCACGACGATGAGTTCATATATGCCGTTCTTGTTGGGTTAGATAATGATTATGATGCTCTCTTTGAAGTGGTGAATGCACGTACCTCGCCCATCCAGATTCGTGATCTTTTCTCTCAACTTCAGGCGACAGAGCAACGCAAACTCTCACAGCGCCGTAGCCAGCACGGTGTAACACACTATCCAGCAGCACATTTGGTTGCCCACGGTGCAGCCCCGACTGCAGCCTTTGCTGGCTGTGGCGGACCCCGCCCAGTGCCCCCCTATGCGACACCGCCTAAGCCGACATCACTTGCTTCCACCGTGCCAAAATCCTCAAACAGTCGCAGCCCGGTTGTGTGTCAGCTATGCGGGATTCCACGACATTTGGCGTCCAAGTGTTACAAGCGGTTTAACCGCTCCTTTCTGGGCATAGGCAATGATGGAAGCAACACTGAGAAGCAAATTGAATGGCAATGACGGCTTTTCAAGGCTCTCATGCAGCTCCACAGCAACCAGTTGATCCAGCATGGTACGCAGACTCGGACGCTACTCATCACATCACACATGAGCTGGACAAGCTCACTACATGGGATCCTTACCTTGGCACCGACCAGGTCCACACAGCTAATGGAGCAGGTATGCGCATTCATAATATTGGTCAGGCTATTTTATCCACTTCGTCATCTAGGTCTCTAGCTCTAAATCGTGTTCTTCATGTTCCTAAATCCATTAGAAATTTGTTATCTATGAGTAAACTTTCCCATGACAATAATGTGTTCATTGAATTTCATCCTCATGATCTTTTTGTTACGGACCGGGACACGAGAGCAACCATTCTTAGAGGTCGATGCAGTGGAGGTCTCTACGAGATTAATGCCCCTGTCATCAAGCAATCATTCAACAGTATCAAGGTGTCTCGTGATATGTGGCACCGTCGTCTAGAACATCCAGCATAACAAGTAGTTCAACATGTTCTTCGCAGTCATGAGTTACCATCCATACATGAGTCCAATAAAATTGAGTCAGTTTGTGATGTCTGTCAGCAAGGGAAGAGTCATCAGTTACCCTTTCCATTGTCTACACGTGTAACAAAATTTCCCCTAGATGTTATCTATTATGATGTTTGGGGACCTGCTCAAACGTCTGTTAGTGGACATCGTTTTTATGTAAGTTTTGTTAATGCGTATAGTCGTTTCACTTGGCTCTATCTTCTTAAGCATAAATATGATATCTATGATGTGTTTCTCCAATTCCAAAAACATGTTGAACGCCTTCTTAATCGCAAAATCATTCTTGTTCAGACTGACTGGGGTGGTGAGTATGAAAAACTCCATCCCTTCTTTCACAAGTTAGGTGTCTCACATCGTGTATCTTGTCCTCATACACACCAACAAAATGGTACTGCTGAACGTAAGCATCGTCACATTGTTGAAACCGATCTTACATTGCTTGACATGCATCTGTTCCTTTATGCTACTGGAGTGATGCTTTTGCCACTGCTTCTTTTCTTATTAATAGGCTTCCCAGTCGCACGATAGATATGAAAACCCCACTCGAGAAACTTCTCAAGGAAACACCTGACTACACTTTTTTTAAGGTTTTTGGGTGTGCTTGTTGGCCTCATCTTCGACCGTATAATAATCATAAAATTGATTTTCGTTCTAAGAAGTGTGTGCTTATGGGCTCTAGTTCTCTTCATAAAGGCTACAAATGTCTTCATGTTCCCTCCAATAGAGTCTACATCTTTAGGGACGTTATTTTTTATGAGAATGTTTTTCCGTTTGTTCATATGTCCAATTCAAACTTGTTGCCACCTACAACGGAGTCATCTTTACTTTTAGCCGACCAATTTATGGATGTTGGACATTCCTTGCCGTTGCTTGCTGACCTTGGTGCAGGTAGTGGACACGGAGCTCGTTTGGAGATTCTAACACCGGAACATGGTCTGGTTCATCCTGCTGATCAACGATGGGTGCGCATGCATGAATCAGCAGCCTCGGGCTTTGATCCTCCCCAGCCATGCAACGAATCCGGCTTGGCTCCATGCGGAACGATCAGCTCCTCTGGCTCAATGCTGTCGACAGCATCCTCTGGCTCAGCGCTGCCGACAGCTGTTGAAAGTGCTCCTGCCACTCCCGTGCGTGTGTCGTCGCCCGCTGAGGATTCCCCTGTCGAACCTGCCCCGCCGGTGCATGCGTTGCCAGGTGTTGCTGCCTCGCCAGTGCATGCGTCGCCAGGAGCTGCTGAAGATTCCCCTGCCTCGCGTGTGCATGCTTCGCCAGGTCCTGACGAGAGCTCGTCCACGACTTCGTCACCTGCTGCAAGTCTGTCCCCGCTGGTGCCAGCTTCCAGGGCCCCACCTTTGCCTCCATCTCGGCCAACAACGCGTTCTCAACGTGGTATTTTCAAACCCAGAGTACAGACTGACAATACTGTAGCGTGGACTAGTGTTCTTGCAGATCATACATCATCTCAGCACATGCGTGAACCCCATGATTTCAAAGAAGCCCTCCGTACTCCTCATTGGCGTGATGCTATGGAGGCTGAATTCTCTGCTCTTTAGAACAATGGCACTTGGAAACTGGTACCTCCTATTCCTGGTGTTAATTTGATTGATTCGTGGTGGATTTTTAAGTTGAAACTTCATGCAGATGGTTTTATTGAAAGGTACAAGGCACGTCTCGTGGCAAAGGGGTACAAACAGCGATATGGGTTGGATTATGATGAAACTTTCAGTCCCGTGGTTAAGCCAACCACTATTCGTCTGTTACTTGCTATGGCACTCTCTCATCATTGGCACCTTTGACAACTTGATATTCATAATGCATTTCTCAATGGTTTTCTAGATGAAGAGTTCTACATGAGACAACCTCCTGGCTTTGTTGATTCAGCTAAACCTGGTCACTACTGCAAACTTGTCAGATCATTGTATGGACTGAAGCAGACTCCTCGAGCGTGGCATGCTCGTCTCAGCTCCGTTCTTGGCTCATTGGGATTCTCTCCGTCAGTGGCAGATACCTCGTTATTCATTCTTCGGCGTCGGGATATTACAGTTTATCTCTTGGTATATGTTGATGATATTATTGTTCTTAGTTCTACAGCAGCTGCTATTCCCAGATTAATGAGTCAACTTTGTTCTGAGTTCTCCGTTAAGGATCTTGGTGTTCTGCATTATTTTCTCGGAGTTGAGGTGTCATCACCGACATCTGGTAGTCTTATTCTTCGGCGGCGCAAATATGTGCTTGAGCTGCTGGCACGTGCTGGTATGTTAAAGTGTGCCCCTGTGACTACTCCAATGTCATCCTCTGAGCGTCTTTGTAGCCTTGATGGTGATCCACTCTCGTCCAAGGATGCAACTCAGTATCGTAGTATCATGGGTGGTCTTCAATATCTCACGGTAACACGACCTTATATGTCCTTTGTGGTTAACAAGGTGTGCCAATATATTCATTCTGCGTTATGTTCGTTATACTGTGGGTAGTGATTTGCACCTTCGATCTTCATCCTCCACACTACTGTCAGCTTTCTCCGATGCAGATTGGGCTGGTAGCATGGATGACAGGCGATCCATGGGGGGATATGCTATTTTCTATGGCGGAAATTTGATCGCCTGGAGTGCTCGCAAGCAGTCTACAGTCTCCCGGTCAAGTACTAAGTCTGAGTACAAAGCTCTTGCTAATGCTACAGCTGAGCTTGTGTGGGTACAGTCATTGCTGCAGGAGCTTGGGGTTGTTAGAGACCAACCTCCCGTATTATGGTGTGACAATATTGGCGCCACATATTTGTCATCAAATCCAGTGTTTTACGCAAGGAAAAAGCATATCGAAGTTGACTTCCACTTTGTTCGTGAGTGTGTTTCTCAGAAGCAACTACAAATTCGGTTCATCTCTTCAAAGGGTCAAGTTGCTGACATTTTTACTAAGCCACTCCCTCTACCATTGTATGAGCATTGTAAACGCAATCACTAGTGGAAACAACCCCTCTCGTCCAGGGGGCCGGGGGGCAGCTGTCCTGGTTGCAACCAAATCCGGGACAAATGCCCTGCATTGGTCCCGGTTCGTGCGCCCGGGGCAACAGGAATCGCCTGGGCGCATTGGTCCCGGTTCGTGGGGGGCATATCGGTCCCGGCTCTTGCCACGGACCGGGACCAATGCCTAGCCACAGGCCACGTGGCACGCGCATGACCTGTTGTCCCGGTTCAGTCCACGAACCGGGACCAATGCCCCCTTCCCCTATATATACTGCCCCAGCCCCCCCTCCTTCCATCTTTTTTTTTTGCTTGGAGGTGTGAGAGAGTGTGGTGTTGGTGTTTTTTTTTACTATGCACACGAGGTGTTCGACGAAATTCCCGAGACGCACACAAGCTCACTGAAAATGGTATCTTCGACCGAGGTTAACAAATTATCTTTTTCATCTGTAACTGATACATAAAAAAGTATTATTTGTCGATGTACTGTGGTTATCTCTGTATTAATATGTATTTTGATAAACTTAATTATATGATGCAGATGGATGCACGGCAGCGATGGATGTACGGTGACCGACGCACTTCCGAGTATATGGCAGGCCTGAATGCATTTCTTGCTGTAGCTCAGGCGAACAAAGATAATGGCTTCATGTGTTGCCCATGTGTTGATTGTCGGAACGTCAGAGAACATTATTCCGAAAGAATCCTTCACGGCCATCTACTTCGGAGAGGTTTCATGCCCAGCTATAATTGCTGGACCAAGCATGGAGAAAGAGGGGTTGTGATGGAAGACGATGAAGAAGAAGAAGAAGATCCTTTGTTCCCTGAATACGACGATACTGCAATGGAAGAGAATGCAGAAGAAGAAGGTGATCAAGAACAGGCATCAGAAGAGCCCGATGATGATCTTGGCCGAGTTATTGCTGATGCAAGGGAAGACTGTGAAAATAAATTGGAGAGGTTGAAGCCGGACAACATGTTACAGGATCACAAAAAATTGTTGTACCCAAATTGCGAAGATGGTAGCACAAAGCTCGGTACCACACTGGAGTTGCTGAAATGGAAGGCACAAAACGGTGTGATTGACAAGGCATTTGAGAGTTTACTTCAACTAATGAAGCCAAAACTTCCAAAGGATAACGAATTGCCTGAGAGTACGTACGAAGCAAAGAAAGCTCTCTGCCCTCTAGGATTAGATGTGCAGAAGATACATGCATGCATTAATGACTGCATTCTCTTCCGCGGTGAGAAGTACGAGAATTTGGATGAATGTCCGATATGCACTGCACTGCGGTATAAGATCAGAGCAGATGATCCTGGTGATGTTGACGGCGAGCCCCCCCGTAAGAGGGTTCCTGCTAAGGTGATGTGGTATGCTCCTATAATACCACGGCTGAAACGTCTGTTTAGAAACAAAGAGCATGCTAGGTTGTTGCGATGGCACAAAGAAGACCGTAAGAAAGATGGAAAGTTGAGGCACCCCGCTGATGGATCGCAGTGGAGAAAGATCGAGAGAGAGTTTCCAGACTTTGCAGGAGATGCGAGAAACTTATGGTTTGGTCTAAGTACAGATGGCTTTAATCCTTTTGGGGAGCAGAGCTCCAGTCATAGCACTTGGCCTGTAACTCTATGTATGTACAACCTTCCTCCTTGGTTGTGCATGAAGCGCAAGTTCATTATGATGCCAGTTCTCATCCAAGGCCCGAGGCAACCTGGCAACGACATTGATGTGTATCTAAGGCCATTAGTGGAAGAACTCTTAGAACTGTGGGGCAAACCAGGTGTACGTGTGTGGGATGAGAACGAACAAAAGCCATTTGACCTACGGGCGTTGCTTTTCGTGACCATCAATGATTGGCCAGCTCTTAGTAACATTTCCGTTCATACAAACAAGGGATACAATGCATGCACACACTGTTTAGATAAGACTGACAGTGTTTTTTTGGATAAATGTAAAAAGGTTGTATACCTGGGGCATCGTAGATTTCTTCCGATCAAGCATCCCTTAAGGAAAAAAGGAGGGAAGCATTTCAGAGGTGAGGCAGATAACCGAAAGAAGCCTGAGCTCCGTAGTGGTAATGATATATTCGATATGGTCAAGGACCTAGAAGTAATCTTTGGTAAGGCTGCTGGCAGCCAACCAGTTCCGTACGGCCCTGATAAGCGGGCACCCATGTGGAAGAAGAAATCTATATTTTGGGAGCTACCCTATTGGAAAGTTTTAGATGTCCGGTCTTCGATCGACGTGATGCACGTGACAAAGAATCTCTGTGTCAATCTGCTATGCTTCCTGGGCGTGTATGGGAAGTCAAAAGATACGCCTGAAGCACGGGAGGACCAGCAACGTATGAAAGACCCAAGCAACAAGCACACAGATACAGGGCGCCATTCCTTAAGCAGCTACGCTCTTACTAAAGCAGAGAAGGAAATATTCTTTGAAGTCCTTTACAGTATCAAGGTTCCGTCTGGCTTCTCGTCGAATATAAAGGGGATAATAAACATGGCAGAGAAAAAATTCCAAAACCTAAAGTCTCATGACTGCCACGTGATTATGACGCAGTTGCTTCCGATTGCATTGAGGGGGCTTCTACCGGAAAATGTTCGAGTACCCATTGTGAAGCTATGTGCATTCATGAACGCAATATCTCAGAAGGTAATCGATCCATAAATTCTGACAAGATTACAGAGGGATGTGGTCCAGTGTCTTGTTAGTTTTGAGTTGGTGTTCCCACCGTCCTTCTTCAACATTATGACTCATCTCCTTGTTCACCTATGTGAAGAGATTCATATTCTCGGTCCGGTATTTCTACACAATATGTTCCCCTTTGAGAGGTTCATGGGAGTCTTTAAGAAATATGTTCATAACCGTGCTAGGCCAGAAGGAAGCATCTCGAAGGGCTATGGAACAGAGGAGGTCATTGGGTTCTGTGTTGACTTTATTCCTGACCTTAAGACAATTGGTGTTCCTGAATCGCGGCATGAGGGGAGACTGAGGGGAAAAGGAACGCTGGGAAAGAAAACAATGATACCTAGGGACGGGCATTCTTTGACCAAAGCACACTACATAGTTCTACAAAATTCTATGTTCATGGCTACGTATGTCGAGGAACACAAGAATATTGTACGGTCTGCAAACCCGGGGAAGGATGACTCATGGATTAAACGCGAACACATGGAGACTTTCGGAAGTTGGTTGCAAACACATCTTATAAATGACACCACTGTTGAAGGTCAGCTGTACATGTTGGCAGGGTCACCATCTTCGACTATTGGGAGTTTTCAAGGGTACGAGATAAATGGGAATACATTTTACACGAGCTCCCAAGATAAGAAGAGCACCAACCAAAACAGTGGTGTCCGCTTTGATACAACAAACGAGAATGGAAAAACTGACACATACTATGGTTACATAGAGGAGATATGGGAACTTGACTATGGACCTTCTTTTAAGGTCCCTTTGTTCAAGTGCAAATGGGTCAACCTGAATAGAGAAGGGGTAAAGGTAGACCCGCTTTATGGAATGACAACAGTGGATCTCAACTGTATTGGTTACAATGACGAACCATTCGTTCTAGCCAATGATGTGGCTCAGGTCTTCTATGTGAAGGACATGTCTTCCAGACCGAAGAAAAGAAAAAACAAGGGAACAATTTCATCATACGATGAGCCGAAGCGTCACATAGTTCTCTCAGGGAAAAGAAACATCGTGGGAATCGAGGACACGACAGACATGTCAGAAGATTATAATAAGTTTGTTGAAATTCCACCCTTCACAGTGAAAGCTGACCCCACCATCCCGTTAAATAATGAAGATGCTCCATGGTTACGGCCGAAGCGATCATAAGCAAGGGACACGAAGAAAAGCTGGCAAGCATTATTGTTCCACCATCCCACTTTTCTGTTTCTCTCTCCTCCGTATGTTGGTGATGTGTAATAATAAGCGTGGAATACATGATCATATAGTTCTGTTTGATCAGTATTTTGTATTGACCGGTAAAAAGCTGACAACTATGACCCATATCCGAATACATTTCGAAGTGATAGTATGGATACCATCCTGACAGATATTGCAGGATTATAACTACTTTCGAGATGTAGTATGTGTTGACACACGGTATAGAACAAGTGATTATGGCAGGCCTCTATTGTTATTCATTGGAGTTAACCACCATAAACAACCCAAAAAAGTTTTGACTGACTGCTTTACATCGATAGACCTTATGGGTGTCATATATTCCGCGCACATATTGCAGGCACACTTCGAAGTGATAGCAGGGATACCATCCTGACAGATATCCTTAAAACAGAAATAGAGCTTCGGTACTTCTTTAACAGATATGATAAATTTTTGGAGGAGAAACGTGTGGTTGGATTCCACCTTCCTAGTGACAGGAGTCTTCCTAAACAAGCTATTGGGCCACCCTACTTCTACTATGAAAATGAGGCCATAGCTTCAAAAAGTGTATGGGTGGAAATTTCCAGAAATTTGTATGACATAGAGCCGGAGTTTGTGGATTCTAAGCACTTCTGTGCAGCTGCTCAAGAAAGAGGCTACATCCATAATTTGCCAATTGAGAATAGGTCACGTCTCCTTCCTCTCGCTCCAAAGACCATATTTGAGGCATTCCCTCATTATGAGAACTGGTGGCCTTCCTAGGATCCTAGAAAGCAGCTCGATTGCTTGCAAACCCGTGTGGCAAGTCCAATTCTGATAAAACAGATCGAACGTACTCTTGCAGGCTCAAGTAATCCACCACCTCTAACTGTTCAGGGGTATGTTATGGACGAGTGCAGAAGATGGAACCTTGTTTGGGTTGGAAAGAACAAGGTTGCCCCTCTAGAGCCAGATGAGATGGAATTTTTACTCGGTCTCCCAAGAAACCACACAAGGGGAGTCGCGAAGAGAGAGAGGTACAAATCTCTTGGCAATTCATTCCAAATTGATACTGTGGGTTGCCACTTGTCGGTGTTGAAGAACATGTTTCCCAATGGTGTTAATGTGGTGTCCTTATTCTCCGGTATTGGAGGAGGAGAGATAGCTTTGCACGGGCTTGGCATCCACATGAAGACAGTGATTTCAGTTGAGATAGGTGAAGTTAATAGGAGGATTTTAAGGGGTTGGTGGGATCAGACACAAACTGGCACTTTAATTGAGATTGCCGACGTGAAGTCTCTCACTAATGATAGCGTACACGGAAGTTACTATGTTTTCAAGCGGGGGTCGGGATAAAGGGAAAATACGTGTGGATGCGCAGAGTAAACCTTCGAAGGAAAACTATAGTTTTTATGTTGTAGACGAAGATCTCAAATTCACCGTGTCAATAAGGTACAACTCTCTTTGAATTAGGAAGATCACGAGAGAAATCAAAAATTGTAACATTTTTATATTCAAATTATATACAAATGAAAAAATAATTAATAGTTTCAATAGTTAGAATAATTATTTAGTTAAACGAAAAATGGATTTAAATTAGTTTTGCAAATTCTAGCATTTTTCATGTTTGAATTTTTGTCAAATTTGAAAGTATATAGAATTTGTTAATGTGCAAACTTAACCCTTTTCAAATTGTGGCGCTAAAGAATTTTGGGCGCGCAGGGGTGCCACCGAAATTCGAAATTTGTTTTTGGTCCCGGGCCGTGGTACCAACCGGGACCAAAGGGGCTCTAGTCCCGGTTGGTGGCACGGGCCGGGACTAGAGGCCCAGGTGTATAAAAATCGCGGCCCTCTCTCCAGGCCGAACGAACACCCCAGGGGCGGGTACGAGTGGACATGGCTGGGCGAAGCCCTGCCGGCGGCGGGAACGAGTAGACAGATCCCGCCGGCGGACCGCCGGCGGGGATGGGCTAGAGACACGGTAGACTAGGGGGGCACACAACTTATATTAAAAAAAGGCCAGGGGCCTTGCTTACATAGATAGGGGGCGGCGCGGCCACAGGCGGCCGGCCGTACTTGCATAAAGGGGCGGCGGCGCGGCCACAGGCGGCCGGCCGTTTTCTTGGGGGGTAGCTAGGGGCCTTGCTTACATAGAATAGGGGGCGGCGGCGCGGCCACAGGCGACCGGCGCCGATCTAGTCGTCCTCCTCGTCGTCGGAGATGCAATGGTAGGCGGGTGGCTGCCACAGGTGGGCAGGCGGCTGGGCCGGGGGCGGAGGCATCGGGGGCATCGGGGGCGCGTACGGCGGCGGCGGGGGCAGTACCTCCTGCGGCGGCGGCGGCGGAGGGGGCAGCTCCTCCTGCTCCGGCGACTCCGGCGCCCAAACGCCGCCGGTCCAGGCCCAGGACATGCCGTACTCCAGCCCGGGGGGGAGCGGCTGCGGCGGCGGCTTGTCCTCGGACGCCTCATACTCGGCGTAGAGCGCGTGCCACCAGGGGGTAGGCTCGGGGGGCGGCATGGCGGCGGCGTCGGCGGCGGCGGCGGCCACGACCCGCTCCCGCCGCTTGATTTCGTCCTCGACGAGTGAGGGGCGGGAGGCCTCGCAGGCCTCCTCCATGGCGGCCCGGAGCACGGGGTCCTCCTCCCCGGAGAAGTCCTCCGGGATGTCCTCGAGGAGCCACAGCTCCCTCTCCCGGCCGGGCGGTGGCGGCGGGTAGTCCGCGACGTCCACCTCGTGGGGGGCGGGGATGAAGGAGCCCGGCGCTGCTCGTGCTCCTGCTCGAGCCAGGCGCCCCAGTAGGGGGAGCTGCGCGCGTACGCGCGCTCCCTGCGGACGGGAGCCGGCAGGAGCTCGCGCCGGCGGTCGATCTCCTCGAGCAGCGCCTGGCCGGTCGGGACCGG
Source organism: Alopecurus myosuroides (assembly GCA_028641055.1). Taxonomy (NCBI): domain Eukaryota; kingdom Viridiplantae; phylum Streptophyta; class Magnoliopsida; order Poales; family Poaceae; genus Alopecurus; species Alopecurus myosuroides. The sequence goes on along the minus strand of CM054061.1, from coordinate 11,289,409 downwards.
CGGCACAGGGATCCGCTGGGGGTTCAGGTGCCAGCCGTCCGGGAGGTGGACGTCAGCATAGAACACCGGCGTGGCGTTGTTCCAGTGCCACTCGGCCTCGTCCACCCAGACGTACCGGCGGAACCTCTTGCCCTTGGGCGCGGCGTTGGGCGGCGGGCGTGCAGCCGGAGGTGGCGCGGGGACGCGCGGCGCCCCGCCGAGGCGGACACCTCCAGGGCCGTAGCCGAAGGCCTCCGCCGGCGGTGGTGGGACACGGCCGGCGCCGCTCGAGGAGCCTTCGTGGTCGTTCCTGGGGCGCTTGCCGGAGCCGCTGCCGGAGCCGCTGCCGAACCAGCGGGACATGGTGGCTATGGTTGCTCTGCCTTGGGCGCGGCCGGGGTGGATGGGTTGTACGGGCGGCGGGGGGCCTTTAAAAAGGACCCGGGGTGGGCTGGCATGCCAACCGGCAACCTGATCGTGGCGGCGGTTGCAGGCGGCCATGAATGCGGGCAGGAGCCGAGGCGTGGGCGGCGGTTGCAGCTGTGGCACGCGCGCGTGGGGAAGTGGGGGCGCGGGAAGCCGAGGCGGGGCGGGAAGACGAGGCGACAGTGGCCCTTTGACCGTCCTGTGGTCTTAATTTAAGGGACCAGGCGAGCCAGCCAACGGCCGCTGGCCAGTGGCCCCTTCGAACCGTTGACTGACCATAATAAAAGACGCTGGCCAGTGGGCCCTTCGAACCGTTGACTGACCATAATAAAAGACGCGGGCCAGTGGGCCCTTTTGACAAAAAAATGTGACCAGTGGGCTTAATAAAAGACGTGGGCCTGGACGCGGTTGGGGAAGGGGAGGCCGGCTCGGGATTGGGAGACAGGAGCCCAAAAGACGTGGGCCTGGACGCGGAAACTGAACGATTATATATATTTTTTTGTCAAAAAAGTATCTATCCCGGTCCCTTGAACGAACCGGGACGAACTCCCTGGCCCAGGTTCGCCACGTGGCCTATCCTTACCATACCGGGTCCTGGCACAACCGGGACCAATGGGACGGGCCATTTGTCCCGGCCAGCCCATCCCGGTTGCACAACCGGGACAACTGGCCCTTACGACCCGGGACAAAAGGCCCTGTTTCCACTAGTGAATCTCAATATTTCACTAATTGAGATTAAGGGAGGGTGTTAAACCATACGTGAATACGTATTGGTATAGTATAGGAATCTGTACCTATTTCTATTATATATAGTAATAAAACGTACCCGACGAGGTCAAGTCGGGTCAGCGCAATTATTCTACCCGTATTGTCTTGTACCTTGATGTCGAACAACAAGCTAACAAGCAGCTTCATGAAAAAAGATAATATATGTAGCATCCCAACTTTAAATAAAGCTGGAATACCTGTGTTAAGTGCTAGTCCCTGGATCAATGCTAGCACCACAGTACAAAATTTAAAGTATCATTGCGGAAGTATCAATTATTACAACGAAAATCCAGAGTAGCCAAGTAAAACTTTATTACAACTTGCATAGTCTTGATGACTAGCTAAACTTCAAAATAAATAAAGCAGAAACATGATAGCAATGAGCCTCCATCTTCAGCATGCGCCACAGGCATTCATGTTGAGTGTAGACTCGAGTCCAACAACTTAGTATTCCTCATCCGAGTTACCTGCACGTTGGAATATGCAGCCCGCGAAGGAGAATCAGTACAAACAATGTACTGGCAAGTGAGTTTAGTGGATATAGGTGACAAGTCTATTCTACATGCATTTATGGCTTGGTGGAGTTCTAGCTTTTTGCAGAAAGCCAATTTTTCCCTAACTCTTTAGTAAAATAGTTTTATCTTTTCAAAAGTTGGCACCATAGGACTGAACCTATGTGCACCACAAATCATTGATTCCTTAGTCAAAATTTTACTTATTGAAAACTTGATGTTGAGATTCTTCCATCCATCCTTGTCTAGCTGCTCGAAGTTGTCCATCACCGGGGACACGGCTAAGTAGTTAGTTTTTGACTCTGCAGAGGTTGTGCACTTTCATCTTAAGCCCCAATTAGCCCAAACATCCTATACATGCTGAGTGTATTAAGGAAAGGAGAGAATTGAGACAAGACCCTTCAGAAAGAGAATTCAACTTTACTAGCAAGACCCGTTCCACCTATAATTCTGCTACATCTTCTTGTCAAGCTGACGAGTTGAACTCCCACATCTTCCTTGGTCAAGACAGAGCCCATTGTCTTAAGGATGCACTGGAAGCTCCTAAACTTGGAGGGTCTTAGAAATCTCTTTGCCCCTGGGTGGCAAACCACAAGTGAATACCTCAATTCAACCCTTGGAAAAGGGCCCTGAGGCAACACTCAACTCTCATCATCCATGCAACTAGTCCACTCAGGTGTTTCATTATGTTTAAGTACTTAGAATTTTCCTCAATAGCTAGAAATTATAATTTTGTTGCATGGTTAAGTACTTACATATATAGGGCATAGGAGCCACGAAACTTATCAAGGAAAGGTGGATAAACATACTAAGGGAAGGGCATGGCAATTCATAACTTAGACAAAAATCCCTAACATGCATACTACTTCAAATAAATTACTCTAATGCACTTAGGGAAAATATGGGGTGGTTTATGAATGTCACTTGCCTTGGTAGCAGGATAAATAAGCACAGAAACAATCACAAGAAAGGTCTTGATCCTCCTCACAATCTAAATCAAACAAAACAACACAAACGTAAACACACAATTCCTTAACCAAAAACATAAAACATGTATGCATGCTATGTCATGAAATATAATGCACAAAAACTATAACAGCTCATATTTCTATCAATAAGGTTCTCTGATTTTAGAGTAGCACAATGCATGGAAAACGAAATAAGCACTTGATTATAAATTTAAACATTAATGGGATTCCATAAAGGCCATAAACTAGCTAGATTGTTTTATGTCGCCAAAATCGAGGCAAATAAAATTTTCTCTGCTTCTACTGCGTAGAGGACAACCAGAACAAACTATGGCAATTGGATTTGCTCAAAAAAGAAATATATAATAAAAGTTATAGGTAAACTAGTGAAAACAAGGATCTGCGAATAACTTGTGTGTGCACGTGACAAAAATAAAATTTTACTGTACCAGGCTATTCTACGCATTACGCTGATTTCAAAAAGTACAAAAACACTTAATTCGGAGTTACAGAACTCAAGTTATGATTTTTCGAAGTTTTTGAAACAAATCTGTTTTTTTTCTAATTTTAACCAAAAGGTGACCGATCCGGGGTGGGGGCTTAGATGCGTTGCGATTGGCTGGGGGATCTCCGCGCGGATCGGCGTTGCAGGCCGTTTGATCTAATGCGCCGTGGATAGCCTGGATTGAAAGATACCGCTTCGCCGATTCGCTCCCGTCGGGGCCCTCCGATCGCGATCGGACGGTTGTTGATGCTCCTCTGTTTCGGGGGTCGCCGGAGAAACGCGGGCGCGCGGAGGCAGGGAGAGCGCGTGCAGGGTGGGACGTATCTACGACGCTAGGAGGGAAACGGATCGTACCCGGGCGTGTGGGGCGACGGCGCGGACACGATGGCGCATGGGCTTGATCCTCTGTTTCCAATTCCGCAGGAGATCGCTCGTCGGAGATGGGCACGGGCGTCGGTGTATTCGGCGTGGACGGCGGCGACGTTCTACTGCAAGAAACTGCGGGAAACCGTATCAAAAGAGAGCGCGGCGATAAGGGAGGCATAGAGACCATGAGAGGAGGGCAGGGGATTGACGGAATTCACCGGTGGAGTCGAAGCACGGAGGCGGCAACTGGGAGATGGCGGCGTCGTTTCCGAGCGGCCTGGCGCTGATGGAGTTTTAGGGATAGGGTGCGTAGAGAGAGGGGACTTGGGGGTTTATAAGGGCGGGTGCAAACGTGGAGAAGGGGCTAGGGTTTACGGGGATCTCGTCGACTCGGTGATTAGCGTCGTGGTCATTTCGTCGAACACGGCTCGGATGCGGAGTCCATGCGTGCGTGGGAGAAGGCGATGTGGGTCGCCGTCCTGGGTCGGCCCAAGCCGCTGGTGCTGCGTGCGCGGCAGAAAACAGAAGGGGGGAGACGGGCTGGGCCCGGAATGGGGGGCTGCTACGCTGGATCTCCCTTTCTTTTTTTTTCTTTTTTTTTAAACTCAATTCAAACCAAAAGAAAACAAAACCCTTTCAGAAAAATTCATAAAATTATGTTTTGGAAATCTTAGAACCTAAAGAACAATTTTGCACTATGCCTTGCCAAAAAGAAAATACTTTATTATAGAGAAATATTAAAATCCAAAGGAGGAAAGATAGTAAGAAATACCAAAATTGTTTGTTAACAAGATGAAAACAAAATTTTATGCACTCAAAATGCAGGGATGTTATGATGCTCATGTATGCATGCTAGTTTTTATTTTTGGAAAAACTTGGGATGTTACAGACTAACCCCCTTAAGATGAAGCTCGCCCTCGAGCTTCGGATAGGTTAGCAAATAGGTGAGGGTGGTCATCTCGAAGATCATCTTCCCTTTCCCATGTGGCTTCTTTCTCGGTATGGTGAATCCATTGAACATTGCAGAACTTGATGGTTTTGGTACGAGTAACTCTTTCCGCCGTCTCTAAAATCTTGATGGGCTTCTCCTCGTATGTCAGGTCATTTTCCAACTGTACTTCCTCAAGAGGTACCGTATCTTTCAACGGAGTTTCCAACATCTCAGGGTGACACTTCTTCAACTGACTAACATGGAACACATTATGGACTGATGACAAGATCTCAGGCAGTTCCAATTCATATGCCACTTCACCCTTGCGGGACATGATCTTGAATGGTCCAATGAATCAAGGTGCTAACTTTCCTTTAAGCCCAAACCTCTTGACTCCCCGAAGTGGTGATACCCTAACATAGTCTCTATCACCGACTTCGTAAGCAACTTCCCGACGCTTGTTATATGCGTATCTTTTTTGCCTAGATTGGGCTATTTTCAGCCTATCCTTGATTAGTCTAACCTTCTCCTCAGCTTCTTGGATTATATCAGGGCCAAAGAAATTTCGTTCCCTTACACCACTCCATAGCAACGGCGTAGTACATTTTCTCCCATATAATGTTTCAAACGGTGCCGTCTCAATACTTGCTTGATAGCTGTTATTGTAAGAAAATTCGGCATAAGATAAGTTATCATCCCAACTAGAACAATAGTCCAGCGCACAAGCCCTAAGCATATCCTATAGGATTTGATTCACCCTTTATGTCTGGCCATCTGTTTGTGGATGAAAAGTCTAGTTCCCAAGGACTCATGTAGCTGCTTCCAGAAATGAGACGTAAACTGGGTACCTCTATCTGACACAATACTCTTGGGAACACCATGAAGGCACACAATCCTCTTCATGTAAATCTCAGCTAATTTGGCACTGGTGTATGTGGTCTTTACTGATATAAAGTGAGCCACTTTTGTTAAACGGTCAACCATTACCAAAATAGAGTCATACCAAGATTTAGTTTTGGGTAACCCAGTAATAAAGTCCATACCAATTTGATCCCACTTCCACTCTGGCACCTTTAAAGGTTGTAGCAGTCATGCTGGTTTCTGATGCTCAGCTTTTACCATGCTGCATACATCACATTTTGCTATGTATTCGGCTATGTCTCTCTTCAGTTTATTCCACCAGAATCCTTCACATCCATGTACATTTTGGTATTACCTGGACGTATGGAGTAAGGTGTTTCATGGGCTTCTTGCAGGATTAACTTTCTAAGATCGGGGTCATTGGCTATGCAGACTCGTTTCTCAAACTATAAGGTTTCTTGCTCATCTTCAACAAAACCCTTAGTTTTTCCTGCTCTCAGGTTGACTTTGATTTCTTCTATATCTTTATCTCCTTTCTGGGCTTTGTGTATCTTGTCCATCAGAGTTGGTTGCGCCACTAATGATGCTATGAAACCTTCAGGCACTACTTCCAATCTGAGGTCCCGGAATACTTTACATAGATCTTCTGGTAACTCTCCCACCGTGAGGCCATTCACATTAACCTTGCGACTCAAGGCATCAGCTACAACGTTAGCCTTTCCGGAATGTTGCAAATTGAGGTCATAGTCTTTAATAAGTTCTAACCATCTCCTCTGCCTCATGTTTAGGTCCTTTTGGGTGAAGATGTACTTCAAACTTTTATGATCAGTGAAAACTTCACATCGTTTCCCCATCAAATAGTGTCTCCAGGTTTTCAAGGCATGTACTACAGAGGCTAACTCGAGATCATGTGTGGGGTATGTAACTTCATGCTTCTTGAGTTGTCTAGAGGCATAGGATGCTACTCTTCCTCCCTGCATCAAAACGCTTCCAAGGCCTTGACGTGAAGCATCACAATACACTTGGAATTCTTTCTCGAAGTCTGGTAAGCACAAAATTGGGGCTGACACTAACCGTTTCTTCAATTCTTGGAAACGGGTTTCACATGCCTCATTCCACTCGTACTTCTTCTCCTTCTTCAACAATTCAGTCATGGGCTTAGAAATCTTGGAAAAGTTCTCAATGAACCTGCGGTAATAACCTGCTAACCCCAAGAAACTACGGATCTCGCCAATATCCTTGGGCGGTTCCCAACCTGTCACTGCAGAAACCTTGGAAGGATCAACAGCAATTCCCTCTTTTGATACAATGTGACCAAGAAATCCAACTTCACTTAGCCAAAATTCACACTTGCTAAACTTGGCATAAAGTTTGTGTTCTCTACGCTTTTCCAAGATTAGACGAAGATGTTTCTCATGCTCCTTGTCACTCTTGGAATAGATTAGTATGTCGTCAATGAAGACTATGACAAACTTATCAAGAAATTCCATGAATACTTTATTCATCATGTTCATGGAATAAGATGAGGCGTTGGTTAAACCAAAAGGCATCACTGGATACTCATAGGATCCATACCTAGTGACAAAGGTTGTCTTAGGTATATCATATTCCCCAGCATTCAGTTGGAAAAATCCTGATTAAAGATCGATCTTAGAAAACACACATGCCCCTTCTAGTTGATCAAACAGATCATTGATTCTGGGCAGAGGGTATTTGTTCTTAATGGTTACTTCATTCAGATTACGGTAGTCCAGAACCAAACGTTGATTCTTGTCTTTCTTTTTCTACGAAAAAAACTGGTTCTCCCCATGGTGACAAACTCTCTCGGATGAATCCCTTCCCCAACTACTCTTCCAATTGCTTCTTAAGTTCTTTCAGCTCATCAGTGGACATGGAGTAGGGTCTCTTTGCTATGGGGCCAGTACCTGGGAGTTGATCAATAAGAAACTCCACATCCCTATCAAGTGGCATCCCTGGTAACTCATCTGGGAATACATCGGGGTATTCTCTTACTATGGGTACTTGGTCTAGGCTAACCCCCTTAAGATAATTGAGCCTACACCCTTTTGGCTTCAACTGGGATTTGTATCTAATCCTTTTTCCTTCCGGGGATGTAAGGGAAATTTCTCTATCCACACAGTCGATAATTCCAGCAAAATTTTTCATCCAGTCCATACCCAAAATAACATCTAGACCTTGGGATTCTAGTATTACCAGATGGGTTGGAAAGATATACTTACCAATCTCCAAGATGAGATTCCTACATCCCGCATTAACAACCATTTCTCCTCCTGGAGAACTCACTCTAATGGTTCTGGCTATGGTTTCCGAGGGCATTCCATTTTTTTGACAAAATTTCTGGATATGAATGAATGTGATGCCCCAGTATCAAATAGTACCAATGTTGTAAAAGAGTTGAGTAGGAACGTACCGATCACAGCCTCTAGTTCATCCATCACCTCCTCTACGTTGATGTGATTCACATGTCCCTTCTGGAACGGGTTTGGCTTGGTATTCTCATCGGCCTTCCTCTCTGGGCAATCAGTCGCATAATGTCCCTTGTTCTTGCACTTGAAACACATAACCTGAGACAAATCCCTCTTGGCCTCTGAATTGGGACGAGATTGACCATTGCCATGGTTGTGACCATTGTGATTATTTCCTCTATAAACTCCATTGTTACTTCTGAATCCTCCATTATGGTGGTGGCCCTTATGCATGTGGCCATTACCATTGTTGTGGTGGATTCCATGCTTGTGAAAGACATGGCCACCATTGCCTTCAGAGAAACGATGTTTCTTGTGTGAGGACTCTGGGTATACTTTACTGGTATTGAACTTTCTCTTTCTGTTTTCTTCCTTCCTCATGTTGTTGTCTAGAGTGATTGGTTGATCTAACAGTGATTGATAATTTGGAGCATATGCCACAGGTAAGGGTATCTTTAGTTCCCCCTTAAGACCATCGAGGAATTTTTTACCTTCTCTTTGCATCAGTGTCAACATCCTTTGGTGCATACCTTGATAGTGAGTAGAAATCATCCATGTACTCCTTCAGACTTCTGCCTCCCTACCTCAAGCTGCGAAATTCCTCCTTCTTCATGTTCATGGTACCAGATGAGATATGAGCATTGCGGAAACCTTCCTTGAACTCTTCCCAAGTCATGCCTTCCAATGGATGGGTAACTTGGTAGGTTTCCCACCACATAGCAGCAGGCCCTTCCAGCAAGTGTGCGGTACATCTCACCTTTTCAGCATCTGTACATTCACAAGTTACTAGATCCTTGTTGATTGAGCGAAGCCAATCATCCGGGCTTAGTTTCAGAGGAGAACTTGTTAGGCCTAAGCCTCAGAAATCTGGCAAGTCTGTCCACTAGGGGTGGAGGTGGTGGCGGTGGGTTGTTGTTGTTGTTGGTTGCTGCAATAAATTGTGCCATCATTTGCATAAGTTGAGTCTGAGCGGCCAGCATCTGTTGCATTGCATCATTGTTTTCCTCGTTGTTGTCGGGATCACGACGGGGAGGCATCTGTTGGGGTTTTAGCATGAGTAAGTAAAAGAGAGATTAGAACTATAGGGAGTATGTTTCCTACCCATGCACAAGCAACAAACCAAACAACAAGGAGGCAAGGACTTAAAAAAACTTTTGTTGCCCAAGGGTAAATTTCGAAATTTGGTCTATTAAAATGATAAACTTAATAAAAAACAACGAAGTTTGCAAACCAAACACTCAGTATTACCATACCACAAGTTGGTAGGTCAAAACTTAAACAAACGTAAGCTAAAGAAAGATTAAAGACTTGGTGGTCCAACTACAAAACTACTCGTCCATGGCTTCAACTTCCTCTTCAACTTCCTCAAGTGTAAAACCTTGATCATCGAGAAAACCTTTGAGCTCCTTCACTTCATTCTCTAGCGCTTCATTCTTCTCTTCTAGGGCTTCCTTCTCTAGAATCTTTCTCTTGAGTTCTTCCATCTCCAACTCTAAGGCTTCAAACTTCTCTTGTAGCGTCCTCTTCTCACCACGTAGTTTAGCTATTATGTCGCTGTCAACCTCTAGTTGCACCTCGTAGACCTCCAGATCCGCCTTCAGTTCTCTAATATTCTTGTCCTTCACCTTGTTCATCTTCTCTTGACTTTTAAACTTCTTGTCTTGGGCCTTGATCTTCTCCTCTTGTTCCTTGAATTTTTCTTCTTGCGCATTGAACTTCTCTTCTTGTGCCTTGGTCGCCTCTTCTTCTTCCTCCATCTTCTTCTTCATCTCCTTGATTTGGCCGAGTAGTCCGTCATTCGCTAGAATCTCCTCGACCCTATCGTCCTCAAGGTCCTTAAGGTGATGCTCTAAGTATTGAAGGTATAGGACTAAGGGGTTGCGTTTTGTCTCCTCGTCTGTGAGGAGGGGGAAACCGTTTTCATCACGCCTTCCGAGGTTAAACGAGAAGTGGTCCTTCAGCTCTTGATGGTGTTTTCCGCAAAAACGTCCTATCAACTCTTGCATGGCGACGTTGAGGCCCTTCTGCATGGAGGCACTAAGTGTTTTGAACTGGATGTCTTCAGCAACCTCGCGTCCAGGTTGAATGAGTTTGACACACCAAAAGCCTTCCTTGTGGAACCTCTTCACTAGCATTGCTTTGATTGAAGGAAGAGGCAGCTCTAACACTTCTAAAATCTGGAGAAGATATTACCCAAAGAGCGTGTGATTGAAGTCCTCCTCGGTGGTGAAGTAGACGATTGACATCTTTAAGTTAGAAAAACAAAGTATAAGTCATAGTACACAAGGCAAGGAAGTACTAGAATAGGAGTGCATAAATACTTAGAAAAATATAAGTCCTACTTTAAGGTGATCAAAATTTATTAACAACTTATTGTAAATTGGATATTCACTATAGTGAGATAAATAATGACACCCGCTAGCCGATCATAGAACCATTGCTGGTCCAGGCCGCTAGGATCCAACATATTTCAAAGGAGTTAATAACTTGATCAAAAAGGGGCTTTACAACCTAAGGGCTCGAACCTACACGCAACACTTTGATGTGATACCATTTTGTAGCATCACAACTTTTAATAAAGCTGGAATACCTGTGTTAAGTGCTAGTCCCTGGATCAATGCTAGCACCACAGTACAAAATTTAAAGTATCATTGCGGAAGTATCAATTGTTACAACGAAAATCCAGAGTAGCCAAGTAAAACTTTATTACAACTTGCATAGTCTTGATGACTAGCTAAACTTCAAAGTAAATAAAGCAGAAACATGATAGCAATGAGTCTCCATCTTCAGCATGCGCCACATGCATTCATGTTGAGTGTAGACTCGAGTCCAACAACTTAGTATTCCTCATCCGAGTTACCTGCACGTTGGAATATGCAGCCCGCGAAGGAGAATCAGTACAAACAATGTACTAGCAAGTGACTTTGGTGGATATAGGTGACAAGTATATTCTACATGCATTTATGGCTTGGTGGAGTTCTAGCTTTTTGCAGAAAGCCATTTTTTCCCTAACTCTTTAGTAAAATAGTTTTCTCGAAGTTGGTGGATATAGGTATGAACCTATGTGCACCACAAATCATTGATTCCATAGTCAAAATTTTACTTATTGAAAACTTGATGTTGAGATTCTTCTATCCATCCTTGTCCAGTTGCTCGAAGTTGTCCATCACCGGGGACACGGCTAAGTACTCACTTTTTGACTCTGCAGATGTTGTGCACTTTCACCTTAAGCCCCAATTAGCCCAAACATCCTATACACGCTGAGTGTATTAAGGAAAGGAGAGAACTGAGACAAGACCCTTCAGAAAGAGAATTCAACTTTCATAGCAAGACCCGTTCCACCTATAATTCTGCTACAACTTCTTGTCAAGCTGACGAGTTGAACTCGCACATCTTCCTTGGTGAAGACAGAGCCCATTGTCTTAAGGCTGCACTGGAAGCTCATCAACTTGGAGGGACTTAGAAATCTCTTTGCCCCTGGGTGGCAAACCACAAGTGAATACCTCAATTCAACCCTTGGAAAAGGGCCCTGAGGCAACACTCAACTCTCATCATCCATGCAACCAGTCCACCCAGGTGTTTCATTATGGTTAAGTACTTAGCATTTTTCCTCAATAGCTAGAAATTATAATTTTGTTGCATGGCTAAGTACTTACATATAAAGGGCATAGGAGCCATGAAATTTATCAAGGAAAGGTGGCTAAACATACTAAGGGAAGGACATAGCAATTAATAACTTAGCGAAAAATCCCTAACATGCATACTACTTCAAAAAAATTACTCTAATGCACTTAGGGAAAATATGGGGTGGTTTATAAATGTCACATGACTTGGTAGCAGGATGAACAAGCACAGCAACAATCACAAGAAAGGTATTGATCCTCCTCACAATCTAAATCAAACAAAACAAGACAAACATGAACACACAATTCCTTAACCAAAAACATAAAACATGTATGCATGCTATGCCATGAAATATGATGCACAAAAACTATAACAGCTCCAATTTCTATCAACAAGGTTCTCTGATGTTATTTAGATGAGCACAATGCATGGAAAACAAGATAAGCACTTGATTATAAATTTAAACATTAATGGGATTTCATAAAGGCCATAAACTAGCTAGATTGTTTTCTGTCACCAAAATCGATGCAAATAAAATTTTCTCTGCTTCTACTGCTTAGAGGACAACCAGGACAAACTATAGCAATTCGATTTTCTCAAAAAAGCAATATATAATAAAAGTTATAGGCAAAATAGTGAAAACAAGGATCTGTGAATAACTTGTGTGTGCACGTGACAAAAATAAAATTTTACTGGACCAGGCTATTCTACGCATTACGCTGATTTCAAAAAGTACAAAAACACTTAATTCGGAGTTACAGAACTCAAGTTATGATATTTTGAAGTTTTTGAAACAAATCTGTTTTTTTTCTAATTTTAACCAAAAGGTGACCGATCCGGGGTGGGGGCTTAGATGTGCTGCGATTGGCTGGGGGATCTCCGTGCGGATCAGCGTTGCAGGCCGTTTGATCTAATGCGCCGTGGACGGCTTGGATTGAAAGATACCGCTTCTACAATTTGCTCCCGTCGGGGCCCTCCGATCGCGATCGGACGGTTGCTAATGCTCCTCTGTTTCGGGGGTCGCCGGAGACGCCAAAGAAACGCGGGCGCGCGGCGGCAGGGGAGAGCGCGTGCACGGTGGGACGTATCTACGACGCTAGGAGGGAAACAGATCGTACCCGGGCGTGTGGGGCGACGACGCGGACACGATGGCGCATGGGCTTGCTCCTCTGTTTCCTATTCCGCAGGAGATCGCTCGTCGGAGATGGGCACAGGCGTCGGTGTATTCGGCGTGGACGGCGGCGACGTTCTACTGCAAGGAAAAGCGGGGAACCGTGTCAAAAGAGAGCGCGGCGATAAGGGAGGCAGAGAGACTATGAGAGGAGGGCAGGGGATTGACAACATTCACCGGTGGAGTCGAAGCACGGCGGCGGCAACTGGGAGATGGCGGCGTCGTTTCCGAGCGTCCTGGCGGCGATGGAGTTTTAGGGATAGGGTGCGTAGAGAGAGGGGAGTCGGGGGTTTATAAGGGCGGGTGCAAACGTGGAGAATGGGCTAGGGTTTACGGGGATCTCGTCGACTCGGTGGTTAGCGTCGTGGTCATTTCGTCGAACACGGCTCGGACGCGGAGTCCGTGCGTGCGTGGAGAAGGCGATGTGGGTCGCCGTCCTGGTGCTGCGCGCGCGTCAGAAAACAGAAGGGGAGGGGAGATGGGCTGGGCTCGGAATGGGGGGCTGCTGCGCTGGATCTCCCTTTCTATTTTTTTTTTGTTTTTTTTAAACTCAATTCAAACCAAAAGAAAACAAAACCCTTTCAGAAAAATTCATAAAATTATGTTTTGGAAAGCTTAGAATCTAAAGAACAATTTGGCACTATGCCTTCCCAAAAGGAAAATACTTTATTGTAGAGAAATATTAAAATCCAAAGGAGGAAAGATAGTAAGAAATACCAAAATTGTTTGTTAGCAAAATGAAAACAAAATTTTATGCACTCAAAATGCAGGGATGTTATGATGCTCATGTATGCATGCCGGTTTTTATTTTTGGAAAACCTTGGGATGTTACAGACTAACTCCCTTAAGATGAAGCTCGCCCTCGAGCTTCGGATAGGTTAGCAAATATGTGAGGGTGGTCTTCTCGGAGATCGTCTTCCCTTTCCCATGTGGCTTCTTTCTCGGTATGGTGACTCTATTGAACCTTGCAGAACTTGATGGTTTTGGTACGAGTAACTCTTTCTGCCGTCTCTAAAGTCTTGATGGGCTTCTCCTCGTATGTCAGGTCATTTTCCAACTGTACTTCCTCAAGAGGTACCGTATCTTTCAACGGATTTTCCAACATCTCAGGGTGACACTTCTTCAACTAACTAACATGGAACACATTATGGACTGCTGACAAGATCTCAGGCAGTTCCAATTCATAAGCCACATCACCCTTGCGGGACATGATCTTGAATGGTCCAATGAATCGGGGCGCTAACTTTCCTTTAAACCCAAACCTCTTGACTCCCCGAAGTGGTGATACCCTAAAATAGGCTCTATCACCGACTTCGTAAGCAACTTCCCGACCCTTGTTATCTGTGTAGCTTTTTTGCCTAGATTGGGCTATTTTCAGCCTATCCTTGATTAGTCTAACCTTCTCCTCAACTTCTTGGATTATATCAGGGCCAAAGAAATTTCGTTCCCCTACACCACTCCATAGCAACGGCGTGGTACATATCCAAAACCAATGGTTCCATGCTCACTTCCATAGTTTAATTAATTTTGTCCGAGATAAGTGGAAACTTCCCACCGAAACATGATTTAACATAGTGGCATGGTAGGGTCGGAGACGAAGATCCTAGAGAGAGGTTGTGAGAGAGACAGAGTGAGACGCACTCTTGTCTTACCTATATGTATGCATGATTTCTATTCTTATATATATACGCTATAACATTACACAATGTAGTTAATACATAGCCGAAGGCAATGCGCAAGCTTAGCTAGTGTTGTAAATTATCAAATTCCCTTTAAGGCCCCGTTCGTTTTGCTGGGATCGAATCCAAGCATGGAATCAATCCACGTAGGGATTGGGTTAATCCAGTTCCGTCACCCAATCCAGTACCTATTCGTTCGTTTAAGACAGCAGCTGAGGGGCATAGCGATGTCGCCGCCACATCGCTGCTGATGTCTGCGCTTCTCGCTTCTCGTCAGGTAGTGGATTTTCTTCCACGGGTGGGCTGGCGAGATTATTTTTCCAGACCAATTGAGAAGCGATGGGTGGGGATAGACTGGGTTGTAATCCATATGGGGAGTAAACGAAGACGTCTAGTTCACTGGGCTGGGAAAATTACATCGCTGGGCTGGTCATCCGGGATTGCGCCGCAGTCCAGACCGATCCCTCCCTGTTCTGGATTAAACCAACGAGGCCTAAAGTTTAATTGTGTATTATCTATATAATTTGACTTAGAATATATATAAGAATAGAGCCATGTAAACAGAGCCATGTAGGGTCCGGATGTCGTTGTGGCGTGCTCTCGCATGACCGGTGCAACTTGCAGAGGAGGTAGCCACCCCAACTCAAATAGAGAGAAAAGGTGTGAAGAAAGAAGAAAAGTACTAAGAGAGAAAGGAATAGAGATGGGTTCAATACAAACCCTAGCTGGGAGCACCGTTTCGTGCTGCCTCTGCTGCTCATGCCCTAATTATCTTAAGCAAGGGCCATACGAGACCAGTTATTTCCCAGATTATAACCTTATAATATACTAGTAAGACCGGAAATAGCCTTTAACGCCTTTTCCCCAGGAACGGAATCATGGGTAGGACAACCAGCTGAACAATGGTGGTTTCCAACGCCCGCGAGATGTGTGGTGTCCAAGCAAGGAGTGCGCTTTTGACTGCAGCGGCACTGTGGAGGCAGAAGTATGCGGGTCATCATAGATTAATCCATCCCACGTCCACTGGCCGTCACGTCACTGGGAGCTACCTGGTTCTGGTCGAGTCGACCCGCCTGTTTGTTCAGCGACTTAGCAGGCCATGGAGTCAAGCAGCACCTAATTGAACAGCCCGCGCGCTACGCCATGCGTGTTGCAGCAGACGACTTTGGAAACGCCAGAGACTTGTGGAATTTATATCGGAAAAAAGGGGACTTGAGCTTAGCACTACTAATCAGTGAATGATTATGCGATGAACGGTCTGTACTACCTTTGACTGCGATTCATCGTCGCGGACTAGAGAACCGACTCGAAGACTCGGGATTTTTTTTCCTAGAGAAAAAATGCATATGGTGAGCATTGTCCTTCTAGAAACCCATGGTACGCGCGTGCACAGGAAAATCCCGTGAGATTTCCTCCTTCGTGCGTGGGCTCAACATGCGTGAACCTGAAACATCCTTCCACCCTTCACGGGAAAGAAGAATCCGGCCATGGTCCAGGCAAAGACCGCAGAGTCCACCCTGCACCAAACTTGGTACCGGAAAGGGAATACGTACTTTATTTCAAATGATTTTCATCCGATACTGTTTGAGGTCGTTTTTGGTACGGTACAATTTTCTTTGAGGTCTAGTTCGAGAAGGCTACGCACCCGGGGCCGAGCCAGTTCGCATCCAGGCCAGCTCTAGGAACGCGCCATGCATGCCATGTCATAGCCCAACTCTAGGCTCAAGCTACACCTCGCATCATCATACCGAACGTGCCAATTGCGATCGACGTGGATTAATGAACATGATATATAAAGCCAGTGCCACAACCACACAGCCCAGCTCTAGGAACGCGCCATGCCCATGTCATAGCCCAACTATAGGATGCAGGCAAGCTGTTTTCGTACGGTGTAAACAGCGCGTGGGAACGCATGTGGCATGTCAGACATTGATTAAACGTCCTTGTAAACATGTCAACAGCAACAGATCGAAATTAACCCATGCTGATCGCCGGCGAGCTGTTCTCGGTCGGGACGACAGAGATTGTGCTGCTGGAATTAATAACGGACCGAGATAAATGTAAGGGACGAAGCGAAAACTGATTGGTATATCCTCAAGGATATATATAGTAATTAATAATATAGAATAATGCATTTCCCCCATGAATTGATTGGTATATCCTCAAGGAAAATTGACGTTTCAGTAAGGAGAAAAAAGGCCGGAAAGGAGACTTGGAGTCCAAGGGTACGTGGCCGCTTTAGGCTCAAGCTACACCTCGCATCATCGATCATACCCAACGTGCCGAATTGCCTCGTGCTTCTAGAAACCATGATCGACGTGGATTAATGAACATGATATAGAATCTTGTGGCGAGAATTTGTACTGACGATGATTGCACTGGCTGGCCCGTACAGCGACACGATCGGGAGCTAGTACTGTACTTCACAGACTTGAACCCATTGCCTCGTGCTTCTAGAACCCATCGTATACACGTACTGCGTTGGTACTGGTACGTGGCTACGTGTACACAAAATTCCCGTGAGATTTCCTCGCTCCCTGGCTGAACCTCAACATGAAATCCGTTGTTTCACGGGAAAGAATCCAAGCTGAGACTGGCTTTAGGCCGATTTCACTTGGACTCCTGATTCTGCATAAGCAGACTTGTGCCTTCGTTCTAGGTAAACAGTGGGGGCACAGAAGCTCCTCCGTAGACTTCTCTTCGGCTTCTCCCTTTTTGGCTGCAGCCATGGCTGTAGGCTAGCTGGCCAGAGGCCGGGAAGGCATTCGCGGATCTGAAGCGCACCAGTGCGCTACATCGATTGGCGGCTGACAGGAGCCAGATTGTCCTCCGAATCGGCGCCGGCGACCCTCGGAATGTTGGAGCTCGGGCTCATGAGGAGGGCGTGTTATAGAGCACTAGGAGGTTAGGGAGAGGGTCTGTTCAAACCGTGCAGTCATGCTGGAGCTCATGGAGAGGTTGGTGAAGGCGCAGAAAGTTGGATGGCGACGTACCCCACCGGAAATCGCGGCGGCCGATGGCCGTGAAAAATTGGACAACTGACCCAATTTTTACGGTGGCCCAAGCTGATTCCTTCTTCCAGGATGGTGTGAACGATGAGGCGGAGATGAGGGAGTGCTCATACGGACGCGAGAGGCAACAGAACAGTGGCTCGCCGGCGGTATCTCGAGGCGGTGCAGTTGGTCTGGAGGACTGGAGGACTCTCGATGGCATTTTCTTGTAAATAGGAGAACTTTTTAGGGCCAGGTCAAATACCATTTCGATGGTCAAGCACGCTTCTGCGGAAACTGCTCCGATGTAGTTTCTCCCCATTGCACATACGATGGCTTCTTGGGGGCTTCTGGGTGCGGGGTAGGGGGTAGGGGGGATCCAGAGACTTCTTTTCAGCTTTTGCGGTGGGGGACCTAGAAGCAAGTTGGAAACTGCAAAAAAAAGTCTCCACTAGTGAGGGAAAAGAGTAGCCAGCTCCTTCTCCAAGCCGTATACTCCCTCTATCCATGAATAAGTGTACATCTAGCTTTTAAATTAGTCAACCTTTTCAAAATTCAACCAAATTTATATAAAAAAAAGTAGCAACATATATAAAATCTAAATGGTATGTTTTAAAACTTGATGCAAAATGGTAAATTTTGAAACTTCATGTCAAGATAAATCTATTGATACTAATTTGGTGCCACAAATGCTAGTAATTTTTCTAATAAAGTTAGTTAAATTTTAATAAATTTTACTGTAAAAAATGGTAAACATACGCTTATTCCCGGATGGAAGGAGTATGTAATATGTGAACGTCTAAATAGCCGTGGGAACGCTTGTGAGCGCATCGGTCCCTCATAATTATTATTATCATAATTGCAATGTTGATTGATCGTCACCGTTTTGATCGAGCAACGTGTCAATAGCATCAGATCAACCAATCGATCTCCGGATAGCTAACCATTGGTAGGTCCAAAGAGGGGCGAAGATTGTGCTGGATATATTATGGACCGAGAGACGTAATTGCAGCAGCGGAGTGTGAAGTATAGCGACACTACCTATGGTGTGACCTGTGACAACAACCACTATGACCCGCACTATGAGAGTGTATATTTTAAGGGGAAATTTGGTAGAGACATTTGTTAGAAGTGTATGTGAAAATAGTTTACAAGTGCAGTTTGTTGTAAGCGCCTCTGGAAGTTCTATTATTAGAAAATGTTATTTTTAGGGGTACTTCTCAAGTAGTGCCTCTAAAAATGCTATTTTTAGGAGCACCTCTACTTAATTCCTTAAAAAATGCTTATTTCAGGGACATATTTTTTAAATGCCTCTGAAAAAGATGTTATTTAGAGTCACTTGTAGGCTGTTCTATTAAGTGCCTCTTTTAAAACAACTTCAGGTAGATAATATCACGACGCAAAATATATGCCCACCAAATTAAAAAACATTGTTTTTTCTCCATTGAAACTTACGCACCTACCCCTTTGTGTACTACTCCTACTCTTTGATCTGGTTTATGCAAAGTCAAACTTTATAAATTTTGATCAAATATACACTAAAATATATCAATATGAATAATTCAAAATCAATATTATTAGAATCATTTCCCTCGATGCTGGAAACGACAAACGTTAAGACTCAGTGGCTGGTTGCTTATTCCGTTCATGGAACGAAATGCATGCAAAGGATACGGCTCTGATTCAGAGAAAATCCTCTAAAAGCCATAATATTCGAGAAACGAAGTATTGAGGCGCCTACTAAATGCTTCAGTTTATGAAAAAAAGAAATGGTTCGGACTAAAGTTTCCAATATGAAAAACAAAAAACTTTTGTACGATACTTCAATTTAAAAACTTACTTTTTCTATAATTGAAAATCAGCACAATCTCGTCAATAACGAAGTATATTAAACTGCAGTTTTTGATAAAGCCAAACACCTCAAATTATCTAAAACCACGGTATTCTTAGAGTACTATAAAAAAACTCTGCTCCCAAACGCATCCTAAAATATTTCATACTTCAAAAATTCTAGACTAAAGTCTTATCAAAACACTTTAAAAAGAAGCTCCCAAAATAGACCCTACCAGTTGTCTTATTTTAGGATGTAGTCTCTTCGTAGTAAGAAGATAATGCCCTCATAGACACATCAAAAATAAAAGGAGAATAAAAGTTGAGAAATTCTAATCATTCATCGACTCAAGGAGTGTAAGAAAGAAAAGTAGACTTACTTCGACCAAGAAGAATTTTAAAAACTAAGCCCTGCTTTGGCACCTCAGCTTTTTTAAAATAGAGTATTGCAAAACCATAATATTTTGTAGCCGGGCAGAGCAATACTTCAGTTTTGGTAAATAGTCCAGTTTAGAAAAAAAGTGGGTCTGACCTCTGTCTCAAATACATCAAAAAAAAACCTACAATTTTAGAGAATATGTTAGTTTTAAAAGTATATTATTTACTTAATCCAAACACCTGAATGTATTTAATACTTCAGTATTTTCTGAAACCGAAGTATATATTCTCTATGTACTTCAAAATTTCTTTGATGGCAAACGGAGCCTCAAATACTCGACAACCACATTATTTTTATGCCTAGTGAATCAATACGCATTAGGCCCCGCTTGGTTCACCGTATATTAGTCAAAACGGGCGTGGAAGTTAACCACCGTAATCATTCCCGGAATTCGCGCTTGGATCGTCTGATTTTTCGTCGGTCCGTATTTTTCTCGCGGGTAACCATTCCCATAATCAACGCTTCTGCCGAGGAAACTTTCACGGACCTCGTATGGTCCGGCTCCAAATACGCCGGTGTTTGCGGGCACAGCCAACCGGCCCAGTAAATAGTACCGGCCTGGATATGAAACCGACATTCCAAGCAGGGCCTTAGTCGTGAAAAAAACAGTGCAGTTTTCTAAATATATATATATATACAGAACTATAGCCTGAAAGTACCAAAAAGTCTCGGCCGGTGGGGTTCGTGAAATCATCGGGGGTCGTTGATTAATCCCTCCCGCGTCCACAGGCGTCTGGCGGTGACGTCACTCGACGGTGGCGCTGCTCTGCTCGATCGACCTAGACCATCGCCCGCGCGAAATTACAAGCTGACAACCTGTTATCTCAGCTACTACTAATTTTTGTTTTCCTTTTCTTCTTCTAGAAACCTTAAACACGTTGTGTTTCGTATCGCCACAGTACGTGTCACAGGCAGGGGGTGAACATCCCTGAACCTCAAGGCAGGGGGTTCACGGGACCAAGCAGAGACTTTTCGCAAAAACCCAAAAAAGATTCCTAGCGAAGACCACAGAGTCCACCCTGCACCAAACTAAGCACCAGTGAGGGAGGGAGGGAGGGAAAAGAATAAGAATGGCCATCAACTCCATCTGGAAGCGATGGCGATGGCCGCCCGGCCATTGAATTCAAACCTCCCCACCACCTTTATAAGGGCCGGTCCCCCATTGGCCTCCCCGTTCCTTCCTCATCCACCGCGCGCCTCCTCTCTCCCCACTCATACCGCTCAATTCTGTACCCGTGCACCGCGTCTCCAGCTCCCAACTTGTGGCAGAAGCAATGGAGCAAAGAATTCACCCGCGGCAGGAGGAGTCGCGACGGCCCGCCGACCCCGCGCTTTCCTCGGGGGACGACGAGTCTACGGACGGGGAGGAGGAGTTCGAGTTCCCCTGCTTCTTAGGGGCCGACCATGGCTCCCCCGCGCTCGCCGACGACCTCTTCGCCGACGGCCGCATCAGGCCCGCCGCCTTCTACCCCGTCTTCGGCCGACCATCAGTTCGCGCCGTCCACGGTGGCCTTGACGCTCCAGAAGCGCCGGTGCCGGAGCGCAGGAGGAGGGGGCAGCTCGGCCGGCTCTTCCTCGAGGAGTCCCGCGCGTGGAACTCATCGACCTCCTCCTCGTCCAGCACCGAGTCGTCGACGTCCACGGCCACCGACGACCTGGAGGGCGCGGCGCCGGAGACGTACTGCGTGTGGACACCCGGCGGTTCGGCGGCGCCCTTGTCGCCTCGCCCGCCGCGGCCCAGCAAGAGCGGCTCCACGGGGTCCATGGCGCGCTGGCGCCGCGTGAGCGACCTCGTTGTGGGCCGCAGCCACAGCGACGGCAAGGAGAAGTTCCTCTTCCTCCCGGCCAACCCGCCGACGCCGATCAAGAACCCCGCGCCGAAGCAGAGCGCCGCGGCAGGCGCCAAGAAGAAGACCGCTTCCGGCACGGAGATCAACACGGTGGCCGCCGCGCAGCGGATGGCGCACTACGGCGCCGCCAAGGCGGCCGGCGGCATCCCGCGGCGCACTTTCCTCCCGTACCGCGAGGAGCTGGTGGGCTTCTTCGCCAGCGTGCACGGCATCAGCCGGAGCCACCCGCACCCCTACTGACGACCGACCATGCCATGCAGGTCAATGGGCGGTGCCGTGTCGGAGCAAAACTATCTAATTTGAGGGAGAGTCATATTCCATTCTGGCATGTGTGTTCAAGCTTGGATTCTTGCGCAGATGATCAGTGGCTAGATAGTAGTATGTGATTAATTAAACAGGTTGCTAAAGATTCTTGTTCGGTGTGAACGGTGTGGACGTCGTCGTCGCGCGGTCGTCGCACCAGCCACCAGCCGGCGAGGTGTGAACGGCGACGTCTGGTGGCGGGTGCGAACACCTCATTTTGTCGTCATCTTTTTCTCCCGCTTTTCTCGACAGAACAGAGTACGTACGTCGCCATTGCATCAGCAACACTGCCCGCCATCCGGTGAGTTGATCGATGGATTAATGGCTTCGTGTGGTTGGAGGGATGGCCGGGAGAGACGACGACGATGCAGCTAGCTAGCTAGCTGTGCGCGCGGGACCGACGTGTGACTGCGCGCAGCCACACACATGAACTTCATTCACGGGGAAAAAGACGGGGCACCGCTTTCGCTTTTCGGGAAACCGCGCGCGGCGATCGGTCGAGTGCGACGGCCGGCGACGTGCATGTGTGTATGTACACACGGCGGTGGCGACGGACGGATCCCCGGCTGGCCGTCCATGGCCGCAACCGCACACGCACGCACGTACCGGCGGCGCCAAGTGGTCGGACGACGTACGTACGCACATACTCTTACGTATACGTACGTGATGGCCTGCTAAATGGGACGATAACTGGGCCGGGGCACGTACTGGTACGGCGGATCGGATTGTTCTTCATCGGTTGATTACTTTATCCGTAACGATGGCCAATTAGTTAACGTGGGTGCCAATTATTTTCGCTGCAATAATAGCACTGATGATGGTATCTACCCAGAGATTTTGCGTGACTAACAAGTGCTTCGAGGACAAGGGGCCTTTGCTTCAAGTGCAAAAAGTCACGTGTACTGATAACTAGGACCAGTGTATTGTTCGAATATCAGCAGTATGATTTCTGTTGTCGGGTCCCATATCCATCGCCGGGATCTGGTTGCTCTGCCATCGTCATTCCATCATTGTTTGCTTGCACCCTTTGGGGTGACCGGACCTCTGTCCGTCAATTTGGTGGGTGTGCTCCACAGCAGCGCCCTAAATCGGCGGTCAGCTTACGGACGTCATAAATTCAAACACCTTGTGCACGCCAATAACGGCAATAAAAATTTCAATTTTCATTTAAATTTAGAAATATTTTACAAAATTTGAACGAAATTGCAAATGGCGCCGCCGCCACCGCCCTAACCCTAACCCTAGCCTACTCGTCGTCGCTCCAGTCAAAAGATTCGTCGTTGCTGTCGTCGAGCACGACGACTTTGCCACTTGAGGAGGGCCCGGCGCGGCTGGAGGAGGGGCCTGCGCCGGCGTGGCTGGAGGAGGGGGCGGTTCGAGAGCTTGAGGTGGTCGTGCCACGCTGCTGCTACCGCGGCTCCCGGATGCCTCCACCGCGGTGGACTGCATCGTCGTCAGCCAACCCGTCGCCTTCTGCTCCAACGTGGCCACCGATCGGGCCATGGCAGCGACGAGGCCGAGGCAGTCGCCATCCATCGGGTCGTGCAGCGGCGATTGGAGCCTGTACAGGTCATCGACCTGCGGCTCCTCCTTGACGGTGGCGCTCAGTGTAACATCCCAAGTATGAAAAATAGCCATTAGAATGTTTGCTCTCTGTTATTTTATGTTTTGCATCATGACATCATGTTCATTGCATTTGTTTTGCTTGTTTTCCATTTGTTTTCCTCTGTTTTTCTTTGTTTTCCTTTGTTTTCTATTTGAATTTCAAATCAAATTTCAAACCTTTTGTTTCATACTTGTGATGTTACAATTTCCAAATGAATATTTCAAATCAAAACAATCAATTGTTTCCATTAAAGCTGTGATTCCAAAACTGTTGTTTTGTTTCTATCAAAAATTCATTTAATATCAAACCCTTTTCAAATTCAATTACAATTTCTTCCAAACAGCAACCATGTTGAATTTATGAGAATTACAAACCAAATTCTAATCCTTTTTGTTTCAATTAAACACTAAGGTTCAACTATTTAAATCTTGTTTTCAATATTCACTTAATAATCAAATTCATTCAAATTGAATTCAAATTCAATTGCATTTTCCAAACAGCAACCCCTTTGAATTTTATGAATATTACAAAACAACTAAATCCTTTGTTTCAAAAAAACTTGAATTCAAAATCTTTTAAATTGCTTAATGTCACCCCTATTCACTTAATATCATAATTATTTAAATTCAATTAAATTTACAAACACCCACATAATTAAAGTTTTTGGAAACCAAAACTTTGCAATGTTGCTGTTACAATATAAATAATTGATACAAAATTTTACCCAAATTTCTAAACCCTAAAAACCCTTCCTTCTTCTCTTTTCCTTTTCAGCAAAAAGAAATAATAATAAATAAAACAGAAACAAAAATTAGAAAAAGAGAGAGAGAGAGAGAGAGGGGCAGGCCCAACCCATCTCTCCCCCTTGGCCCATATCCCTTCGCCCCTGTCTTCTTCCTCGGTACGGCCGATCATCCGTTCTGTCCACGTAGCAGAGCAGAACAGCAACGGCTGCAACTCCTCCACCCCCTATAACTCTAGGCCCCGAGCTAACCCTAACCCTAGCCGCACCCATCTCCTCCTTCTCCCTCTCCCCCGCCTCCATTTCCCCTTCCCACCTCCATCTCTCTTCTCTCTGTCCCTTTCCTCTCTGAACCTGTACCACACCCGAGCCACCTCGTTTTCCCTCCGGCGATCGCCGCCGTTTGGTCCTCCTCCTAGCTGGCCAACGACGGGAATGGAATCCCCCCACCGTCGGCTTCCTCCTCCACCCCTCGGCGAGGGACGGGAGGGCCTGTGGCGCCGCCGCCATCCTCTTTCGTCGCCGGCCGAACTCCCTGCACCACCTCCTCCGCCCGCTTTTTTTCCCCTCGAGGTGAGCCCCTCGACCCCTTCCTCCCTCTCCACCATCCCCTCCGCACATGCACAAGCCCACCCGCAGCACCCCACGCACCACGGCCACCGCGCGCAACTCCGGCGAGCCGCGAGCAGCACGCCCGCCGGCGACCATCTGCGCTGTCGAGTTTCAGCGAACTGAACTTTTGAAGTTCAGTTAACACCCGCGAGCAACACCTTAACCCCTGCGCGTTTCCCTTACCTGACACCGACACAAGCATACCGCATTGGTAGCAACCCTTGCGCCCAAGCCCCCAGGTGCTGGGTTCGATTCCCCCCAGAGGCAGAAAAGCCACACCCTTTTTATTTCTGCTTTTTTTCTTTTCTGCCCGAATTTCAGAAACCCAGATCTGACCCATTAATTCTAAAATCCATAACAAATCCAATTTTGCTCCAATTTGAATGATTCAAATTCCCGTGGATCTAAAATCTTGTGCTCTTTCCATTAGTAACAAAATTGCAACATGTTTCTGTAATACTTTTTGTACTAAATAATTAATTACTGAAAATGCAATAAAAATTGAAAACTTTGGAATTTCATAACTTGAGTTTGGTTCATCCAATTTAAGCAAACTTGGGCTCTAAAAATTTGTCTTAACAAACTCTACACATTGGTATTTTATTTGGTCACAATGGAATTAATTTTGAGCATGTTTCACTCTGTTTACTAAAAAGGGAAGAATAAGAATGTTTAGGAAAAATTGCATAATAAATTCAATAATCACCCAAAAATTATGTTTAATAGCTCTAAATGTTCATTGAAACATTTGCTACATGTTTTCAACCTTTTAAATGCCCTTTGTTTACTGTTTTCCCTAATTAAAAGTGGTGCAATAATTCAATGCTTTAATTAAACCTTTTAAATTGCAAAATTCATAACTTGGGCATAAAAATTCCAAATTCCATAAACTAAATATGTTTTCCAATCAACTTTTCATGAACTTTGCAAATATCAACTTTGTTTGCTGTTTTGAATAATTTAAATTGCTGAAAACAACTGTTTCTTAATTATTGCATTTAAAATTGCCAAATTAATAACTTGCTCATTTTAAATCCAATTTCAACAAATGAAATATGTTTTCCATGCTAAATTAAACCACCTTTCCAAATATAAAATTTGTTTCATGTTTTGAATAATTAAAATTGGTTAAACAATTTAAACCTTGTTTAAATCATTTTAAATTGCTAAATTCATAACTTGGTCAAATTAAATTCTTTTTGAAACTATAAAATATGTTTTCCAACCATAAAAGTATAAACTTTTCAAATATGAATTTGGTTTAATGTTTTGCACAAATAAAAATTCAAATAAATTCAAACTTGAATTAAATTCATTTAATTCTTGTTTAAACTTGTTTAATTCATAATTAATTCATCCTAATTCCTTTTTCAACAAGTGAAACATGTATTCCATCCAAAACTTTGTGCTCTTTTCAAATATGAACCTTGTAATCTGTTTTGAACAATTAAACTTGATGAAAACAACAAATGCTTGTGTAACACCTTTGAGGAACCAAAATTCCATAACCTAATAATTAAATTTCCAAACTTGGCAAACCTTATTTCAAGTTGTTACTATTGTTTTTTTCTTTCTGTTTTCCTCATCCATGCATCATGCTAATTCACTTACACATGATGATTAGTTGTAGAACAATTATTTCAACCTTAATTCATGGGCTTTTCATATGCAACTCAAATTGCATGTGGGTCCATTTAATCATGTTGTGTTACCATGTCAACTAGTTTAATTTTATGCATCAATTAAATGGTCATGCATCATCCCATGTTTGTGCACTATGCCATGATATTGATTGTTTGTCTCTCTGCGTTGTTTGTTTGCTTCTTCTCGGATATACGACGACGTTGAGACCGACGATACTTACGACACCCCTTCTGAGGATCTAGCTCAGTACCAGGCTGCTGAGTTTGCAGGCAAGTATTCACTCACATGAACCATTGTGTTCCTTTCAACATTGGATACCGATACTTTCCGTTGTCTATTCTGCTAGCGCTATGAATCGTTGCTTCTGTTCCGAACCTATCACATGTTATCTTTTAACCCTGATATAGCCTCACCTCCACACCTATACCCTTTTGCTTGTTGCCTGAGTCTTACTAGCATGCTTAGGCTTGTTTTTGCTCGAGTCTGTTACCCGTTACTTTCTGTTACTATATTTCTATCATGTTCTGGGACTCGATGTTAAACAACAACCTGTTAATTTTGAGGTAATAATAATTTGCTGATAAGGCACCGGCAGGAGGCCCGGCGTGGTTTTGAGGCCTGCTAGTGTCGACCCTAATTAGGAAAAGGGTCTTGTCTACTGATCCATGATGAGCGCACTACCCGCATGTGGGAAGCGTGTATGGGCGCCCCCCTCAATTTGATTCGATTTGCATCTCGTCCAAATCGCCACACTTAGTTCGGGCTTTCCATTTGATGCATGCATGTGCAGGTGCGAACCCTTGGCGCCAGGGTGGAACTTTTGTAGTCGGCATTTAGGGCGGCGTGGTCTTAGAGTGCTATGAGGGTCCCCTTTTCTTCGTGGGGCTCGATTAGCCGCGCACGCACAGCATGTGGTTCTTTGGGCTTGATGTGAAGAAGAGTTGAGTTGTGTTGAGTGCCTCGCTTGGTGGAAGTGCATTTCCAATCTGGCGGGGTATTCTTACGTGTACGGCCAAATTGATGCATCCCTGCAGGGTTAAATCTTCTCGAGAAGCCGTGTTTTCCGCGGTTATGGATGACTTGGTGAAAGTACTGGCTAACAAGTACTCAGAACAACTTACACCTAACTAATGATAACTTGACTAGTAATAGTCTTATTGACACAATAACTTGAACCATCATTAATTCAACTGTGTGAGTTATCCTCGGATTGCTTCTTTGGATAAGGGGCGAGATCCAGGATGGGTTTGTTTGGAGTTAGTTGGTAGTTGGTTACAATACACAATCTTATCCCTTTTCTGATAGCCGGAAGTTATAGCAACTCTGTAGTTGGTTAGAGCAGCCAGCTGCCGCATCTTTTGTATCACCCCCTTTCTTCCGTTGAACCCAAAGCATCTGTGCTTGATGTTGTTGGGTACACTTTGGTGAAATATGAGTCTTGCTTGCCAGTACGTTTATGTACTGACCCCTTTGGGGATGTGGTTTCCGCAGACTACGTTTCCGAGGATCTCCATGGTGGCTACTACGTGGAGTATGACGAGACTGCTGACGAGTAGATAGCGGACCCGGGCAGGATCCGAGACTTCGTGGATGGGCTCCGTCTTTTCGTTTCCGGCCTCTTAGGCCTATTTGGATCTTGTCTGTACTCAGACATTTTGGATGCTTCCGCTGTGATGTAATGATGAATTGTTGGGACATGTGTCCTCTGGATGATTGTATTTGCTATCTCTGCTCTAGTGAGAGCTATTTGCAACTTAGTTTAATCTTTTGTGACGTAGAGATCTGGTGTGATATCAAATGTTCAAATGCCGTTGACGTACCATGTCTGTATGTTTTGAAGTACGTCAATGGAAGTATCTAGATTTCTATGGGATGGTTTGCGTAGACGATGAACAGTAGGGGTTGGTTGTCACACATACATGTGTTGGCCTACTCGTAAGAGATGCGGGTGCAGGTAAGCCCCGTAATCCAATCAACTACTGTTCAACGGAACTGCGAGTATCCTCTAGAAGTCCGGGTGCGACACTCGGCTGCGGCTCCGGCTCCTGGCGCTGTTGGCGGAGCAAAAGGCGGCTCCGAGGTGCCCGAGGTGGGGAGTGTCGGCAGCAGGGAGAATTGCGGCGGCGTGGCTCGTCGCGGATGACGATGCCAGGGGCTCCCCGGCGGCTCGGTGGTGCGATGGGGCGCGGTGGCGGAAGCGGCAACAGCCGGAACGGGAGGATGTTTGCCGTCGTGGCGTGCCGCCTCGCTGCGTCAATCGCGCTGGCCACGGTGTGGCCAGTCCGATCCCACCAGCGGCAGCGCCCGATGGCGTTCCACCGCGAGAGGAGCACGTCGGGGCTGTCGACGAGGTGGATGACGGCCTCCCGCTCCTTCTCGAAGCGGTCGAGCCACCTCCCCAAGTTGTGCTGGCCGTCGTCGTTCTCTGGGAGGCGGCACTATGCGGGTGTCATCCAACTGCGCCGGCGAGCGATGTAAAGGCGGACCCCTTTCGTCGTTCGGGGGATCGGTGGCACGACGAGGCCGCCGTCGGAGACGCGCCATTCCTTCGGGATGCGGCAATCCCGAGGGGCGAGGAGCCCGTAACGGTACAACTCCCACACGCCGTCAGTATTGATGGTGCGCCCGCTGGTCAGCTTGGAGCCCGCGGATGACTCGGCCTCCCAATTGTTGGCCATGGCGGCGACGGCGAGGGCGGGGAGGCAATTTTGCACGTCGAGTCGAGGTTGGGGAGACGAGGCGAGACGATTCGGATGTGCAAGGCGAGGTAAAAGGCTTCGCCTTTTATCCTTGGCAGAAGGGCGGCGACGCCGTAAATGCTTCGCGTGGGAAAGGCGCGACGCTGGCCTTGGAAGCATCGCGTCGTGTCGCCGGTGTAACTGCAGGCCGGCGTCGCGCCGCATTGGAAGCTTGCGCCTCGAGCCAGCATTAACGCGGTCACTGTCGAAGAGTCGTATCAACAAATCCCTCGGGTGATCCGGTAGGGTTTCGAGTAGAGGAACGATGTACGCGCTGGTAGTCTCGACGGCTAACAAGCAGGCAAGATTTACCCAGGTTCGGGGCCCTCGTAGAGGTAAAACCCTTACTCCTGCTTTGTCTGATCTGTATTATGACGAGATAGTCGAGCTGGTTACAATGACGATGCCATGGTGAGGTGTACGGGGGTATCCCGTGTATTGCCTAGTCTAGTTGTGGCTTGTATCTTCCTCTCTCTCGATTGGATCTCCTCTTTCTCTCCTCCCTCCTGGCTTTATATATGCAGCCAGGAGCGGGTTACATGAGTCATAGTAGATTACATGTAGGAGTTCTTGTCTTGACCCGCAAGTCTTGCGGGTGGGCTTCTGTTGGGCCTTCTAGAACCGTGGGATATCACCTATCTTTGGGTCTAGGTCTTCGGCCTTGGACCGGGTAGTCTCACCCGATAGGTCCAGGAATCATCCCCATGTCAGTAGCCCCCGAGTGTTTAGTTGACTAAGAATCAGTCGGGTGGGCACTCAGAGTCCGTTCTTGATTTCTTCGATTGGTTATTCAATCGTGTGGTTTTGAGGATGTATACCCTGTGCGCGTTGCGCTTTCCCATACTCGAGTATCGAGTGGTAAATGTGCCTGGTGTTAGCTTTTTTCGCAGAACGATGTGGCTCAGTCGCTTGGCTCTCTCGAAAGACCAGGGTCAATTAATTTCATCTAGGGCAAACACGGTTCTGGCCTACACGAATTCGATACCTCCGACTCGAATCCGACGAGGTGATCATTGTGACCGGGCCGTGGAGATCTTACCGAGTCGAACTTAACCTAAAGGGGTACCCGGCGCGTCCGCTAGGATTTTTTTTCGTGTTGTTGACACGGGAAATTTACCGGAAGACGCATCTTGAGTGCGATTCCAGGCACAAAAGAGAGATCCTTGGGTCTTACCATCGTACTCGAAAGAATACGGCATCCGAATGTGTCTAGTCGGCCGAACTATCCTGGATAAGGATGTGTAAATACATCGTGTGGTAGACTTGCGGGAGCCGCACACTCGCGGTTTTACCTTAATCGTGTTCTTGCGATTATTCGGTTGAAGAGATCTTCCTTCTTAATCTTGTGCGAAAGAG
This sequence comes from Alopecurus myosuroides, assembly GCA_028641055.1. Classification (NCBI taxonomy): domain Eukaryota; kingdom Viridiplantae; phylum Streptophyta; class Magnoliopsida; order Poales; family Poaceae; genus Alopecurus; species Alopecurus myosuroides. Next base: position 11,259,023 of record CM054061.1, on the reverse strand, counting down.
ATTTCGCGTTATTAAGTTTGCTCGGAAGAAATTTCGTCTTGATGTGCCCATACGAAAGAGATTTCTTGTCACGGTGACTATGCGAAAGAAATTTCGTGTCTTGGTGTGCCCATCCGAAAGAGATTTCGTGTCAGGGTGCTTATGCGAAAGAAATTTTGCGTCTTTTATGTGCCCATACGAAAGAGATTTCATGTCGGGGTGCTTATGTGAAAGAAGTTTCGCGTCTTTGATGCTCATACGAAAGATATTTCGTGTTAGAATTCCCATACGAAAGTAATTTCGTGTTAGGGTGTCCATGCGAAAGAAATTCCACGTCTTGGTGCTCATACGAAAGAGATTTCGTGTTATGAGGTGCGCAATGAAGTCAACGCGCACTCGCCTGCTCCCGATGGGACGTGACGTTGTGGGGCAGGGCACGTAGGGCCCATCGTGTCAGCTTTTGACCGGAAGCGTGCCGTCGTGCGCCCTTTTTTTCGCATGACGTAATTACGCGGTGGATATGTAATCGACACGGCAGATAGAGTCGACGTGGTGGAGGTGTACTCAACACGGCGGATAGAGTCGACGCGGTGGAGGTGTACTCGACACGGAGGAGGGAGTCGACGAGGTGGATGGCGTAGACGCGGTGGAGGTGTACTCGACACGGAGGACGGAGTCGACGAGGAAGTCGTGTAGTTGACGCGGGCGAGGCGGAGTCGCACGACGACGTGGAAGTCGTGTAGTTGCCGCGGACGCCTAGCCACCTAGTCCACACAAGAAGATGGACCCGAAAAGTCTTCAAGATTTTCTGATTTCGTGAATTGGACCGTGTACCGTATGCGTCTCGTCGAGACGGACACATTTGATGTTTTGCTTTTCTTCATCCGAGTTAATATGCGGTTTGTACGACCAGAATAACGACCTGGACGAAGAAATCTCAGAGAGCTCCTCAGATACGCGGCCAGCGTGTTAGATGCTTCCGATGCGGTAGTACGTCGAGTGAGCGTGTAGCGCTTGTCGGTTGCGCGACCAGCACTCCCGATGGGAGTAGCCTCTGAGTCTATGTGCGATTTTTAGTAATCGGGCATAGACTCAAAGATCTTCCAATGTTGCTTCTTCGATTTATCGGCTGCACGGCACTGCTCCTGATGGGAGTAGCCCCCGAGGCTATGCTCGACTCGCAGAGTCGGGCATAGGCTCAAGTTGTTCTGAAGCTAACCCATTGTGCTTGTCTTCTGTTGGCTCGCGGAGGAGGACATGCGTCGACTCCCGGAGGAGGGTTTGTGTCGACTCCGAGCGGAGGATCTGTGTCCACTGTCGACTCCGAGCGGAGGATACGTGTCGACTTCGAGCGAGGATTGTATCGATTGTAGATATCGAGCGGAGGATATGTGTCGACTCCGAGCGGAGGATGTGTCGACGTTGTGGTTCCTGCGTTGCAGTTGCATCCATATAATCGGATGTTGTTAATTATTGCATTTAAAATTGCCAAATTAATAACTTGCTCATTTTAAATCCAATTTCAACAAATGAAATATGTTTTCCATGCTAAATTAAACCACCTTTCCAAATATAAAATTTGTTTCATGTTTTGAATAATTAAAATTGGTTAAACAATTTAAACCTTGTTTAAATCATTTTAAATTGCTAAATTCATAACTTGGTCAAATTAAATTCTTTTTGAAACTATAAAATATGTTTTCCAACCATAAAAGTATAAACTTTTCAAATATGAATTTGGTTTAATGTTTTGCACAAATAAAAATTCAAATAAATTCAAACTTGAATTAAATTCATTTAATTCTTGTTTAAACTTGTTTAATTCATAATTAATTCATCCTAATTCCTTTTTCAACAAGTGAAACATGTATTCCATCCAAAACTTTGTGCTCTTTTCAAATATGAACCTTGTAATCTGTTTTGAACAATTATACTTGATGAAAACAACAAATGCTTGTGTAACACCTTTGAGGAACCAAAATTCCATAACCTAATAATTAAATTTCCAAACTTGGCAAACCTTATTTCAAGTTGTTACTATTGTTTTTTTCTTTCTGTTTTCCTCATCCATGCATCATGCTAATTCACTTACACATGATGATTAGTTGTAGAACAATTATTTCAACCTTAATTCATGGGCTTTTCATATGCAACTCAAATTGCATGTGGGTCCATTTAATCATGTTGTGTTACCATGTCAACTAGTTTAATTTTATGCATCAATTAAATGGTCATGCATCATCCCATGTTTGTGCACTATGCCATGATATTGATTGTTTGTCTCTCTGCGCTGTTTGTTTGCTTCTTCTCGGATATACGACGACGTTGAGACCGACGATACTTACGACACCCCTTCTGAGGATCTAGCTCAGTACCAGGCTGCTGAGTTTGCAGGCAAGTATTCACTCACATGAACCATTGTGTTCCTTTCAACATTGGATACCGATACTTTCCGTTGTCTATTCTGCTAGCCCTATGAATCGTTGCTTCTGTTCCGAACCTATCACATGTTATCTTTTAACCCTGATATAGCCTCACCTCCACACCTATACCCTTTTGCTTGTTGCCTGAGTCTTACTAGCATGCTTAGGCTTGTTTTTGCTCGAGTCTGTTACCCGTTACTTTCTGTTACTATATTTCTATCATGTTCTGGGACTCGATGTTAAACAACAACCTGTTAATTTTGAGGTAATAATAATTTGCTGATAAGGCACCGGCAGGAGGCCCGGCGTGGTTTTGAGGCCTGCTAGTGTCGACCCTAATTAGGAAAAGGGTCTTGTCTACTGATCCATGATGAGCGCACTACCCGCATGTGGGAAGCGTGTATGGGCGCCCCCCTCAATTTGATTCGATTCGCATCTCGTCCAAATCTCCACACTTAGTTCGGGCTTTCCATTTGATGCATGCATGTGCAGGTGCGAACCCTTGGCGCCAGGGTGGAACTTTTGTAGTCGGCATTTAGGGCGGCGTGGTCTTAGAGTGCTATGAGGGTCCCCTTTTCTTCGTGGGGCTCGATTAGCCGCGCACGCACAGCATGTGGTTCTTTGGGCTTGATGTGAAGAAGAGTTGAGTTGTGTTGAGTGCCTCGCTTGGTGGAAGTGCATTTCCAATCTGGTGGGGTATTCTTACGTGTACGGCCAAATTGATGCATCCCTGCAGGGTTAAATCTTCTCGAGAAGCCGTGTTTTCCGCGGTTATGGATGACTTGGTGAAAGTACTGGCTAACAAGTACTCAGAACAACTTACACCTAACTAATGATAACTTGACTAGTAATAGTCTTATTGACACAATAACTTGAACCATCATTAATTCAACTGTGTGAGTTATCCTCGGATTGCTTCTTTGGATAAGGGGCGAGATCCAGGATGGGTTTGTTTGGAGTTAGTTGGTAGTTGGTTACGATACACAATCTTATCCCTTTTCTGATAGCCGGAAGTTATAGCAACTCTGTAGTTGGTTAGAGCAGCCAGCTGCCGCATCTTTTGTATCACCCCCTTTCTTCCGTTGAACCCAAAGCATATGTGCTTGATGTTGTTGGGTACACTTTGGTGAAATATGAGTCTTGCTTGCCAGTACGTTTATGTACTGACCCCTTTGGGGCTGTGGTTTCCGCAGACTACGTTTCCGAGGATCTCCATGGTGGCTACTACGTGGAGTATGACGAGACTGCTGACGAGTAGATAGCGGACCCGGGCAGGATCCGAGACTTCGTGGATGGGCTCCGTCTTTTCGTTTCCGGCCTCTTAGGCCTATTTGGATCTTGTCTGTACTCAGACATTTTGGATGCTTCCGCTGTGATGTAATGATGAATTGTTGGGACATGTGTCCTCTGGATGATTGTATTTGCTATCTCTGCTCTAGTGAGAGCTATTTGCAACTTAGTTTAATCTTTTGTGACGTAGAGATCTGTTGTGATATCAAATGTTCAAATGCCGTTGACGTACCATGTGTGTATGTTTTGAAGTACGTCAATGGAAGTATCTGGATTTCTATGGGATGGTTTGCGTAGACGATGAACAGTAGGGGTTGGTTGTCATACATACGTGTGTTGGCCTACTCGTAAGAGATGCGGGTGCAGGTAAGCCCCGTAATCCAATCAACTACTGTTCAACGGAACTGCGAGTATCCTCTAGAAGTCCGGGTGCGACAAATGGTATCAGAGCCTGTCTGCCTGTAGGATCCCTTTTTACTGGTCGCAGTTGAGTCTAGAAACTATTTTGTAGCTATATAGGAAAAATGAAACGTGAGAGTAGGAATTCTGCCATTTTATTTCTTTCCCCACCCACCCTCCCTTTTCTGGTAAGGAAGTGCAACGTTGTTTTCTCTTCTCACCTAAACTTTCAAGTTAGGATTTCACGTATCCTGGTTTCTCTAGGATAGTTATATCTACTAGACCATAGGAATGGAGGTGGTTGTGACATGATTTATCATGTTGCCTACTCACGATTGAGAACGGAGGCGTGTAAGCCCTGGAAGCAGATCCTCTATTCCTTAAGCAGTAGATATTGATCCTTTAGAAGCCCGGATGGGTTTTCCGTAGTACCTCAGGAGTGTTTTGGTTTCGTGTTTTCCGATGTTGCTTCGATATCCTGTTCTTCTCAACACCCTTTTCGTCCGTTCAAACCTTGTTGTTGCTTCCCATTTCAGTTCCTCTACCGGCGTCTAATCAACAACGCTATTTCACCCTTCTGGCCACATAGTCTATTCTCCAAATGAATCAAGTTCTATTCAGCTATACACCCTCAATACAAAACCTCTACCTTTACTTGAAAATGTTCCGGTGGTTAGCGAATTCCCTGACGTCTTTCCAGAAGAGTTGCCAGGAATGCTACCGTCCTGAACTTCCAGAAAAAACTATCCAAGGTGCACGATGTGTTTCACGGGTCACAGCTCAAGAGGATCTTCGCAAGAAGTATCCGGACCTTTTCTTTTCTCAGTAGGAATCTCGGGGCGCGATTCCTTCAAGGGGGGGCGTTTTGTAACATCCCAAGTATGAAAAATAGCCATTAGAATGTTTACTCTCTGTTATTTTATGGTTTGCATCATGACATCAGGTTCATTGCATTTGTTTTGCTTGTTTTCCATTTGTTTTCCTCTGTTTTTCTTTGTTTTCCTTTGTTTTCTATTTGAATTTCAAATCAAATTTCAAACCTTTTGTTTCATACTTGTGATGTTACAATTTCCAAATGAATATTTCAAATCAAAACAATCAATTGTTTCCATTAAAGTTGTGATTCCAAAACTGTTGTTTTGTTTCTATCAAAAATTCATTTAATATCAAACCCTTTTCAAATTCAATTACAATTTCTTCCAAACAGCAACCATGTTGAATTTATGAGAATTACAAACCAAATTCTAATCCTTTTTGTTTCAATTAAACTCTAAGGTTCAACTATTTAAATCTTGTTTTCAATATTCACTTAATAATCAAATTCATTCAAATTGCATTCAAATTCAATTGCATTTTCCAAACAGCAACCCCTTTGAATTTTATGAATATTACAAAACAACTAAATCCTTTGTTTCAAATAAACTTGAATTCAAAATGTTTTAAATTGCTTAATGTCACCCCTATTCACTTAATATCAAAATTATTTAAATTCAATTAAATTTACAAACACCCACATAATTAAAGTTTTTGGAAACCAAAACTTTGCAATGTTGCTGTTACAATATAAATAATTGATACAAAATTTTACCCAAATTTGTAAACCCTAAAAACCCTTCCTTCTTCTCTTTTCCTTTTCAGCAAAAAAAATAAAAAAATAAAACAGAAACAAAAATTAGAAAAAGAGAGAGAGAGAGAGGGGCAGGCCCAGCCCATCTCTCCCCCTTGGCCCATATCCCTTCGCCCCAGTCTTCTTCCTCGGTACGGCCGATCATCCGTTCTGTCCACGTAGCAGAGCAGAACAGCAACGGCTGCAACTCCTCCACCCCCTATAACTCTAGGCCCCGAGCTAACCCTAACCCTAGCCGCACCACTCTCCTCCTTCTCCCTCTCCCCCGCCTCCATTTCCCCTTCCCACCTCCATCTCTCTTATCTCTGTCCCTTTCCTCTCTGAACCTGTACCACACCCGAGACACATCGTTTTCCCTCCGGCGATCGCCGCCGTTTGGTCCTCCTCCTAGCTGGCCAACGGCGGGAATGGAATCCCCCCACCGCCTGCTTCCTCCTCCACCCCTCGACGAGGGCCGGGAGGGCCTGTGGCGCCGCTGCCATCCTCTTTCGTCGCCGGCCAAACTCCCTGCACCACCTCCTCCGCCCGCTTTTTTTCCCCTCGAGGTGAGCCCCTCGACCCCTTCCTCCCTCTCCTCCATCCCCTCCGCACATGCACACGCCCACCCGCAGCACCCCACGCACCACGGCCACCACGCGCAACTCCGGCGAGCCACGAGCAGCACGCCTGCCGACGACCATCTGCGCTGTCGAGTTTCAGCGAACTGAACTTTTGAAGTTCAGTTAACACCCGCGAGCAACACCTTAACCCCTGCGCGTTTCCCTTACCAGACAACGACACAAGGATACCGCATTGGTAGCAACCCTTGCGCGCAAGCCCCCAGGTGCTGGGTTCAACTCCCCCCAGAGGCAGAAAAGCCACACCCTTTTTATTTCTGCTCTTTTTCTTTTCTGCCCGAATTTCAGAAACCCAGATCTGACCCATTAATTCTAAAATCCATAACAAATCCAATTTTGCTCCAATTTGAATGATTCAAATTCCTGTGGATCTAAAATCTTGTGCTCTTTCCGTTAGTAACAAAATTGCAACATGTTTCTGTAATAATTTTTGCACTAAATAATTAATTACTGAAAATGCAATAAAAATTGGAAACTTTGGAATTTCATAACTTGAGTTTGGTTCATCCAATTTAAGTAAACTTGGGCTCTAAAAATTTGTCTTAACAAACTCTACACATTGGTATTTTGTTTGGTCACAATTGAATTAATTTTGAGCATGTTTCCCTCTGTTTACTAAAAAGGGCAGAATAAGAATGTTTAGGAAAAATTGCATAATAAATTCAATAATCACCCAAAAATTATGTTTAATAGCTCTAAATGTTCATTGAAACATTTGATACATGTTTTCAACCTTTTCAATGCACTTTGTTTACTGTTTTGCCTAATTAAAAGTGGTGCAATAATTCAATGCTTTAATTAAACCTTTTAAATTGCAAAATTCATAACTTGGGCATAAAAATTCCAAATTCCACAAACTAAATATGTTTTACAATCAACTTTTCATGAACTTTGCAAATATCAACTTTGTTTGCTGTTTTGAATAATTTAAATTGCTGAAAACAACTGTTTCTTAATTATTGCATTTAAAATTGCCAAATTAATAACTTGCTCATTTTAAATCCAATTTCAACAAATGAAATATGTTTTCCATGCTAAATTAAACCACCTTTCCAAATATAATTTGTTTTTCATGTTTTGAATAATTAAAATTGGTTAAAAAATTTAAACCTTGTTTAAATCATTTTAAATTGCTAAATTTATAACTTGGTCAAATTAAATTCTTTTTGAAACTATAAAATATGTTTTCCAACCATAAAAGTATAAACTTTTCAAATATGAATTTGGTTTAATGTTTTGCACAAATAAAAATTCAAATAAATTCAAACTTGAATTAAATTCATTTAATTCTTGTTTAATTCATAATTAATTCATCCTAATTCCTTTTTCAACAAGTGAAACATGTATTCCATCCAAAACTTTGTGATCTTTTCAAATATGAACCTTGTAATCTGTTTTGAACAATTAAACTTGATGAAAACAACAAATGCTTGTGTAACACCTTTAAGGAACCAAAATTCCATAACCTAATAATTAAATTTCCAAAATTGGCAAACCTTATTTCAAATTGTTTCTATTGTTTTTTTTTCTGTTTTCCTCATCCATGCATCATGCTAATTCACTTACACATGATGATTAGTTGTAGAACAATTATTTCAACCTTAATTCATGGGCTTTTCATATGCAACTCAAATTGCATGTGGGTCCATTTAATCATGTTGTGTTACCATGTCAACTAGTTTAATTTTATGCATCAATTAAATGGTCATGCATCATCCCATGTTTGTGCACTATGCCATGATATTGATTGTTTGTCTCTCTGCGTTGTTTGTTTGCTTCTTCTCGAATATACGACGACGTTGAGACCGACGATACTTACGACACCCCTTCTGAGGATCTAGCTCAGTACCAGGCTGCTGAGTTTGCAGGCAAGTATTCACTCACATGAACCATTGTGTTCCTTTCAACATTGGATACCGATACTTTCCGTTGTCTATTCTGCTAGCCCTATGAATCGTTGCTTCTGTTCCGAACCTATCACATGTTATCTTTTAACCCTGATATAGCCTCACCTCCACACCTATACCCTTTTGCTTGTTGCCTGAGTCTTACTAGCATGCTTAGGCTTGTTTTTGCTCGAGTCTGTTACCCGTTACTTTCTGTTACTATATTTCTATCATGTTCTGGGACTCTATGTTAAACAACAACCTGTTAATTTTGAGGTAATAATAATTTGCTGATAAGGCACCGGCAGGAGGCCCGGCGTGGTTTTGAGGCCTGCTAGTGTCGACCCTAATTAGGAAAAGGGTCTTGTCTACTGATCCATGATGAGCGCACTACCCGCATGTGGGAAGCGTGTATGGGCGCCCCCCTCAATTTGATTCGATTCGCATCTCGTCCAAATCGCCACACTTAGTTCGGGCTTTCCATTTGATGCATGCCTGTGCAGGTGCGAACCCTTGGCGCCAGGGTGGAACTTTTGTAGTCGGCATTTAGGGCGGCGTGGTCTTAGAGTGCTATGAGGGTCCCCTTTTCTTCGTGGGGCTCGATTAGCCGTGCATGCACAGCATGTGGTTCTTTGGGCTTGATGCGAAGAAGAGTTGAGTTGTGTTGAGTGCCTCGCTTGGTGGAAGTGCATTTCCAATCTGGCGGGGTATTCTTACGTGTACGGCCAAATTGGTGCATCCCTGCAGGGTTAAATCTTCTCGAGAAGCCGTATTTTCCGCGGTTATGGATGACTTGGTGAAAGTACTGGCTAACAAGTACTCAGAACAACTTACACCTAACTAATGATAACTTGACTAGTAATAGTCTTATTGACACAATAACTTGAACCATCATTAATTCAACTGTGTGAGTTATCCTCGGATTGCTTCTTTGGATAAGGGGCGAGATCCAGGATGGGTTTGTTTGAAGTTAGTTGGTAGTTGGTTACGATACACTATCTTATCCCTTTTCTGATAGCCGGAAGTTATAGCAACTCTGTAGTTGGTTAGAGCAGCCAGCTGCCGCATCTTTTGTATCACCCCCTTTCTTCCGTTGAACCCAAAGCATCTGTGCTTGATGTTGTTGGGTACACTTTGGTGAAATATGAGTCTTGCTTGCCAGTACGTTTATGTACTGACCCCTTTGGGGCTGTGGTTTCCGCAGACTACGTTTCCGAGGATCCCCATGGTGGCTACTACGTGGAGTATGACGAGACTGCTGACGAGTAGATAGCGTACCCGGGCAGGATCCGAGACTTCGTGGATGGGCTCCGTCTTTTCGTTTCCGGCCTCTTAGGCCTATTTGGATCTTGTCTGTACTCAGACATTTTGGATTCTTCCGTTGTGATGTAATGATGAATTGTTGGGACATGTGTCCTCTGGATGATTGAATTTGCTATCTCTGCTCTAGTGAGAGCTATTTGCAACTTAGTTCAATCTTTTGTGACGTAGAGATCTGTTGTGATATCAAATGTTCAAATGCCGTTGACGTACCATGTGTGTATGTTTTGAAGTACGTCAATGGAAGTATCTAGATTTCTATGGGATGGTTTGCGTAGACGATGAACAGTAGGGGTTGGTTGTCACACATACATGTGTTGGCCTACTCGTAAGAGATGCGGGTGCAGGTAAGCCCCGTAATCCAATCAACTACTGTTCAACGGAACTGCGAGTATCCTCTAGAAGTCCGGGTGCGACACTCGGCTGCGGCTCCGGCTCCTGGCGCTGTTGGCGGAGCAAAAGGCGGCTCCGAGGTGCCCGAGGTGGGGAGTGTCGGCAGCAGGGAGAATTGCGGCGGCGTGGCTCGTCGCGGATGACGATGCCAGGGGCTCCCCGGCGGCTCGGTGGTGCGATGGGGCGCGGTGGCGGAAGCGGCAACAGCCGGAACGGCAGGACGTTTGCCGTCGTGGCGTGCCGCCTCGCTGCGTCAATCGCGCTGGCCACGGTGTGGCCAGTCCGATCCCACCAGCGGCAGCGCCCGATGGCGTTCCACCGCGAGAGGAGCACGTCGGGGCTGTCGACGAGGTGGATGACGGCCTCCCGCTCCTGCTCAAAGCGGTCGAGCCACCTCCCCAAGTTGTGCTGGCCGTCGTCGTTCTCTGGGAGGCGGCACTATGCGGGTGTCATCCAACTGCGCCGGCGAGCGATGTAAAGGCGGACCCCTTTCGTCGTTCGGGGGATCGGTGGCACGACGAGGCCGCCGTCGAAGACGCGCCATTCCTTCGGGATGCGGCAATCCCGAGGGGCGAGGAGCCCGTAACGGTACAACTCCCACACGCCGTCAGTGTTGATGGTGCGCCCGTTGGTCAGCTTGGAGCCCGCGGATGACTCGGCCTCCCAATTGTTGGCCATGGCGGCGACGGCGAGGGCGGGGAGGCAATTTTGCACGTCGAGTCGAGGTTGGGGAGACGAGGCGAGACGATTCGGATGTGCAAGGCGAGGTAAAAGGCTTCGCCTTTTATCCTTGGCAGAAGGGCGGCGACGCCGTAAATGCTTCGCGTGGGAAAGGCGCGACGCTGGCCTCGGAAGCATCGCGTCGTGTCGCCGGTGTAACTGCAGGCCGGCGTCGCGCCGCATTGGAAGCTTGCGCCTCGAGCCAGCATTAACGCGGTCACTGTCGAAGAGTCGTATCAACAAATCCCTCGGGTGATCCGGTAGGGTTTCGAGTAGAGGAACGATGTACGCGCTGGTAGTCTCGACGGCTAACAAGCAGGCAAGATTTACCCAGGTTCGGGGCCCTCGTAGAGGTAAAACCCTTACTCCTTCTTTGTCTGATCTGTATTATGACGAGATAGTCGAGCTGGTTACAATGACGATGCCATGGTGAGGTGTACGGGGGTATCCCGTGTATTGCCTAGTCTAGTTGTGGCTTGTATCTTCCTCTCTCTCGATTGGATCTCCTCTTTCTCTCCTCCCTCCTGGCTTTATATATGCAGCCAGGAGCGGGTTACATGAGTCATAGTAGATTACATGTAGGAGTTCTTGTCTTGACCCGCAAGTCTTGCGGGTGGGCTTCTGTTGGGCCTTCTAGAACCGTGGGATATCACCTATCTTTGGGTCTAGGTCTTCGGCCTTGGACCGGGTAGTCTCACCCGATAGGTCCAGGAATCATCCCCATGTCAGTAGCCCCCGAGTGTTTAGTTGACTAAGAATCAGTCGGGTGGGCACTCAGAGTCCGTTCTTGATTTCTTCGATTGGTTATTCAATCGTGTGGTTTTGAGGATGTATACCCTGTGCGCGTTGCGCTTTCCCATACTCGAGTATCGAGTGGTAAATGTGCCTGGTGTTAGCTTTTTTCGCAGAACGATGTGGCTCAGTCGCTTGGCTCTCTCGAAAGACTAGGGTCAATTAATTTCATCTAGGGCAAACACGGTTCTGGCCTACACGAATTCGAGACCTCCGACTCGAATCCGACGAGGTGATCATTGTGACCGGGCCGTGGAGATCTTACCGAGTCGAACTTAACCTAAAGGGGTACCCGGCGCGTCCGCTAGGATTTTTTTTCGTGTTGTTGACACGGGAAATTTACCGGAAGACGCATCTTGAGTGCGATTCCAGGCACAAAAGAGAGATCCTTGGGTCTTACCATCGTACTCGAAAGAATACGGCATCCGAATGTGTCTAGTCGGCCAAACTATCCTGGATAAGGATGTGTAAATACATCGTGTGGTAGACTTGCGGGAGCCGCACACTCGCGGTTTTACCTTAATCATGTTCTTGCGATTATTCGGTTGAAGAGATCTTCCTTCTTAATCTTGTGCGGAAGAGATTTCGCGTTATTAAGTTTGCTCGGAAGAAATTTCGTCTTGATGTGCCCATACGAAAGAGATTTCTTGTCACGGTGACTATGCGAAAGAAATTTCGTGTCTTGATGTGCCCATCCGAAAGAGATTTCGTGTCAGGGTGCTTATGCGAAAGAAATTTTGCGTCTTTTATGTGCCCATACGAAAGAGATTTCATGTCGGGGTGCTTATGTGAAAGAAGTTTCGCGTCTTTGATGCTCATACGAAAGATATTTCGTGTTAGAATTCCCATACGAAAGTAATTTCGTGTTAGGGTGTCCATGCGAAAGAAATTCCACGTCTTGGTGCTCATACGAAAGAGATTTCGTGTTATGAGGTGCGCAATGAAGTCAACGCGCACTCGCCTGCTCCCGATGGGACGTGACGTTGTGGGGCAGGGCACGTAGGGCCCATCGTGTCAGCTTTTGACCGGAAGCGTGCCGTCGTGCGCCCGTTTTTTCGCATGACGTAATTACGCGGTGGATATGTAATCGACACGGCGGATAGAGTCGACGTGGTGGAGGTGTACTCAACACGGCGGATAGAGTCGACACGGTGGAGGTGTACTCGACACGGAGGAGGGAGTCGACGAGGCGGATGGCGTAGACGCGGTGGAGGTGTACTCGACACGGAGGACGGAGTCGACGAGGAAGTCGTGTAGTTGACGCGGGCGAGGCAGAGTCGCACGACGACGTGGAAGTCGTGTAGTTGCCGCGGACGCCTAGCCACCTAGTCCACACAAGAAGATGGACCCGAAAAGTCTTCAAGATTTTCTGATTTCGTGAATTGGACCGTGTACCGTATGCGTCTCGTCGAGACGGACACGTTTGATGTTTTGCTTTTCTTCATCCGAGTTAATATGCGGTTTGTACGACCAGAATAACGACCTGGACGAAGAAATCTCAGAGAGCTCCTCAGATACGCGGCCAGCGTGTTAGATGCTTCCGATGCGGTAGTACGTCGAGTGAGCGTGTAGCGCTTGTCGGTTGCGCGACCAGCACTCCCGATGGGAGTAGCCCCTGAGTCTATGTGCGATTTTTAGTAATCGGGCATAGACTCAAAGATCTTCCAATGTTGCTTCTTCGATTTATCGGCTGCACGGCACTGCTCCCGATGGGAGTAGCCCCCGAGGCTATGCTCGACTCGCAGAGTCGGGCATAGACTCAAGTTGTTCTGAAGCTAACCCATTGTGCTTGTCTTCTGTTGGCTCGCGGAGGAGGACATGCGTCGACTCCCGGAGGAGGGTTTGTGTCGACTCCGAGCGGAGGATCTGTGTCCACTGTCGACTCCGAGCGGAGGATACGTGTCGACTTCGAGCGAGGATTGTATCGATTGTAGATATCGAGCGGAGGATATGTGTCGACTCCGAGCGGAGGATGTGTCGACGTTGTGGTTCCTGCGTTGCAGTTGCATCCATATAATCGGATGTTGTTAAATAATGTAGCAGTAGTTCTGTGTATAGCAAAATATACGGAACAAATTGTTGTTCGGGTTAATCTTGGTTGTGAATCAACAATTTATCGACTCGCAGAGTCGAGTACGGCATGTTGGTAGGCAATTTGACCCTACGCGATACTTTTGCATCGTACGATGTGCCCTTTCGTTAGTCTGACAGCCATTGTCTATGCTCCTCACCGAGCTGTCAGTTGCTGCTGCAAACCGGGTCGGAGTCAAGGGTCGACGTCAGACAGTATCAGCTACTCGGGTTGTAGCGTGTAAATGTGGTAATGTAACACGCATAATGATGGGTGTCGAGTATACATGTAGTTTACGGGGCGCAGCCCCCGAGTGTCAGGTGTAGCTTCACAGCAGATTAGAAACACATAAAAAAGTTAAATTTGTCGACTCGTATGAGAGAAACTTATCTTTGTATGACACTGCCGTAGTCGACGAGGCGGTGCCAAGTGATATCGCTGGAATCGATGAACCGGAGTCGTGTGTCGAGTGCGGCTGTTTCGCGCCTCAGCCCCCGAGTGTCGAGTACCGCCGCGGCGAATTTTCGAGTGCGTCTACTTTGCAGCATATCCCCCGAGCAACGAGTGTGGCTGCAGCGAAGGACAGCCCCCGAGACGCTTAGTCGAGAGGATTCGATGTAGCGGAGTTGTGCGGCGGAGTCGCAATGTTTCCCGGAAGGACCCGACGAGGAGGACCGAGTCGACGCGGCGGAGTCGCGATATTTGTCTGAAGGACTCGACGCGGCGGACAGAGTCGACGCAGCGGAGTCGCGATGTTTGTCTGCAGGACTCGATGCGGCGGACCGAGTCTACGCGGCGGAGTCGCGATCCTTCCAGAAGGACTCGACGCGGCGGACCGAGTCGACGCGGTGGAGTCGTGATGCTTCCCGAAGGACTCGACGGGCGGACCGAGTCGACGTGGCGGAGTCGCGATGCTTCCCGAAGGACTCGACGTGGCGGACCGAGTCGACGCGGCGGAGTCGCGATGCTTTCCGAAGGACTCGACGCGGCGGAGTCGCGATGCTTCCCGAAGGACTCGACGCGGCGGACCGAGTCGACGCGGCGGGGTCGCGATATTTTCTCGAAGGTCTCGACGCGGCGGAGTCACGATATTTGCTCGAACGACTCGATGCGGCGGACCGACTCGACGCGGCGGAGTCGCGCTATTTTATCGAAGGACTCAACGCGGCGGAGTCGCGATACTTATCCGAAGGACTCGACACGGCGGAGTCGCGATATTTACCCGAAAGACTCGACGCGGCGGACCGATTCGACGTGGCGTAGTCGCGATGTTCGTCCGAAGGACTCGACGCGGGGGACCGAGTCGACGCGGCGGAGTCACGATGTTTGTTGTGTGTACATGGAGGGCAATATTGATGTCGAGCCCCCGGGTACTAGTATGGCGAGTCGCCATGTTTTTTGACGTTTCTTGGTCTTTCTGTCGACTCGCAAATTGCCGAAATAGAATCAGGATTCGCGAACTCGCTGAGATCCAAAAAGCGTTGCAGTGCGCGAGCCGCTGACTGAGATCTAACCGTTGGAATTGGCTCAAACAATACTGAGTGATGCGGGATTGTATTCCTCAGCTGTTCAACGGTGTGATCTTCGACTTGATATCCGAGTCGACTATGAGAATTGTTTTCCCAAAGTCGCGTGGAGTTCCATTAGATTGTGACAGAGATTCGGTGTTCGGGTCATCCACTGAGATCTAACCGTCGGAATTCACCAATTCTTATTGGAGCCAGTAGATAATTTGATTTATCATATTTCCACCGAAGGAATTTTCCAGATGAGTTTCGAGCTTCCATTGATGGCGTCCGCAATATGTACGTTGCTGCTGTTCTACAGCATGCGCGTGAAGAACGATGTCGATGTAGACGATGAAGGCCGTGCGTGATGCCGGTGGATGCTCGATGAAGTTAAAGGAGACAAAGTAGATCGAATCCATGGGGTCGAGGACCCGAATCTTGATGTAGATGAGGCCGGCGAGACCGTAGATCCAGCGTGTGTCGTTCCCGCGGACGTTGCAAATTGTCAAAGAGTCGTATCAAAAATACCTCGGGTGATCCGGTAGGGTTTCGAGTAGAGGAACGATATACGCGCTGGTAGTCTCGACGGCTAACAAGGAGGCAAGATTTACCCAGGTTCGGGGCCCTCGTAGAGGTAAAACCCTTACTCCTGCTTTGTCTGATCTGTATTATGACGAGATAGTCGAGCTGGTTACAATGATGATGCCATGGTGAGGTGTACGGGGTATCCCGTGTATTGCCTAGTCTAGTTGTGGCTTGTATCTTCCTCTCTCTCGATTGGATCTCCTCTTTCTCTCCTCCCTCCTGGCTTTATATATGCAGTCAGGAGCGGGTTACATGAGTCATAGTAGATTACGTATAGGAGTTCTTGTCTTGACCCGCAAGTCTTGCGGGTGGGCTTCTGTTGGGCCTTCTAGAACCGTGGGATATCACCTGTCTTTGGGCCTTGGTCTTAGGCCTTGGACCGGGTAGTCTCACCCGATAGGTCTAGGAATCATCCCCACGTCAGTAGTCCCCGAGTGTTTAGTTGACTGAGAATCAGTCGGGTGGGCACTCAGAGTCCGTTCTTGATTTCTTCGATTGGTTATTCAATCGTGTGGTTTTGAGGGCGTATACCCTGTGCGCGATGCGCTTTCCCATACTCGAGTATCGAGTGGTAAATGTGCCTGGTGTTGGCTTTTTTCGTAGAAGGATGTGGCTCAGTCGCTTGGTTCTCTCGAAAGACCAGGGTCAATTAATTTCATCTAGGGAAAACACGGTTCTGGCCTACACGAATTCAAGACCTCCGACTCGAATCCGGTGAGGTAATCATTGCGACTGGGCCGTGGAGATCTTACCGAGTCAAACTTAACCTAAATGGGTACCCGGCGCGTCCGCTAGGATTTTTTTCGTATTGTTGACACGGGAAATTTACCGGAAGACGCATCTTGAGTGCGATTCCAGGCCCAAAAGAGAGATCCTTGGGTCTTACCATCGTACTCGAAAGAATACGGCATCCGAATGTGCCTAGTCGGCCGAACTATCCTGGATAAGGATGTGTAAATACATCGTGTGGTAGAGTTGCGGGAGCCGCACACTCGCGGTTTTACCTTAATCATGTTCTTGCGATTATTCGGTTGAAGAGATCTTCCTTCTTAATCTTGTGCGAAAGAGATTTCGCGTTATTAAGTTTTCTCGAAAGAAATTTCGTCTTGATGTGCCCATACGAAAGAGATTTCTTGTCACGGTGACTATGCGAAAGAAATTTCGCGTCTTGATGTGCCCATACGAAAGAGATTTCGTGTCAGGGTGCTTATGCGAAATTAATTTTGCGTCTTTTATGTGCCCATACGAAAGAGATTTCGTGTCGGGGTGCTTATGTGAAAGAAGTTTCGCGTCTTTGATGCTCATACGAAAGATATTTCGTGTTAGAATTCCCATACGAAAGTAATTTCGTGTTAGGGTGTCCATGCGAAAGAAATTCCGCGTCTTGGTGCTCATACGAAAGAGATTTCGTGTTATGAGGTGCGCAATGAAGTCAACGCGCACTCGCCTGCTCCCGATGGGACGTGACGTTGTGGGGCAGGGCACGTAGGGCCCATCGTGTCAGCTTTTGACCGGAAGCGTGTCGTCGTGCGCCTGTTTTTTCGCATGACATAATTACGCGGTGGAGATGTAATCGACACGGCGGATAGAGTCGACGTGGTGGAGGTGTACTCAACACGGCGGATAGAGTCGACGTGGTGGAGGTGTACTCGACACGGAGGAGTGAGTCGACGAGGAAGTCGTGTAGTCGACGAGGCGGATGGCGTAGACGCGGTGGAGATGTACTCGACACGGAGGACGGAGTCGACGAGGAAGTCGTGTAGTTGACGCGGGCGAGGCGGAGTCGCACGACGACGTGGAAGTCGTGTAGTTGCCGCGGACGCCTAGCCACCTAGTCCACACAAGAAGATGGACCCGAAAAGTCTTCAAGATTTTCTGATTTCGTGAATTGGACCGTGTACCGTATGCGTCTCGTCGAGACGGACACGTTTGATGTTTTGCTTTTCTTCATCCGAGTTAATATGCGGTTTGTACGACCAGAATAACGACCTGGACAAAGAAATCTCAGAGAGCTCCTCAGATACGCGGCCAGCGTGTTAGATGCTTCCGATGCGGTAGTACGTCGAGTGAGCGTGTAGCGCTTGTCGGTTGCGCGACAAGCACTTCCGATGGGAGTAGCCCCTGAGTCTATGTGCGCTTTTTAGTAATCGGGCATAGACTCAAAGATCTTACAACGTTGCTTCTTCGATTTATCGGGTGCACGGCACTGCTCCCGATGGGAGTAGCCCCCGAGGCTATTCTCGACTCGCAGAATCGGGCATAGGCTCAAGTTGTTCTGAAGCTAACCCATTGTGCTTGTCTTCTGTTGGCTCGCGGAGGAGGACATGCGTCGACTCCCGGAGGAGGGTTTGTGTCGACTCCGAGCGGAGGATCTGTGTCAACTGTCGACTCCGAGCGGAGGATATGTGTCGACTCCGAGCGAGGATTGTATCGATTGTCGATTCCGAGCGGAGGATATGTGTCGACTCCGAGTGGAGGATGTGTCGACGTTGTGGTTCCTGCATTGCAGTTGCATCCATATAATCAGATGTTGTTAAATAATGTAGCAGTAGTTCTGTGTATAGCAAAATATACGGAACAAATTGTTGTTCGGGTTAATCTTGGTTGTGAATCAACAATTT
This sequence comes from Alopecurus myosuroides, assembly GCA_028641055.1. Classification (NCBI taxonomy): domain Eukaryota; kingdom Viridiplantae; phylum Streptophyta; class Magnoliopsida; order Poales; family Poaceae; genus Alopecurus; species Alopecurus myosuroides. The sequence goes on along the minus strand of CM054061.1, from coordinate 11,240,792 downwards.
ATCGACTCGAAGAGTCGAGTACGGCACGTTGGTAGGCAATTTGACCCTACGCGACACTTTTGCATCGTACGATGTGCCCTTTCGTTAGTCTGACAGCCATTGTCTATGCTCCTTACCGAGCTGTCAGTTGCTGCTGCAAACCGGGTCGGAGTCAAGGGTCGACGTCAGACAGTATCAGCTACTCGGGTTGTAGCGTGTAAATGTGGTAATGTAACACGCATAATGATGGGTGTCGAGTATACATGTAGTTTACGGGGCGCAGCCCCCGAGTGTCAGGTGTAGCTTCACAGCAGATTAGAAACACATAAAAAGGGTAAATTTGTCGACTCGTATGAGAGGAACTTATCTTTGTATGACACTGCCGTAGTCGACGAGGCGGTGCCGAGTGATATCGCTGGAATCGATGAACCGGACTCGTGTGTCGAGTGCGGCTGTTTCGCGCCTCAGCCCCCGAGTGTCGAGTACCGCCGCGGCGAATTCTCGAGTGCGTCTACTTTGCAGCATATCCCCCGAGCAACGAGTGTGGCTGCAGCGAAGGACAGCCCCCGAGACGCTTAGTCGAGAGGATTCGATGTAGCGGAGTTGTGCGGCGGAGTCGCAATGTTTCCCAGAAGGACCCGACGAGGCGGACCGAGTCGACGCGGTGGAGTCGCGATATTTGTCCGAAGGACTCGGCGCGGCAGACATAGTCGACACAGCGTAGTCGCGATGTTTGTCCGCAGGACTCGATGCGGCGGACCGAGTCTACGCGGCGGAGTCGCGATCTTTCCTTAAGGACTCGACGTGGCGGACCGAGTCGACGCGGTGGAGTCGTGATGCTTCCCTAAGGACTCGACGCGGCGGACCGAGTCGACGTGGCGGAGTCGCGATCCTTCCCGAAGGACTCGACGTGGCGGACCGAGTCGACGCGGCGGAGTCGCGATGCTTTCCGAAGGACTCGACGCGGCGGAGTCGCGATGCTTCCGAAGGACTCGACGCGGCGGACCGAGTCGACGCGGCGGGGTCGCGATATTTTCTCGAAGGTCTCGACGCGGCGGACCGAGTCGACGCAGCGGAGTCACGATATTTGCTCGAACAACTCGATGCGACGGACCGACTCGACGCGGCGGAGTCGCGCTATTTGCTCGAAGGACTCGACGCGGCGGAGTCCCGATATTTATCCGAAGGACTCGACGCGGCGGACCGAGTCGATGTGGCGTAGTCGCGATGTTCGTCCGAAGGACTCGACGCGGGGGACCGAGTCGACGCGGCGGAGTCACGATGTTTGTTGTGTGTACATGGAGGGCAATATTGATGTCGAGCCCCCGGATACTAGTATGGCGAGTCGCCATGTTTTTTGGCGTTGCTTGGTCTTTCTGTCGACTCGCAAATTGCCGAAATAGAATCAGGATTCGCGATTTGAATTCGCGAACTCGCTGAGATCCAAAAAGCGTTGCAGTGCGCGAGCCGCTGACTGACATCTAACCGTTGGAATTGGCTCAAACAATACTGAGTGATGCGGGATTGTATTCCTCAGCTGTTCAACGGTGTGATCTTTGACTTGATATCCGAGTCGACTGTGAGAATTGTTTTCCCAAAGTCGCGTGTAGTTCCATTAGATTGTGACAGAGCTTCGGTGTTCTGGTCATCCACTGAGATCTAACCGTCGGAATTTACCAATTCTTATTGGAGCCAGTAGATAATTTGATTTATCATATTTCCCCCGAAGGAATTTTCCAGATGAGTTTCGAGCTTCCGTTGATGGCGTCCGCAATATGTACGTTGCTGCTGTCCTACAGCATGCGCGTGAAGAACGATGTCGATGTAGACAATGAAGGCCATGCGTGATGCCGATGGATGCTCGATGAAGTTGAAGGAGACAAAGTAGATCGAATCCATGGGGTCGAGGACCCGAATCTTGATGTAGATGAGGCCGGCGAGACCGTAGATCCAGCGTGTGTCGTTCCCGCGGACGTTGCCAATTGTCAATGAGTCGTATCAAAAATACCTCGGGTGATCCGGTAGGGTTTCGAGTAGAGGAACGATGTACGCGCTGGTAGTCTCGACGGCTAACAAGGAGGCAAGATTTACCCAGGTTCGGGTCCCTCATAGAGGTAAAATCCTTACTCCTGCTTGTCTGATCTGTATTATGACGAGATAGTCGAGCTGTTTACAATGGCGATGCCATGGTGAGGTGTACGGGGTATCCCGTGTATTGCCTAGTCTAGTTGTGGCTTGCATCTTCCTCTCTCTGGATTGGATCTCCTCTTTCTATCCTCCCCCTGACTTTATATATGCAGCCAGAAGGGGGTTACATGAGTCTTAGTAGATTACGTATAGGAGTTCTTGTCTTGACCCACAAGTCCTGCGGGTAGGATTCTGTTGGGCCTTCTAGAACCGCGGGATATCACCTGTCTTTGGGCCTAGATCTTGGGCCTTGGACCGGGTAGGCTCACCCGATAGGTCCAAGAATCATCCCCACATAAGTCACCGGCCTCCTCAGCGGCCTCCAGCACGGCGTAATAACTCGCGGCTTCCCTCCTCCTTGTCTCTATGACGGGTGCCCCCCGTCTGTCAGAGGGGTGAGCGGACAATGTCCGGCGCCCCCAGCCAGGCCCCCAAGTATAGCGGGTGGGCTGGGGGGCCCGGACACAAAATTGGCGGGTGGAAACCTTTGGGGGGTGCCGCCGTGGCGGTTTTTTTTGGTCCGGACCCCCATTGGGCCTTTGTGGGGCCATTTGGAGGGTGCCGGTGGAGATGCTCTAAGAGCATCTCCACGGGAACCCATCAAATTTGTGTCCGACATCCTTCAATTGGACCCCTTTTAGGGTCGTCGTACCTGTATCCGTGATTTTGGTGCGCATGCTCCGCAGCGGCGTCCTCCAATCGACTATCCACTAATAGGCAACCCGATCAAACAGTTGCGAATTTCATTTTTACCCAAAATAACGGTGATCGGCCAACAAAAGTCCAGCGATCGAATGATAGTATCGACCAACACACGACCGTTCAAAAGGGCACCACTCTCCGTCCATGGGAGTTCAGTCTTCTTGGGTCTCGGCATCCGCTATAGCTGCCACCTCGGCAGGTAGAGCATCCGCCTCGGCCGCTTCCCTCGCCGCTCTTGCCGCTATGATGCGTCGTCTTTACTCCCTGAAGTAGGCCTTTTGATCATGGCTCATGTCAGTCGTGTTGGTTGCCATGATCGTTCGCTCTTCAGCCTTCTCTTGTGCTTTGGCTTTCACCTCGGCCATGACAAGAAAAGTGTTCCACCTCTCTTTGATATCATCGTGCATCTTCAGTTTCTTCGCCGCCAATGCGGCCACCTCTACACGGCCATCGCCTCTTGCACACTGCTTCCCAACACCGCATGCTTTCCAGTATTTGCCTTCTTGTTCCGAATCGGTCGTTCGACACTCCTGCCCAACATCTTGGTTTCATCCACGTCGGCGTTGCCCTCCCCTTTTCCGGCCGCCGTGAGATGCCAACTCTTCCACTTTGGGGATTCTTTAATCTTGATCCAAACATCCATGAACTTGAACGGCTTCTTGTTATCCATGTTCAGCGCTACGTACATCTTGTGGGCCTCCCATATTCAACGTCTGTTCTCTCGCCCATACGACGCGCTGTTGACGGAGGGTAGAGGCGACGGTACGCTGCTGCTTCGCCGACAACTCCACCACAACATCTGTCAGCTCCGGCTTCATCTGCAACCTCTTCGGCGCCAAATTCGACGCTGTCGCACGCGGGAGGCCGAGTTTCTTTGGAACTTTTGGCGGCATGGTGCGGGAATGCGAGGAGGCGACATCGACGGTGGGAAAGTGGAGAAAATGAAGGGAAGAATGGCCGTTTCAGCGATATGCGCGCCAAAGTAGCCTTGGGGGCGTTTTGTCTCATTGACGGGCGGGGTGATCGGACAATGTCCGGCGCCCCCAGGAAGGCCCCCAAGTTTGGCGGGTGGGCTTGGGGGCCCGAACACAAAATTGGCGGTCGGACACCTTTGGGGGGGGGGGGTGCCGCTGCGGTGTTTTTTTTTCCGGACCACCATTGTGCCTGGGGGGCATTTGGGGGGGTGCTGATGGATATGCTCTAAGGGCATCCCTACGGTGCTTCTCAAAACAGAGGCGAAAACATGACAGATGTGTCCGTTTGAGCAGCGATCCGACAGGGGGGACACGACGAAAATAGGAACTGCCCTACGGGGCTTCTTACTTCAGGGGGTGGGGCCACAAATGGCCAGTTTTTACATTTAAAAAAACGAAAAGATAAAACCCTCGGCTAGGGACGGCCACCGCTCGCCGGAGCTACGCATCATCATCGAGGATGATGTAGTCTGGCTCGTTGTAGAGGTAGCCTGGCAGGCCGGAAGTGCACGGCGCCGTAGCCGGCTGGGTAGCGGCCCGTGGCGCCTCCATCAGTTCTGGTGGCGGCCCAGTCCACTGCCAGGACTACCCCAAAAGTGTCTGAAACCACCTGGAACAGCGCCGCAACGCCTTCACCCGCTCCTCCTCCCCCTTATGGGCGCCTGCCTGGCCTCCTCCGCGTCCTGAGCCAACTGCCTGGCCTGGTCCTCCTGCATGGCCGCCTCTACCACCACCATGGCCTCCACCGCAGCCATAGCCTCCAGCGCTGCTGCGGCCTCGTGGTCCTCCTCCTCCTGGCGCAACTTGGCCTCCATGGTGGAGTCGTGGAGGGCCGTGCCCATGCCCTCCCACTCGGTGACCTCGTCAGGGAGGTCCTCTCCTCGTCCTTCACCGGGAGGCGCGGGAGGCTGCTGATGCGCAGCGCGACGGGTGTGGTGTCGCAGGAGGTTTTTTGGCGGGTACTGTAGGGGACCCCGCACGATGCGGGCCCCAAAGAATGCACGTCGGCGGAGGTCGTGCTCGTCGGCGAACAAGTGTCCCAGTGGACTGAGTTCAGCGCGAACGCCGGATACATGCGGAGGTCCTCTGGGAGCTCCTCCTGGCGGCAGAGGATTTTGTTCTCCCGCTCCAGGTCGTCCTTGGGGACTAGCGGCACCGGAATCCTCTCCGGATTCAGGTGCCACTCCTTCACGAGGTGGACGTCCGGCCAGGGTACTAGGATCGCGTTGTCCTAGTACCACTGCACTTGTCCGTATTGAGGTAAGGATGCCGCCGCACGCAGTGGCCCTCTTCCTCAACTACGGCGGCCGCCGGTGCTATTTGGAAGGCCGGAGATGGAGGGACCGGGTGCGAGGGTGGAGGAGGTGTATGGTTCGTAGCATAGAAAACATAAATGTTCCTATGTGAAAGACACGCGAAGGGACAAGATCTAATGGAGCATAGGGTGGAGGGAGTGGAAATGGCACAAGTGTGTGCGGGAGAGGGAGCTCGTGCCCTCTATTTATAGGAGGAGGGGCACCCTAAAGGCCCCATGCGCCCAAGCATGGTGGTGCCCCCACCTCTTCCCTCACCGTGCGCAGAGTATCTAACTTATGTTTTCTGTCGACGGCGAATGGGCTGGCATTTTTATAGCATTGGTAGAGGGCGGGAGCGGTGCATAATCGACGGGATATACCGAAGGCGGAGGGGCGATGCACCACCATGAGTGGGTGTGAGTGGAGCTTCCACTCACATGAAGAGGGAAGAGCTGGGGGCACCACCATGGCTGGATGCACCCCCCTTGGGCTGCCTCCCCCTCCCCTATAAAAGGAGGGTGAGGGCTCTCCCTCCTCCACACACTCGTCCCTCCTCCATTCTCTCCACCCGCTGCTCCATTCCATTGTTGTTTGCTTAGCGAAGCGCTGACCGTAGGATTCTTTACCACACCATGCCGTCGTGCTGCTGATGTTCTGAGGGATCCTCTACTTCCACTGCCCTGCTGGATCGAGGGAACGGAGGTCTTCATCGAGCTGAACGTGTGACCGATCACGAAGGCACCACCGGATTGCGGTGCACATCTTCTTGGTCTTAAGATCGGCGTGAGAACGACTACGCCAACAACGAGATTCAATCTCATAACGCTTAGAGTCTTCGAGGGTATGTTTTCCTAAGACACATTCTGCCCGTTTCCTTTCATCTTCTAGATTAGATCTTTGCCCTTCGGGTTTATCTCGCGTAGAATTTTTTGGTTTTCTATGCAACGTACCCAACAGGTATTATGTAGAACTGTGTAGTGTGCTTTAGTGAAAGAATGTCCGTCCATACATATTGTTGCTTTCTTCCCTAGCGTGCCTTTTCCACGCAGTCTCCCCTCATAGCGCGATTCAGGAACACTGATCGACTTAAGGTCAGGAATAAATCAACCCAAAACTCAATGACCTCCTCTGTTCCATAGACCTTGGGGATGCTTCCTTCTTGCCTATCATGGTTATGGACGTACTTCTTTAAGACTTCCATGAATCTCTCAAAGGGGAACATGTTGTGTAGAAATACAGGACCGAGAACGCCAATCTCTTCGACTAGGTGAACTATGAGGTGCGTCATAATATTGAAGAAGGATGGTTGGAACACCAACTCGAAGCTGACTAGATATTGCACCACATCCTTCTATAAATTTTGCAGAGTTAGTGGATTGATCACCTTCCGAGAAATTACATTGAGGAACGCACATAGCTTCACAATGGGTACTCGAACATTTTCCGGCAGAAGGCCCCTCAATGCAATCGGAATTAATTGTGTCATAATCACGTGGCAGTCATGAGATTTTAGGTTTTGAAAGTTTTTGTCTGCCATGTTTATTATTCACTTTATATTCAACGAGAAGCCAGACGGGACCTTGATGCTGCTCAGGACTTCAAAAAAGATCTCCTTCTCTTCTTTGGTAAGAGCGTAGCTGGCGGTACCTTGATACTTCTCTAGATTCAGTTTGTCTCGTTCATGCATATATTGCTGGTCCTTCCGTGCATTTTGTGTATATTTTCACTTCCCATACACGCCAAGAAGTTTAGCAGGTTCACGCAGTTTTTTTCGTCACGTACATCACGTTGAATGCAAAGTGAACCTCCAGGAATTTCCAATAAGATAGCTCCCAAAATATAGACTTCTTCTTTCACATGGGTACGTGTCCGTCATAGTCATTCGGAACAGATTGTCCGTCAAGACCCTTACGAAAGATCACTTTTAAATCCTTGAACATATCATATATAACATCCCTAGTAGAGCGGGTAGGCTTCGTTCGGTTATCAGTCTCACCTTTGAAATGTTTGCCTCTCTTTCTTACGTGATATTGTTTTGGAAGAAATCGACGATGCCATCGGTACACATTCTTGTTTCCCAAATATATATTGTCAGTCTCACCTAAACAGTGTGTGCATGCATTGTATCCCTTGTTTGACTGTACTGAAATGTTACTAAGAGCAGGCCAATCATTGATGGTTACAAACAAAAACGCTCGTAGTTTAAATTTCTTTTGTTTGTGCTCATCCCATAAAGGTATACCTTCTTCACGCCACAACTATAAAAGTTCTTCAACCAATGGTCTCAGGTACACATCAATGTCGTTGCCGGGTTGCCTCGGACCTTGGATGAGCACTAGCATCATAATGAACTTCCGCTTCATGCACAACCAAGGAGGAAGGTTATAAATACATATAGTCACTGGCCAGGTGCTATGACTAGAGCTCGGCTCCCTGAAAGGATTAAAAGCATATGTACTTAGACCAAATCTTAAGTTCCTCGCGTCATCTGAAAATGTCTTCAACTCTCTGTCAATTTTTCTCCACTGAGACCCGTCATCGGGGTGTCTCAGCATCATGTCTTTCTTACGGTCTACTTTGTGCCATCGCAAAAACTTGGCATGATCTTTGTTTTGAAACAAACGTTTCAACCGTGGTATTATAGGATCATACCACATCACCTTCGCAGGAACCCTCTTTCTGGGGCGCGGCTCGCCCTCAACATCACCAGGGTCATCTCGCCTAATCTTATACCGCAATGCACCACATACCGGGCAAGCATTCAAATTCTCGTACTCCTCACCGCGGTAGAGGATGCAGTCATTGATACATGCATGTATCTTCTGCACCTCTAATCCTAGAGGGAAGACAATCCTTTTTGCTTCATACGTACTAGAGAGCAATACGTTCTCCCCTCGAAGGTTCTTTTTTATTATTTTCAACAACTTTTCAAAAAAAAAATGTCAACTAGACCACTCTCTGCCTTCTATTGCAGCAATTCCAGTGTGGTACCTAGCTTTTTCTGGCCATCTTCACAATTTTGGTATAACAATTTGTTGTGATCCTCTAACATTCTGTGCAATTTCAACTTCTCGTTTTCACTTCCGAAGTTTATCTTCACATCAACAATGGCCTAACCTAAATCGTCACCGGGCTCATAAAAAATGAGTCTTCTTCATCTTCGTCTCCTCCCATTGTCCTATCACCGTGTTTAGTGAACATAGCATAGTTGTAATTATCCTCTTATTCTTTATTTATTTTTCATTATAACCCCTCTTACTCCGTGTTGGGTCCAACAATTATAGTCGGGAATAAAACCCTTCTCAAGCAGGTGGACATGAATGGTTTTGGAGGTAGAGTAATCCATCGTATTCTTACAGTCACTACATTGACAACAAATGAAACCATCCGACCGCCTGATTGTCTCAGCAACGTGGAGAAAATTATGCATGCCAGTAATAAACTCAGGACGGTGTCGGTCACCATACATCCATTGTCGGTTCATCTGCATTATATAAAAATATCAATACCCATTAATTAAACTAATTCATGAATAGATGAGTGACCAAATTAATTAATATTCAAGTTCATCACATTAAAAGATAATTACAGTCATGACCAAATGTAATACATAGTTCTCACAAAACATATACTGAAAGTAACATACAACTATCTAAATAACTTAAATCCAACAAAAAATGCGATAAAAATCGCAACTAAGGTAACTACTGAACCAACAACATAATGATACAAGCCTTTTGATTAATGGTATATTTTCTAATCTTTTTAATTTTCAAGCGCATTGCATCTATCTTGATGTGGTGATCATCGACGACGTCGGCAAGTTTCAACTCCAATTTCATCTTCTCTTATAGGCATTGCAGACAATTTTTTTTCACTTCTTTTCAATTTTGCTTTCAAATCATTATTTTCTTTCTCAAATAAATTTAGCATCTCGACAAGAGGGTCAGTTGGAATTTCCGGTTCAACTACCTCCTAGATAAAATATGTATGTCAAGTTGGTCAGCATAATTGTCATAAAACGAAATAGTTATAAAAGTATACTACATCTGAATCATAGACCGAACGAGGGACGACGGAGACGGATTGCAAAACCATGACACTATACATATAAAAAACAATCATCAATGTAGAAAATTATAAAGTAATAACTATATGCATCTATCACATAAAACTAAGTTTTTTTATAAAAAATAAAAACAAGAGGCCCACCGAGGTGGTGCCGGCTAGGGGACGGCGCTGACGATCGACGGAGGTGAGGACGGAGACGATACTAAAACCAACAAATCATAATTTAATTTGAGCTCAAATTGCATATAAAACGAATGAAATTCCTTACTTAGACATTTCATCGAACACCTTGCTAGCACTAAAAAATAAAATGAGTCAAAATAGGAAGGAAATGAGCTAAATTAGGAACGCCGGAAGAAAGGATCATGTTGCTAACCCTTGGATAGATGGTTGCCGCCAATCTTAACAGAACGGTGGAGAAAAATGGAGATTTGTTAGAGTGTGAGAGGAGAGAAATATTTAGAAATGTGTTGGAGATGAAAAAATGGAGAGCTAGGTGTGCTCAGGTTGAACAAATAGGCTGGACACCGTTTAGCACCGTTTCGTGATACAAACCGGTACTAAACGTGCAATGCCGGTCCCATATCTGCAGCAAATTTGGCGCGAAAACCTTTAGTACCAGTTCGTATCACAAACCGGTACTAAAGACCTCAAACGATCCGGTGCTAAATTTTTTTTGGCGCCCTGAGCTCTGTAATTGATACTAATGCTACCTTTAGTACAAGTTCGTAATTGAACACATACTAAAGGTAAAATTCTTTAGCCCTGTTTTCACTAGTGGTACGTGGCTGCTGTGAGAGAGTGAAAAGAGAACACACAAGAACACAGCAACCAAGTGAGAAGAGAGGAAGAAGAAGGGAAGACGATTTCTATCCATATTGCTAGCTTCTTACCGGTATGTCTTCAAGCTGGTGTTTGGAGGCTCAACCATGCTTGGATTGACTCCAAACTTGGTGAGCTCGTTTGAGATTTGTGTCGCGGGAGCATCAGCTTGGGGTATTGTCAGTTCAGAGTCCGATAGTTTCAACACAAAACAGTTTTGGTAGAGGAACAGTATGGGCAGGCAAACGGAGTCTGATTGAGCTCATTTTTTGGTGAGCATGTTAGAAACTCATATACATGTTTCTCCACCAAGTTTTCCATTTAAAAAAAATGTTTCTCCACCAAGTTTCGTGCTGTTTGGATGTGTGGTTTAAGAGCAGTTTTATACCGAAGAGGATAGAAACTGCCGAAATCTGTGACCTACCACTAGTGATTTCACTCTGTAAATTGGGTATAATTCAAGAGTACAGGATTCGTTCAAGCCGATCTCGCTGAGATCCAACCCAACTCCACCTACTACCTCTCTATCGTCCTGATCGATGTTCTTCCTCGCCAAGTTACGCCGCGGGCACCCTTGCCTTACATATAGCACTCGCACCCGTTACAAGGCTCACTTAGCCCATTCCTGGCCTGCAAGCCAACGGGGGGCCCTCTTCTCCCTCGTGGGCCGGCCTTCATCCTCTTGGGCCTTGTCACCTCCAGGTGGGTCGCTGACATCCCCTCCCTCTTCAAAACCTGGTTGTCCCCAAGCAGGAGCCGCAGGGTATTGCTGCCGCAACGCTTCCATGTCTTCCCAAGTCGCAGCTTCCTCAGGCGAGCCGCTCCACTGGACCCTGACCTGGACCACCGTCGCATGCCCCTTCTGGCGGACTCGCTTCTCCAAAATCTGCACAGGAACTTGATACAGAGAGTCAACAGACGGCAGCTCCTGCGTTACCTGACGCCCTTCTCCCAAGCACGGCTTCAGTTGCGATACATGGAACACAGGGTGAATCCTGCTCGACGACGGCAGGTCCAACTTGTACGCCACTGCTCCAATCTTCTCCAAAACCAAGTAGGGCCCAAAGAATTTGAATGAAAGTTTATGATTCGACCTCTTGTGGACAGACCTCTGCACATACGGCTGTAACTTGAGGAAAACACGATCACCTGGCTCGAAGGAGCGCTCTGTCCGCTTCTTGTCAGCCTGGCACTTCATCCGTTGCTGCATACGGAGTAGATGTTGCCTCACCGATGCTTGCACCAAAGCTCTCTCTGCTAGCCACGCTTGCACATCTCCATCTGCAATGCGATCGGAAGCAGTGACTCCAAAATAGCGAGGTTGGCGCCCGTAGATGACCTCAAACGGGGACTTGCCAAGTGAGGAGTGCCAATTCGTATTGTACCAAAACTCGCACAGCCCAATCCATTTGACCCACTGCTTGGGATGCGCACTGATGAAACACCTGAGGTAGCACTCGATGGATTGGTTCACCCTCTCCGTCTGTCCGTTCTTCTCCGGGTGGTATGCCGTACTGAGCCTCAATTCTGTCCCAGTTGCTCGAAAAATTGCTTGCCAGAAAGCACTTGTAAAAACAGGGTCACGGTCCGACACCAAGGTGAGAGGCATACCATGCAGCTTGTGGATATTAGCAATGAAAAGTTCTGCAACTGTCTTGGCCGTATACGGGTGCTTGAGCGGCATAAAGTGCGAGTACTTCGAGAATTTTTCCACGACGACCAACAGACAGTTGTACCCAGCCGATGGCGGCAGGCCATCGATGAAATCCATGGTAGCCATCTCCCACGGACCTGATGGCACTGGCAGCGGCTGCAGTAAACCGGCAGGAAGCGTCCTCTCCGGCTTGGCTTGCTGACAAACATGGCAGTGCTTGACAAACTCCCTCACTGCTCCTTTCATTCCTTGCCATTTGAACAACGACACCAGCCGGCGATACGTCACCAGGAACCCCGAGTGCCCACCCAGGGGGCTCGTATGAAACGCTTGGATCACCTGTGTCTGCAGCTCTTTATCACTGCCAATTAGGATCCTCCCCTGAGATCGCAAGAGCCCATCTTTCAGAGTCAGAGTAGGGTGCGACCCTGGATCGAGCGCCAGCTGCTGAATCAGGACCTGCATTCGATTATCCAAAGCGTAGCTGGCGAGCACACGGTCGAGCCAGACTGGCTGCACCATCGACACGGAGAAAATTTCAGAGCTGGCAGGGGGTTTACGTGACAGAGCATCTGCAGCCCCATTGTGGACGCCCTTCTTATAGACCACCTTATATTGCAAACCCATGAGTTTCGTTAAGGCCTTTTGTTGTCAGTCAGTATGCAGCCGCTGAGCAGTCAAGTGCGTTAGGCTCTTATGGTCTGTGCGGATCACGAATTCTGCCAGCTGCAGGTACGGCCTCCACTGTTGAACTGCGAGCAGGATCGCGAGGTGCCCCTTCTCATAAACAGATAACCCTCTGTTACGCGGTCCCAGGGCTCTACTGACGAACGTGAGAGGGTGGCCTCGCTGTGACAGCACTGCGCCTATACCCACGTCGCATGCGTCCGTTTCCACCACAAACTGACATGAGAAATCAGGAAGCGCAAGAACTGGTGCGGTGATCAACGCCTGCTTCAATGTTTGGAACGCTGTCTCCGTTGTGTCTGTCCAGCGAAAGATCGATCCCTTCTTCAGCAAGGTAGTCAGTGGCTGACTAATGACGTCGTAGCTACGGATAAACTTCCTGTAATATCCCGCTAGGCCTAGAAACCCTCTCAACTCCTTCACATTCACTGGTTGAGGCCAATTCCTCACTGTATCGATCTTTGACTCATCAGTTGCTACTCCTGAAGCTGAGATCACATGACCCAAATACGCTATTTTCTCCTGTGCAAATTCACGCTTGGTCAGTTTGGGTTGCCACTTGTCGCACCTCAGGATCTCCAAGACTTCCTTCAGATGTTTGATGTGTTCTTCGTATGTGGCGCTGTACACCAGGATATCATCGAAGAACACAAGTGCGCATTTCCTCAAGACACGGGCCAACGACGCGTTCATGGCTCGCTGGAATGTTCCCGGGGCTCCTGTTAGGCCGAACGCCATCACTCTGAACTCGTAGTGCCCATTGTGCGTCTGGAATGCAGTCTTATACTCCTCCCCTGGCGCCAAGCGAATTTGGTGATAGCCAGCACGGAGGTCAAGCTTCGAAAACCAGCACGCTCCTGCTAACTCATCAAGCAGTTCATCGATCACAGGTAGTGGGTATTTTCCCTTGACCGTCAGCTCATTCAGATGTCGATAGTCAATCACGGGCCTCCATTCCTTCTCTGATTTCCTCACCATAATCACGGGAGCAGAGAAAGGGCTGTTACTGTGCGCTATCACCCCTTGGGACAGTTGACCCTGAATTTGACGCTCCAATTCTGTTTTCAGTTCGGGAGCGATGCGATAGGGACGCAGAGATACAGGCCTTGCACCAGGCACCAATGGTATCTTGTGATCATACTTCCTTCTTGGAGGTAATCCTGTCGGGGCAGCAAATACGTCCTTGTATTCCTCTAGTAATTCTCGAATTTCCTGCCTCACTTCCCTTGCTGTTAATTCCTCTGCTACAGCTAGCTGCAATGTCAATAGCTCAGGTGGCTCACAACCATCAGTTACACCATGTAACACTACCAGTTGCCCTTGATCTTGGAAGGATAACCATCTCTGTCCCCAATGTGTCGTCATGGGACTATGCTTTACTAACCAGTCCATCCCTATGATACCATCATAACTCCCCAATGATAAAACCCTGAAACTTTCCGTGAAGGTGTACCCTTGTGATGACCACTCCAGAGCTGGGAATTTGGATGAACTGCTAAGAATCCTCCCCCCAGCAACTTTCACTCTCATTCTGTTGCCCCTCTGTTCCAGTCCTGTCAGATACTCAGAGTGCTTGCTGTCAACGAAACACGTTGAGCTCCCCGAGTCAACCAAGAATGTCATAGCCTTGCCCTGCACCATCACCTGCAGTTGCATCGTCTTCGGAGCCGGCTCTGTCATTGAAGTAGCAGCTGCGGACAGCATCATGTGTGATTCCCCCGTCTCCTCTTGTTCCTCCTCATATGTCGCTTCCATTCCTTGCATATAATCAATCATCTCCTGCACCACATGAAGCTGGATGGTTGTCTTACAGCGGTGGTCCCTTCCCCATTTCTCGCCACACGTGAAGCACAAGCCTCTAGCCCGACGGTACGCTTTCAGGTCCGCCCACTTATCGCCAGAGGCAGGCTTGCTGCTCTCAACATTCTTTTTCTCATCAGTTGCCTTCTGCAGCCAACGATTTGGGGGAGGCGGTGGTAATGGCAGGGGCTGCGCCTTGCGTGTTGCTGGGGCACTGTGAGTCTGGGCATTCAGAGGGGTGCTCCCATCCCCCAATTCTTCGTACAGCAGGGCCAGCGAGTATGCCGTGTCCAAATCCTTAGGCTGCTGAATTGCCACCAACACACGAACAGCAGGCTTCAGGCCGTCGAGGAAACGAGTCAAATAATGAATTGGGTCCGGCTGAGCTTCATACACCGATATTTGGTCCAGCAGCTCCACGAATTTCTCCACATAATCTTCCACGGTTCCTGTCTGACACAATTTGAACAGCCTCCTTACGAGAATCTGGTGCTGGTTCCTGGCGAATCGGACTTGTACTACCGCTGTGAACTCCTCCCAGGTTGCGTGTTGCGCCTTCGCCAGGAAGGCCTCCAGCCAGGTTGCAGCTGCTCCCACGAACAGAGACGCGGCGTAGCCTACACGGTGCTCCGGCGGCGTGCTCCAGCGTCCATAGTACTCCTCACATCGGCGTTGCCAGAGTTTCGAATTGGAGCCATCAAATTGGGGAAGTTCCACACGGGGCGCCGGGTGAGAGTTGCAGTCAGTATGGTTCTCTTCAGTAAGGAATTGCGAGAAGGAATTCGTCCGGGCAGGTTCCGTACCTTTGCCCGGAGGAGACGTGTGCTGGGCACCCGCCATCCCCCGGTGAATCAATTCATTGCGGTGCCCATCAGGGCCGGACGAGCCACCCCCCAGCGACCAGTTGTGCGCCGCCGGTGATCCTCCCGCCGTGGCGTTCGGAATCGAGCGGATGGCACGATCCACGCTCGCGGCCAGAGTGGAGATCTCGGCGCTGAGCGAACTCCGGGCGGCGGCGAGCTCCCCTCCCAAGGTTTCCTTGACGCCGTGGAGGTCCGCTTCCAGGCGAGCTTGAACGGCCTCGACGTTGCTGCCGATATCCCCAATTTGCTTCCCGGTGTCGGTGACGAATTTCCGGACAGCATCCAGGATTTCCTTCTTGTGGGCGAGGAACTTCGCTTCGTAGGCTTCATCAGTCTCTGCGCGCAGGATCTCGTAGATCCGCTTCGCCTCTGGGGTCAATTCCTCCATGATCTGTTCCCGGCGGCGAGTCACGGAGCGGGTGTGGTGTGGAAGGGAAACGAACTCCAGATTTGGGATCTTTAGTGGCTCTGATACCACTTGTGACCTACCACTAGTGATTTCACTCTGTAAATTGGGTATAATTCAAGAGTACAGGATTCGTTCAAGCCGATCTCGTTGAGATCCAACCCAACTCCACCTACTACCTCTCTATCGTCCTGATCGATGTTCTTCCTCGCCAAGTTACGCCGCGGGCACCCTTGCCTTACATATAGCACTCGCACCCGTTACAAGGCTCACTTAGCCCATTCCTGGCCTGCAAGCCAACGGGGGGCCCTCTTCTCCCTCGTGGGCCGGCCTTCATCCTCTTGGGCCTTGTCACCTCCAGGTGGGTCGCTGACAAAATCTTACCTCTTGCGGTTGTTGTTCTTATTGCCGGTTGGCAACTAGCTAAAATGTGCCACTCTATATGTTCTAGAGAAGGCACTATACCCAGGTTGCTCATAGTGAAGTTTGCGTGGAACGGTTGGTCCATAGCCATGGTTTTTCCTCCACTAGTTGAGTAGGTCTTTCGCGTAAATTCGTGTGTCACTTGTGTTGTGTTTGTTTTTTCCGCACCACACTTGTTGGTTGAAACTATTCTCAAAGTTCATTGCAGGCCATGAGTATGGTTGTGGGTCATGTATCACCCCCTCCATGCATCAACACTTAGCAGCCCACAATAGTGGGAAAAAACTTATCTGGAGCGTGTGGAAATGAGTCATCAGAAGCGAGCCCGACACGCTGCTGGTAACAGGACAACCGACGTCCGCCGCTGAGTCGTCGACGTCCGCGACCATTGATGACCGTGAAGGCGCGACGCCGGAGAGCTACTGCGTTTGGGCACCCGCCTGTTCGGCGGCGCCCTCCTCGTCTTGCCCGCCGCGGCCCAGCAAGAGCGGTTCCACGGGGTCCGAGGCGCGGTGGCGCCGCGTGAACGACCACGTCGTCGGCCGCAGCCAGAGCTAGGGCAAGGAAAAGTTTCTCTTCATCCCGGCCCACGCTGATCAAGAACCCCGCGACGAAGCATAGCACGGCGGTTGGCGGCAGGCGCCAAGAAAAACACCGCTCCCGGTACCGAGATCAACACGGTGGCCGCCGCGCAGAGGATGGACCACTACGGCGTCGCTAAGGAGGTCAGCGGATTCCCGCGGCGCACCTTCCTCCCCTACCGCGAGGAGCCGGGGGCCTTCTTCGCCAACGTGGACGGCATCAGCCGGAGCCACCAGCACCTCTACTGACGACCGACCATGCGAGTTGACCGATGGGCGGTGGCGCGCCGCAGCAACATTATTAAAATCCCGATTCGAATTCCGTTCGTGCATGTGTTCAAGCTTGGACAATCTGTGTCGATGTTCAGAGGACAGTATTGAGTAGTGAGTAGGTTGTGATTAATTAAAATGGTCAATGGAAATTAGTACTAGTACTAGAGATTGTTGTGGAGTGTCAACAGTGTGAAACGTGGGTGTGGAGCGGTTGACGTCGTCGTCGCGCGGTGGCACCTGCAGCCGGCGATTTGTGAACGCCGTCGTGTGTGGTTGCTGGTGCGAACACCTCATCTTCACGTCACCTTTTCCTCGTTTTCTCGAGAGAATTTCCTTGTCGACCCTACTATTACTACATCTGCGTTGCTGTTGCCAAATGAAATCGTGACAAGGATCTCCTCCACCTAATGCCCAGCTTCCCAAAAGGGGGTTAGCAATTGCATCGGCAACACCGTACGCCGTCCGGTGTGCTGAGTCGATCGACCGATCGACGGATTGATTAATTGCTTTCTCAAGTGGTTAGACTCGTCCTGTGTATTCGATTGGAGACAGGGACGGACGAGTGGAGTCGAGTCGACGATGCAGAGTGCACGTCTAACCACACACATGAACTTGGTTCACGGCGAAAATGACGGGAAACCAAGTCAGCAGAGCGGCGTTCGATCGATCGACTGCGAAGGCCGGCGACGTGTGTACGTATATGTAGGCCTGCAGGCCGGCCGGCCACCGCATCGATCGCCCTCGAACACAGAATCACCTCGGCCGCCGGCAATTGGTAGCGCTTACTCGGATACCGTATCAGTCGCCATCTTTCTCCCGAGCCGGGGACATGCTTACGATGTGGGTGCTGACCGGACTGCCGTGCCGAGCTCCGGCAGGAGCAGAGCATCCTCTAGGGGCTAAGCTTGCAGCACCACCACATCCCCGTCGCGTCAGTCACACCTGTAGCCGGCGAGGTGTGAACGTCGACTCGCCGATGCAGTGCCACACGACGTAACGCGACGGCGCACACGTACCACACACATGAGCTCCGTTCACGGCCGGGGAAAAGACACGGTACCGCTTTACGGGAGACCAGCCAGCGCGACGTACGGCGACGTGTACGTATACGTATATACTCACACACGATGGTGGCGACCGACGGATCGCGGATCCCCGGCCGGCCGTACGTGGCCACGCCGTAACCGCACACGTAAGCACCGGCCGGCGGCGGCAAGTTTTTTTTAGAGAACAATAATAGCACGCCCATGATGAAAAGCAGACCCACGTATCTTAGCCAGAGATTTTGCGTCACTAACAAGTGTTTCGAGGACATGTGGGCCTTTGCTTCAAGAGCAAAAAAAAGTGACTTTTTTTTTTAAAATGGAGGTCTGCCCCAGCCTCTGCATCAAAATGATGCACACAGTCGGTGCCACAGTGACATGTGCCTTGCTGCGTGCAGCGGGTCTGTTCATCGACTCACAAAGCCTCGTTGGCGATGGTGCTTTCTCGAACCTTGCAATGGTGGAGGCTCGGCGTTTCTTTCGGCGTTCGTCTCGACGGCGCTGGAGGAAAACGGCGACCGCTCGCTACGGTGGTTGCAGTAAACCCTAGGGGTCATTTTGTATTTCTCGATCTTTTAGGGTTTTATTTGCAAATTCAGGATAATCATTTTATCCCGATCTGTCTTTTAGTTTCCATATGTGTTGCTAATTATAACTTGATTTTCTATTAATGAAATATGTGGTTGCTCTAAAAAAAAAACTAGCCCTGGATCCACCAAACCAAGCTCACTACCAAAACTGATGAAGGGGGTGGACAATCCCAGAGCCCATATTCTAAGAACCCACCAACGCGCATCATCCAAAAACCGAAGGCCACACCATGCCGCCCGATAGCGGACAAGGGGCCAAATCGGTCCAGCACACCGCAGCGCGTACCGATATACACGCTCGGAATGTATCTGCCGCCGTCTTCCGCTCACCCATCTTCAGGACAGCAGTCCAAGCATCCACCATGTCAGACCTGCCATCGATACCACCATGGCACCAGACAACACCACCACCCAGCGCGCGTCCAACATCCCGCGTCCAACACCGAGACCCCATAGCACCAAGCTGCCGAGAATCGCCGTCGTCGATGCAGTAGAAGAGACACCGCTGCATCTATAGGACCCTCCAGCCACCGCTCCAAAACGATGCCCCAAAGAGGGAAAAGTGACACCGGCGGTGTCACCATCATCCAATCCGGGAATCCCAGATTTAGGGTTTCCCCCGGAGCGGACCGAAGTAAGGTAACGTGACGACGTTGTCGATGCCGCGTAGACCACCGTGGAACCAGCATCCACCACCATACTCATCCTCTGGTCCCTTAGACCGGCGCACTCCTCCAAGAATGATGCCCACAAGGAGGTAACGACGTAGAAACGCCGCCATCATCCGATCCATGGATCTAGGGTTTCCCCCGGAGGTGACGGGAAGAGTCGCGGGGCTTCCTCGATGATGCCTTCATGAAGGAGAAGACACTCAAGATGCCTCCATCGCCGGCTCCGAGCAAGATCGCAGACAAGGTTTTCACCCGGAAACCATCGCGCTCCATCCACGTCGAGAGCGTCGGATCGACCGCCTATAGGATCCGCCAACCGCGAACAACGGCGCGAGGGAGGATGTCGACAACGACCCACAGAGGGACGCCGTCAGCAGCCTCGGGTCCTCGACCAACGCCCTCGAGGTTAGATCGGCCGCGACGACTACGTCGGCCGCGTCATCTTCGACCTCGGCGATGTGCCCACCCGCATGCCGCACGAAGGCACGTCGCGCCACAGCGGAATCGCCTCGGGGATGCCTCGTCGGTCGCTGCACCACCGTCGCACGGAGGGGCGCCGTCGGAATCCCCGCCGCCACTCCGCACATACGCCGCACCCCGTCGCACTGGGGGGCGCCGCCGGCAGCGTCACCGTCGCACTGAGGGGCGCCGTCGGACCTGCCACCACGCCGCAGAAGGTCGCATGGGAGGACGCCGCCGCTAGCCGCCGTCAGCTGCTCCACGCCGCACAGACGCATCGCCGCCGTCGCACGGGAAGGCGCCGCCGGTAACCGCCGTCGGCTGCTCCACGCCGCCCCGACGCATCGCCACCGTCGCACGGGAAGGCCCGCCGATATCCGCCGTCGGAAACGGATCCCCGCCGCCACGCCACCCAGATGCCGCTCCCGGCGGTTACACGGCGACAACGACGCCCGACCACCTCCAGTGTCGCGCGCACTGCCGTCCCTAGCGTGGAAGAACGCCTCGCGGCCGCAATCCCGGGCGCTGCGCCGGGAGAGCCTGGCGGAGCCTCAGGCGACGACGAGGGGAGGGCCTAGGGAAGCGGCGGCGGCGGCGCCCCCGAGCCTCCTGGAGGGAGCCATTGTCTGTTCGATGGATGATTCCAGTCACTTGTACTAATGATTACCAATAGTGTATTTTTGTTCAACTATCCGTAGTATGACCAGTATTAAAACATAGCACTGTACACACATAAGACAAAGGGCTACCCAAGAGCACAACCTAGAGCACAGCCACGCCAACACACGCTGCACACCGCACAAACTAACTACACCATCGAAGGCAGCACCACGAGGATCATCACCACCGCTATCCACATGGTTGCAGATATGCTGAACAGAAAAGCACTGGACAGAGCATCTCTGAGGTGCATAACACGTTATACATACTTTGCGAGAGAGAGCCCACCGAAGAAATCGCACAACTACTACAACCTTTGCCACACCACCTCCAGAGAGAAACCCGCTGTGGACTCCAAGGCGGTGTCTTCATGAAGAGCACGATGTCAGAGCGCCGCCATTGCCCGATCTAAGGACAGAGCATCGCTACCGCAACCCAAAAAATACCATGTGCGTTGGTTTCCTCCGCACTAGTAGAAACAACGTCTTTAGTCCCGGCTGGGGAGGACATCTAGTCCTGAGCGCGTGGCGAGAACCTTTAGTCCCGGTTGGTAATACAACCCGGGACAAAAGAGTTCACCACATGGCAGCCTTTTGCTCCGCTTATTTTATTTAAAAACTATGATCAATCTTAGAAAATATATGGCAAATTAATTACAAATCAGAAAAATACATATAGCATATCAAAATGTTAATAAAAGAAATATCTATCGAATAAAAAAATATGATTAATTAATTACAACCCGTACTAGAGCCTGTCTATTCGATTACATGGAGATCATAACTAGGGCTAGATCCCGTGTACTAGGCGTTAATATTGTATTTTCTCTTTCAATTTTGGACATAGTGATGGATAGGTTGAGACTCCAAGTGCAGAGTGTGTAGCTAGTGGCAAGCCTTCTTCCCCACGAGGGTGACTCGAGGGTTTATATCGAACTCTTGGGGAGCCAGTATTTCAGCAGTTGTCTTCCAAGCTTCCTCCAGGATCCTGCAAACAAGTAGAGAATTTTGTGCCCTCGACCTCACCAAGTGGTTGTCAAGCACAAGGTGTGAGACTTCTAAATTGCAATGCAAAACTGAAAGTAAATGTGCAATAATTAAATCTACTACTAAATGCAAATGAGAAAATAAATATGCAATGGATTGTTTTTGTATTTTTGTGATGCAAGTGGTGATGGAGATAATGTAAATTCGAATTGGAGATGCAAGTAAAGTAAAGTGCAAGTAAAGTAAATTGCAGCAAAATAACTAGAGTGTTTTCTTATAATTAAAATATGACCGGGTTTCATGGTTTCACACTTGCATTCTCTCAAATAAAGTGGTAGACGGTGGACATAAAGAATTACATGTGAGATTACAATAACATGTTTAACATTGAGTACTTTCATATGGGCATCACGTCCTAGCATAGAGATCTCTACGGTCATATTGATCCCTCTTATACTCCACCAAGATGCGAAATAAATCATAACACCTCGATAATTAAGGAAAAACCAGAGTATAGCTTTAAGCAATGTGACATGAAGTTGAAGTAAGAACTTGCTAGATCTAGTCATGGAGATTGATTAGTGTCACTTCAAATCCCCGGTAACAAGCTACTCTTTTTTATCCCTAGTGAGGTAACTAAGAAAGGTTTAACAAAACCTAAGTGGATCGCTGAACTTCTGCCACTTTCACAGCACTAGCCACCCCCCCCCGTTACTCCAACTAATGCACCAATCACCCCACACACGCTCTCAAGAACTAGATTGATCAAAGCTAGCAAATAAGAATACATCAGATACATCTACTCAAATAACTCAAGAGAAACAATTGCAATCTCAGATTCAATAACTCATAGAAAAGATCCACCACATAAGAATTACAACGGTTCCCGTAATCATGTGAGGCAGCTCATACGGATCTAATTAGTGAAGCACATAGAGAGAGAGATACAAGTGCTACTTCCACAAACCCATAGCCCTGGGGTGGACTACTCTCTCTTCATGGAGATGTCAATGGTGATGACGTTGGAGGGGTAGGAGATCACACCGGCGGCGCCCCGCCGGAGTTTTCCCCCTCCAATCTGGAACTTCTGGTCTCTTTTTCGGTGTTTCGGTGTTTCGGCGGCGCTCCTCTCCGTAAGGGTTCGGGGGACCCTTTTTATAGTCGGTTTTAGGTCAAGACGGAGTCGGTAAGTCGAAGATGGAAGGAATTGGGACCACAGGGGCCAAAAGGGGGCCTCTCACGCGGCCAAGGAATCTGGCCGCGTGGAGGGTCCTCTTTTGGGCCTCCTTGCCCAATTCTCGTGGATCCTTCGCCCGCAAGTCTTCTCCTTTCAAGAAAATGACCCCCGCAGATTTTCAGGTGATTTCGTGGAAGTTTGCCCCCTGAAACATAAAAAATATAGAAAACGGGGTTTCTGACAGGCATGGTTAATTCCATAAAAGTTGGGGGACTTTGTAATTTAACCCCAAAATACTATAAAACGTTGAATTATACCCTTATATGATGCAATATGTAATAGAAAACCATGTGAAAATATGCAAAATTCATCTATGCATTTTACATGCATCAACATCCCCAAGCTTAACCCATGCTCGTCCTCGAGTATGAAGGTGATAAAACTAAGATGGGTTTTGCATATTGAAACAATCATGGAATATCAAGGAGGATTATTCATGCTACATATAATCAAATGATTAATACTAGAAATGAGTAGCAATATACAATTCATGTTGTAAGAAATATCAAATATGCAAGCAAAGATGCTTCATGAAAGTTCACAAAGTGTATAATGAAATAAAAGCACTATGGACCAAATGCATACACAAAATGAAAAATAAAATCCTATATTGGTCAAAGAATAGCATAATGGAGAATAGAAAATATTGTGGACACTTTGGAGAAAATTGAGTAGAGGTAAAACATGATCAAGTCTTATTTAGCCTCTAAATTATTCAACTAAAATTACTAATTGAAATGTGGTATCCATTGATCTAGGACTCTCATTGCCCCTTTATCACTAGCATCTTAAAATTGTGAGTATTGAAGTAATGAGAATGACAAGGTGGTTGAAAGCCTCATGCCCCGTGAGTGTGAAAACCTACTCCATGATTACACAACTTAAGATTCCTAATAAGCTTTGTACAATCATAATAAGTATTAATGACATCATAGAGAACCGCAAAGAGGTACCTCTTGCCCCATGACATGGAAACAAGCCCATGTTACAATGACAAGATGAACAAACGGAGTAGACTCATCATCCTTTTTATTTTCATTCACTATTATGCATAGCTTCTTATTTTATTATAGGATGTGTTGTAGAGTCACTCAAGCTGTAAGTAAATTTCCACCATGATAAAGCATGGCTTGGGTTAGCGGCCCAATGCGTTTCTCTAGTCATATAGATACTTACTCATCAAAACTTACTATTCCTCTATTTCATTTCGGCATGGCAGGAGTCCAAAACAAAAGTACATGATATCAACCAAATGTAAATTTTTTGTGTAATGTTGAAAGCTTTCCGGTGATACACGTTTATAGCTAGCTCCCAACCACACACTTGTCAAACGCAAAACTTGTGGCTCCCATTATTGGGTCATGTTTCTTAGATGCATAAAAAGTAAAGTGTGCCTTCAAAAGTTCGTGAGAGTCCTATCCCAAGTTCAACCCATGACAATTAATAAAGTGAATATCTTAATTTAGAACATAAATAACACAATAACATGGTGAACATACTCGGAATAG
The DNA here is from genome assembly GCA_028641055.1 of Alopecurus myosuroides. Classification (NCBI taxonomy): domain Eukaryota; kingdom Viridiplantae; phylum Streptophyta; class Magnoliopsida; order Poales; family Poaceae; genus Alopecurus; species Alopecurus myosuroides. The sequence goes on along the minus strand of CM054061.1, from coordinate 11,216,921 downwards.
CAATGAAGCTAATGGGAAGAAAAGGTGGACTCACTAGAAATACTTGGCTAAGGAGTGTTGGAAACAAGTTTTTACTTGTTGGAATTTTTAAATTTTTGGGCTAGCAAGAGGGAGATAGTTGACCAGCTACTATGAATGCATATGTCCATAGAACTACTCATTTCATGACAAACTAAATAAACCAGCAATTAACATCAAGGACATGAATAAGAGATAGCTCAAGACAACATTATTGCAAATTTCTACACATAAAAAGGCTATAAATCATGCAAACATATGTAGCTCTTCAAATCAACCATGGAATCCCTATTCCAAGTCATAATACTAGCATCCAATACATTCCAAACCCAAACTCCAGTAGCTCAATCTCATATAAAATTATGGTGTTGGTCTTATCAAAACAAAAAATAAAAACAAAAACTAGACGCTTCAACTCTCTACGATAAATGCTTTGCTTAGAAAAATAGAAAGTAGACGTGTGCTAACCAAAAGAGTGTTGCTCCAGTGGGGTGTTCATCACATCCCCAAGCTTATGGATTTCACCATTCTTGGATGTCTTGAGGCGCAGCTCCTCTATTCCCTGTGAAAAAAACTTCACAAAACATGTTTCTCCCATTCTTTTTCTGTGGGGTGAGATTAGCAAGGACAAACAAATCACATGCTTGCTGTGCAAAATTCCAAATCAAATGCTCCAGTAAATAGACAATAAGGTTCATTATGTTGTATGTTCACTCTCTTGCTTGAAAGAATCATGGAAATTAGATTCCCAAACCCAAAGAGTGCATAAAACAAAAGAAGGCAGAATCTGTCCAGAAAAGAAGCAGCAGCAAAACGAACGTTTTCCCCTAAGCTAGACTCGTCAAAAAATTAAGCCAATTTTTGTGCTTACAGAGGACGAAAAGATGCAGAACATACTAAAAAAATTAGCTCAATACGACATACCAATAAAAATCGTAAAATCATACGGTGAGCAGACTCGTGCTGAAACAGAAATTTCATGCACTAGGATAGCAACTTATAAGTCCAAATGGTTTTGACTTGACTCTTTATTGAAAACTCCAGAATTTAAAAAAAAACTAATCTCTTGAGACAGAAAGAGGACACTAGGAAAATCCAAACAAAAACAACCGGGTTGCCTCCCGTAAAGCGCTTCCTTTATAGCCATATAGCTAGACTTTACTTACTTGATAATCAAGAGGGATAAAGCTCATGAGGGAGCTTGTTCTTCAGCGTGCCCCTCTTCCTTGGGAAGTGCTCCATGATTTTCTTGTGAGGGAACTGAAACTTGACATTCCCTTCCTTGGAGTCTATGATTGCACCTGTAGTATGAAGAAAAGGTCTACCCAAAATAATAGGACTAGGGGATTTATCCCCCATATCCATAATAATGAAATCAACGGGTACGAAAGTCATGTGCAATTCAATAATAATATCTTTTATTTGTCCTACAACATGTTTAGTAGAGTTATCAGCAAGGACAAATTCACTTGATCACTTTTCTAAATTTTCTAGTTCTAGCAATTCATATAATTCTTTAGAGAGTACCGATAAACTAGAACCTAGATCTAACATAGCATGGTGAATTTCTTTTCCAATTGAAACTAGCACCTTGGGGATCCATGCATCCCCAAGCTTAGGAGGTATCATGGCCTCATTCTTGTACCTAGCAATTTTTTCTTGCAAGACATGATTAGCAATATAAGATCCAAAGCCAGGTTGATTAACATTTATAGTGGGATCACTAGCAAATTTTTGTAGAGTAGCAATAAGTTCTTGCAAGCTACTTTTTTCTAAATCAAGCAATGGATCCTTAATTTCAGTAAGCATCATAATTTCCTCTACTTTACTCTCTAATTTAGCTAGCATGCTTGATTCATGAGGACTAATTTCATCTTTGCTAGCAAGATAAGACATATATGGAAGTAAATATTCAGGGTACTTCACTATTTCATTCAAAGTTTCTTCTAAGCTAGTAGGGACATGCTCACTTGTATTCTCAGCAATATGATCAATATTTTCAATAATAGGAGCAGCAATAGTAATAGAATTCATTCCTACACTAGGTTGTGCTTGTGGCTTTCCTGCTGACATGCTTAATAGAGTTGCTTGATTATGAGGTAATTTTGACAATGCTTTATCTAAATTCGAAGATTGAAGTTGCAATCCTTTAATATCACTACTAATGGATGCAATAGACTTATTTAACTCATGTATCATAGCATTGTGACTAGCAACTTGTTCCATAAGCAATTTATTAAATTCAGAAATTTCACTAGAAGGCTTCCACTTATTTTCATTAGCATTAGGATATGGAACAAAAGGTTTATTTGGCACATAAGGAGGTTTATTATAAGAATTGTAAGCATTACCAAAACCATTGCTATCATAATTCCTAACAAAATTAACATCCACACTTTCATAATTACTACCAACTAGCTCCTGCAAAGGCACATCCTCCATATTTTGTTTATTAATAAAAGCAAGAATAGTGTCCATTTTAGAAGACAAATCATTGGTTTCTTCAATTGAGTTTATTTTCTTAGTGGGATTGGGTGCTCTTTCATTATTACATTGACTATAATTTTGCAATATGCTTTCTAATATGCTCTTAGCCTCTACTACAGTTTTACTCATAAAGGCACCTCCAGCGGCAGAATCAAGTATATTTCTAGACATGTAGTTTAGACTATTATAAAAAGAGTGTAGTATGGTCCATTCATTTACTCCATGTGAGGCATGTTCTAAGCATTAATTTAATTCTATCCCATGCCATGGCTACATGTTCATTATCATTTTTTGTAAATGAGAGGATATTATTCCTATTTTGCAAAATTTTAACGGGGGGATAATATTTCTTAATGAAAGCTTCTTTTAAATCATCCCAAGACTTTATACTAGCTGTAGGTAGTGAAAGTAACCATTATTTAGCCTTTCCTCTAAGTGAAAAAGGAAATAATTTCAGTTTTAAAACACTACTTTCCACATTTTTAATTTTTTGCATATCACATATTTCCATGAAATCATGAAGATGCATAAAGGCATCCTCCATAGCACTACCACCAAATTGCTCTCTAGTAATTAAATTCAATAAACTAGGACTTACTTCATAGCTTTCAGCTTGTATTTCAGGTGTAGTAATTGGCTAGCAATGAATTGGTCATTGGGTGTATTTGTGTAGTCACTTAATTTAGTTCTATCACCCATTTTAACAGTTTTTATGTAGTTTTTTACCCTTATATGATGCAATATGTAAAATTCATCTATGCAATATGTAATAGAAAACCATGTGAAAATATCACGCAATATGTAATATGTAAAACATTGAATTATACCCTTATATGATGAAATATGTAATAGAAAACCATGTGAAAATATGCAAAATTCATCTATGCATTTTACATGCATCACATAGTCCATAAAAAATCATGCAACTTACTCTTTAATTGCTCTAAAGCCTACTTTGGTTGTAGATTTCCCTGCATTTCATCCAACTATAAAAGAAGAACATCAATATGAATATCAATCATCCTAACAATAATTATGAATGACACCTGATCAACACAATTAATGGTAATAATAATATAAAATTGTGAATATATTTGTTCACGTACTTCTAAAAATGTCGTTGGGTTTCGCTCACTGACCTCCTGACGAATTCACTCGCAAACGAAATATCTACACAAATTGGTCCCCTGTGGCTGCCTCTCGCAATTTACGAGAATATAATTCAATTAAATAATAATAAAAGATGATATAATGGTATTGAAATTAGAATTAAAGAGATGCGTGGACCTATCTCATACTACTTACCTTGACATGATGAAAACTAAGTTCTTTTTTAAATTCACCATGTGTCCTCTAGGTGAAATTTTTCTAAATCCCATTCGACAAAAAAAATGAATAAATGAGTTATTAGTTACTTGATATCTCAGGAAATAAACAAAAGAGACTGATATAGTGAGATAATGATTAAAATTACCTTTGGAGCACATCTATAATGTTTTTATACTTCTATTCGGGTTTCGCCAATGAGTCGTAGATTTCAAGTCTTCCATAATCAACTTCAATGATTAGTCAAATGTTACGTAAGCTGCGCACTTTTATATATATCATGACTCATCGGTTACGCTTAACATCGAGTAAGAAAAAATTAATGTATATAAGACAGTAACACTCTTACTCGAAGCCGTAAGGAAACATTATCTTCTTTTTGTAATATTGCCTCTGCATGAACCTTAGCGAGTTGTCTTCCATTTCTGTGGCGAAGTCCCGTAGAAAGAGTTCATTAATTCGTTTTGGATCAACAAACCCAATGTCAAAGATACTTTTCTAGTCACATTCATCACTCTTCATTCTGCATAACAGCGTAGTAAGCATAACTACATGCAATGAACGAGCCAAGCTAGAGACTTTATTAGAAATGAATAAATTGAATCACTTACATTACATACAATAGGTACTAACGAGGCTCAAGTCGAGGGCGTCAAGCTTGTATAACATATAGAGTTCTTCAAGATAAATTTGTATCTCGTCTTCACCCATGTAATGCTCTCATGTGATTTGTAAGTAACAGTCATGCATTTTTCTCATTTGTGTTGATAGAAGTTTGATCAGATCAGGTAGCAATAGAGACTTTACATATTCCCATTTTCATACTTCCGAATCCAACTTGGGTATATCTCCGCCTACCAGTTGAGAAAGAGTAATACCGGCTTATGCAGCAAATTCTGCCGCGATGCCCCGATCAGTGGGTAACACGTTGAGCGGAGAGACCGACTGTTCTGCATGTTCTCTGAGCTGGGCAATATCTTTTTCCCACTGGCACTACTGCTTATCGTCTTATGGGATCTAGATCTCCTCTTGCAGTGTACATAGTCATTTGGCCTATTTATCTCAATTTGTGATGGATTCTCAATAAACTCCTTACCCCACTTTATGGATCATGGATCAAATATTTTCTTTTTCTCGGGATTTCTCGGTGCAAACTGTCTTTTCACGTCGGCCATCACGACCATGGCGGTTTCCTCAACATGCAGGTCGTAAGCTATCTTGGGAGGAGCCTGCAGTACTCTTGGTTGGGGGGAGGGTTCCTCTCGGGTTCGTCTGCGTCGATTACCCATCGACGAAGGGATGCGCTTACCCATTTGGCCCTGAGACTTAGTGGATGGAGGCGGCGGTTTGCTGATGCGGCGGAACATATTGAGATGGACTCGTGTTGTGGTGGTCGTCCCTCTCGTCATCATGTGGACTTGGAGGTGGTGAATCATGTCTCGGAGTAGATGATGGTGGCCTTGGAACCAAACCTAGAAACACGATGTTTTTCTTGTGGCATAGAATGATACCACTCCCGAGGTCTCGTAGTGTTCTCTCATCATCAGCTCCAAGATGTCAATTTCTAGTGATTCATATTCCGGTACAAGTTGATACACGCCGACACGACCATAGCCATCTGGAATCTCATTGCACATCTTTTGATTTCTTGTCGACATAAGTAACTCCCTCTACCTTTGCTGATTTATTCATTTCCTGAATGCTGATCGGGACATTGTCCCTAACAATAACTCTGCATTGATGCACAAACGTATTTGCGTTCGCCATGGGAAACAACGGTTTTGCCTCTGAACCGACGAGCTGAATTAGGAGATGCGCATCTTCAGTCATCCCTTTGGCAAGACCTCGTCTAGATTGGATCGATGCGGAGGTCTAAAATAAGAAACATTCATGAATACATACATACATACATACATATAGATATACATACATACATACATATATATATATATATGTAGAAATCAATTATTGCATCTGATCACCAGAGCCTTAATATACGTCGCGAGACTAAGGATGTCCATCAATTTGCGAGTCGTCATCACTATCGATGCTCGTTTGCACGTCGTCTTTTCGTTCCAGATCCATTCCCCGACCGGACTCATTCAAAAACTTTGAGTCGTCTTCTGCTCCAATGTCTCCACCTTCGGGTTGACGTAGAAGGGCAAAACATTCATGTTCACGGTCTCTACTGTTGAAGTGATTCATTGCTTAACTAATAGAAATGAAAGATAAAACAATGTTAAGATTAGCAGAATAATTCACAGTAAGGAACATTATTTTTCTCATTTTACAAAAGCATCATTGATCTAATATGCAAAAGTGTCACTAATACATCTCCCATGAACCAAACTCGACCTTACGTCTAGAATAATCCTGTTACATAGCTCGCGTCCACTTTTATTTAATCCTAATACATCATGAATAATCTCACTAATACATCACGAATAATATCACTAATACATCTCACATGCATGAACCTCTCAAACTAACTTCGACCGGGTCCTGAGCCGCGGGGTTATGTCGCCGGTGCTGCGCATCGAAAGATAAGGAACCCTTATAGGGTCATAGCTCACGTGATAAGGAACCATCTGAAAAACGACCATGTATTTCTATACTGCCTATCCAAAAAAAAAATGTACCGACGAACGTGCTCGTCCTCCTCCCTGATACGGCGACGTACCATCTCCTCGGGGGCCAGCTCCCTTTACACCGAGCGTGGCCCACGCGATTGCCACCAAACAAGATCCGGGTCGTCGACGTCACCTGGAATCCTCGCCAAGTTGCGTGTCCCACAAGGTAGCACCTTCTAGTGCCAGCCCGGCGGAGCTCAGTCCCAGACATCGCCCCTCTGGTTTCGTCGCCGAGAACAATAAACTAAAAGCACAATTTCTATAAAACGATCATTTCAAATTATCACTAACACCTTACCGCACCACCACAATTTGGTACTCACAAGATAAACTTCAGCTAATATGGTTGTACATAGCTACATGATTGCCTTTTCAGACCGTGTGTAAACTAGGGTCACGTAAATTATATTTCAAACCCCGTGGTCAGTGATATGTATCTAGCTATTCCCGAGGAAAGTGTTGATGAATAAACTTGGTCCTTTAAATGCAACTAATGGTCCATTTCAACGGAAGAATAGTGTGATGAGGGGTTTTGCAAATTGACAATGCCTCTTCAACAAAATATGTTATTTCAGACACGGACATTCAAAACACGCCCTTGACAGTAAATTTATGTTACTATATATAGAAATGAGTAGAATTAGAAGTCATGCAGGGACTTTGAAGCATTAAGTATTGTTTGGCAAACGTATTTGGGAGATCCAAGTCATATGGACCAGGTCTGCCCGTCGCTCCTCCCGTGGGCGACTGGGGCGTCCTCAGTCCCCGCCGGCCCAGTTCTCCGCCCTCCCCTATTCTCCCCTCCCGTCGCCGGAAGGAGCCGCGGGGCTTTCGCTCGTGCCCGACGGCTCCTTCCGGCGGCGGCGGGATCTCTTCTCCCTCGCGTTTGGAGGGCTCGACGGGGCGGGTTCTGTCCTTGCGGCGGTGCAACATGGTGGCGGTGGTCTCGGGCATCGTGGCTCCAGCGGCCATAGGCAACGGGGATGGTGGAGGATGAGTCGCCGGCCGCGGCGACGCTGGTCTTGTCGCGAGATGGTAGCTGTCGTGGGAGGATTCATGGTGGCCAGATCTGGGATTGAGGGCCTAGGTCTGGGCCTGGTGGGCCCAGGCGGGGCCCCTAGGTTGTCGGTACAGTAATCAAGGTTCGTTACGGAGCCTCCCCAACAACTTACTTGATTCCTTCCGGCGCCATGAACTCCTCGTGCTGGCCATGTTCGCGCTGGACCTGGTCACGCGGTTTCAGATTCGGTGATTCCAAGTCTTTCCGCTCAAGATGGTAGGTGTCACGGTGCTGCGAGATTGTGTACCTTTGACCGGCTGATGGTCCGTTGGGGTTCGGGTGGTCTTCGTGGTGACGGAGCAGCCCCTTGGCAGCAGGGGGCGTGGGAGGTCAAGGTAGCCGGCAGTGCGGCCGGTGGCACCATCACGGCCCATATCAGGGGTCTTTGTGCCCCATCAGGGCATTGGAGGGCGGCCTCAGATGAATCGGCGGCTCTTCTAGTCGAGAGAGATGAAGGGGCTTGTGACAGGGGTGGGGGAGATGGTGGCGTGTCTCTGTAGTGCGCCGGCAGTGACTTCACGGGCCCACTCCGGGCCCGGCCAAGCCAGTGAGGGCCTGGTGTGTCCCCGATGCTGCATCCGGTCGGCTACCGCCAACGGTGGTGGAGGTCGTTCCCTCCTGCATGCTACTGTACCACCACCCCTCGACAAAGTACCTTCGTCTCGGTCTACTGGACTCGCGACGTATATCACGGTGAGACGGCAGTGGTGACTGCAAGACCGTGGTGGCGCGTGCTGGTGGATGGCAAGCTTGGTGGAGTGCTTCAGAACGTTCAGGGACGCGGTTTTTAGGGGTCGGGGGAAATCCATGTCATCTCGACACCGATGCGGTGATGCCTACGGGTTGTGCCTTCCTTCCTGAAGGGTGTCGGGTGCACCCCATAATCACCCCTGTTACGTACCGGGGGAAACCCTAGAACGTGCACCAGGGGTAACTTTGGGACCGGTCGGGCAGCAACGTCGTCGTCATCGTCGATCACCTTCTTGGAGATGCTGCTTGGTATGCGACGTTTCGAAGTTCTAGGAGCGGGGTGGAAATTCTCCGAAGGGCGCATCGGTGGCGAGTCATCTCCGTTTTCGTCGATCCACCATTGTCGGCAATTTTTTTCTTTTCCTCTTTTTCTTCTGTTTCATTAGGGTATACCTTGTGATGTTTTCCCTAGCAATGTTCTCGCTCTGTGTCGGTCCGTGTCGACGATGAGTCATGTCGACAAATACCTCGGGTGATCCGGTAGGGTTTCAAGTAAGAGAACGAGATACGCGCTAGCGGATACATCGGCTAACATGGGGGCTCGATTTACCCAGATTCGGGTCCCTCGTAGAGGTAAAAGCCTTACTCCTGCTTGTCTAATCCGTATTATGGAGAGATTGGTTACAATGGTGGGTGCGCAAGCCGAGAGATTGGATCTCGAGCTATGGCTATGGTAGTGAAAATTGGATTGGCCCCCCTCTCAGGTGGTTCTCCCAGCCTTTAAATAGGTGGCTGGGTCTCAAACCGTACCCGGGGAGGTTACAAACCCTAACTCTAGGCGGTGGAGACTTTCCATCTTGTCCCGGAAGTCTTGCGGGTGGGCCTCCATTGGGCCTTCTAGAGCCTCGGGGTAGTCCTTTGCGCTGGGCTTCAGTCTTGGGCCTTGGACTAGGTAGGCTCACTTGATAGGTTCTGAAGTCACCCCACGCTAGTCGTTTGCTATATTAATATAGCGGGGCGAAAGCCTGTTTCGAGGAGGAGGCAAACGTGTTTCGACTTGTTTTTTGGTCAGGTTAAATAAAAAGATTAGTTTTTCGGTGTTTTATCCCGGCCCAAATAAAAAAACCAGAATACACTACTCACTTGTAGAAAAAGGGGCTATAGTACTAGTTCTAGAGAGCCATTAGTACCGGTTGGACAGCTGGTACTAATTAATCGGTACCAAAGGCCACCCCACCTTTAGTACCGGTTCCTTACGAACCGGTACAAAAAGGTACACACGAACCGGTACAAAAGGGTAGGGAGCCTAAACACTGGGTTCAAAATAATTTTAAAAACATTCGAATTTTTTTTCCAAGTTTTTTTTGAACTTTTTTTAATCTTATTACGAAATTTTGCACCTAGCCACGTACTTAATCTCTGATTACACAATTAATCTGGCAACATAATTAACTTACTCAAACTTCCTGTTCGGTCACCCATCCTGAAATTACTGCGGCCCAAACACGCTAAACTTTTGAGTTCCTTCCATACTAGATTCCAAATGAGATGTTAGAACTTACTGATATAATTATCATATCAATCATATTAACCCGTGGGGCATGATGTTATACATTTTTACTGTTTAAATTTTTAAAATATATGAATAAATAATAATGATTATATAATAATCATTTTGAAGAAATAACAATACAATGTTAGCAATTACTTTATTTTTTTAATATGGAATAATTCATATCTTTAAGTCCGTAAATCGAAATCTGACAAATAAAATGTCTAAGTCGATTAGAAAAATTAGAGGAATTGAAATATGACATCCATATCATAGAAACATCGATAGTTTTAGAATTTGAACTCTTTCGATGAATAGTCATGGTAGCCATTTTGACAGTTTCTACCGATTCAGTTGCAAAGAGATCAAATTTGAACTATAAGTGCCTCGTAGTTTGCTCATGATTTTTCGCAAAAATTATTTTTAGATACACAACTACCTATTTCATAAGAGATACACCAAGAGTTTCTAAATATTCAACCCCTATATACGAACGGTCCCGCTGCCTTTACTTTTCCGTGAAACTAGCTTACAAAGTTCCAGAAAATTTAAAAAAACCAAAACGATGCAAAACGTTCGCGTCGTGCCATGAAATATGTCCTAGTATCCACAAAAAATAATAAAATTGGAATACGACATTTGTGTTGAAAATGTGTTCGCATAAATGAGCTATCTCCTACGAACATTTTAGGGTTCCGGACCAAATGACGGGTGTTATGGCCAAATCCATGGCATAGTTGAAGGGAATATGCCCGAGAGGCAATAATAAAGTGGTTATTATATTATTCCTTGTTTATGATAAATGTTGATTTCTCATGCTAGAATTGTATTAACCGGAAACGTTGATACATGTGTGTTTAATAAACAAGCAATGGTACCTAGTAAAGCCTCTCTTGTAACTAGCTCGTTCATTAATAGATGATCAAGGTTTCCTGATCATGAACATTGGATGTTGTTAATAACGGGGTCATGTCATTGGTAGAATGATGTGATGAATATAGACCCAATATCAAGATAACAATACGATCAAGTAATTTAGTTTATATTGTTATATCTTGCGTACGAAGTAACTTATTCCTTAGACCATGAGATCAAATCTCGTTGTTGGCGTAGTCGAGAGCGAGAAGATGTGCACCGCAATCCATGGATTGAGGGAACGGAGGTCGTCATCAACCGTACGTGTGACCGATCATGGAGGCACCGCCGGATTGCGGTGCACATCTTCTCGCTCTCGAGATTGGTGTGAGTACGACGCCAACAACAAGATTTGATCTCGTAACACTTTGTGTCTTCGAGGGTATGTTCTTCTTAAGACTCTTTCTATGCCCATTGCTTTCATCTCCTAAATTAGATCTTGGCCTTTAGGGTGTCTCTCGCGTAGGGAAATTTTTGTTTTCTATGCAAGGACCCCTTCAGTGGTATCAGAGCCGGATCTATGCGTAGATGTTTTGTACGGGTAGAACACATATGTGCATGTGGGTGTTGATGATCATTTTATTGCCTCCTTGAGTATTTTATGAACTTAGTGGCATAGTTGGATGAAGCTGCCCTAGACTAAGTTTACGTGTACTATGTACGCGAGAATTGTCTCACTTGTGGCTGAGGGGGTGTGCGTTTCTCCAACTATAGTTAAGCTCTAATCTACGAAGGGTTGTTAAAAATGTGTTTATCAACGTTGTGGTTGATGTTCGTAGGTATGAACGGTTCTATCCTCAAAAGCCCTAACCCACGTAAAATATGCAAAAATAAATTAGAGGCGTCTAACTTGTTTTTGCAGGGCATGTGATGTGATATGGTCAATGTTACAAACTTTATGTATGAGATGATATCTTTTGTAAATTATTGACATACCGACAGAAGCCATATGGTTGTCTTATTTTTAGGGCCTGCGTGCTGTATATGATATCCATGTGATATGTTGTGATGGACAATCAAGATGGAGGGGCCACAGACCTTGGTGCCACGCCGGTGGAATGATGGAGATCATACCATGATGCACAAGATAGAGATCAAGTGCAAGAAGGACCATATCATATCACATTATCCATGCATGTGATGTTAATCCTTTTATGCATCTTATTTTTCATAGATCGCGACGGTAGCATTATAAGATGACCCCTCTCACTTAATATCAAGATAATAATGTGTTCTTCCTTAAGTATGCACCGTTAAGAAATTTCGTCGTTTCGAGACACAGCGTGATGATCGGGTGTGATAGACTCAACGTTCGCATACAACAAGTGTTTTCAAGCCTAGCATGTACAGACATAGCCTTGAAACACACACAATACTACGGTTCTACTTGGCGAGCCTAGCATGTACAGATATGGCCTCGGAACACGCAACCGAAAGGTAAAGCATGAGTCATATGGATGATATGATGAATATGTCGATGTTCGCCTTTGAAGCTACATCATCTCACATGATGATCGATTTTGGCGTAGTGAATTTGGTTCGTGTAATCACTAAAGGCGACTAAGAGGGATGCTGTTTTTTAGTGGGAGTTCATGGCAAAATTTGGAATTAACTTAAACTTATTTATCATGAACAACCAATCAAAGTGAATTTGCAGAAATTGTAGTATTCATTGGCATCCACAAAACTACCTTACACTTAGATTGTTAATTGAGATATAACTGTTATTATCTGGTAAAAATCATTTAAGATTGGTACCATATTAGTGAAATTTAAAATTGAGCCCTATTGTAGATTTTCGGTATTTACTACCTAGCTCCATATGATTAATGATTGATTGATCTAGAGAGAAAATATTTCCTACTTAGAATCCAGAGTCATGGTTGCTTCTGTATTGTTTATCTTCAAAAGAATGTTTTGTTGATCAAGGTGATTTAGGAACTGAAAAGAGTTGTTTTCAGAAACAATCAAGTGAAAGATATATTGATATCTAGAAACTTATTTGTAGCAACATGACTGAGTATAATTTAGCGTGACAATGTATGCTTATATTATTTGAATATATGCAATGATTGAAGACGCTAGGCGTTTGAATATTCCAAGAAATTGGGCGCTAAACATTATCCTCTAAATTCCTTCCTTCGAGCTATAGTAGCTTAATCATAAAATTGTTATGATGGGATGGATTAAAAGGTATAGGTAAAAATCGTTTACCTTACTTGGAGATTGCTAAGAGTGGAATCTGGAAGCATGTTATTAATATGGTGATAGTGGTAGAACAATCAAACTTAAAGTATGACTCAATGAGTGATAGTATATGATTAACACGCCAAGGAAAATGTTCTAGTACGACTAGCATTGTTTGATGTTTAATGATTCTTCTGTAAAGGAAAGGGATATTGAAAATAGAATTACAAAAGGTATATGGCAGAAAAAGAAGATAACTTGAAAAGTCCAGCTTAGGAGTATATGCTTGATATACAAGTTATAGATGTATTACTAGTTAACAAAGTATTTTTTTCCGTATTTTGATACCACATTGGTTGGTATGAGTTGTCATAAAAAGCAACGCAATGCAAAAAATACAAGGGCCTAAAAGAAACTACAAATAGATGTGGAATAGATTATGACAAGAACAGAAATAAAGTGTTATTGTGTTCATTGTCGTATCGAACCAAACATTCAAGATTTATTTTAAGAACTTAATAAGTTGTTATTTTGTTCTGGTCTTTTGTGAGAACAAATGAGATTGTTCAGACTATGACCATATTCCTTAATTGATGGATATGTTAATATAAATCTTGTTGGTAAAGTAAACATCTATAAGACTAAATGCTAAACATTCCAAGACGTAATAGAGTTTCACTTAAATTTTGACACCACCATTTTAGTTCATATCGGAAAGGAACACATGAAGGAACTCCATATTGATGGACTTCCCGAGTCATTTTGTTTTGAATAAATTGATGCTTGTGAGACCTCTTCCAAAAGATGACTAGAATTCCGTTGATAGGCCAAAGTAAAATGGAGGACTAATTTAATGGAGATTGTACATGTTGATGTATATAGTCCATTATGTATAGTCATGTGTGGTGGATTCATTTTTCCATCATAAAATTCCGTCGATGATTTGAGTAGATATATGAGTATATCTATTTAAAAAGAATGGAGTTTGACAATTTTGAATTGGTTCATATTATTGTTAGTATGTAGTAAAAAATCATTGTAACAAGATAATCAAGTATTTATGATTGGATCATAAAGGATAAAGTTTTGAGTTACAAGGTTAGCAAAACATCTGAGGAGTTGCAGAATTGTTCTAAAACTTATACTTCTTGAATACCCCACATTATTTTGGAGTATTCAAGAGACAAAATCAAACCTTGTTGGACATGGCAAGATTATAAAAATTCCATTATAATTTTGTAGTTTATACATTAGTGACAACCGCTTTTTCACTGAAAAGAGCACCACCATGATCCGTTGAAATTGACAACATATAAGATATGGTTTGGGTAGTGACCCGAATTGTCATTTTCTTCAGTTTTGGTATGCATAGCATGTGTAAAATGTTTACAACCAAAATAGGATAAATATATGTTTATAAGGTTATCCCAAATAAAACATTGGGTATTTCTCCTATCACCGAACCAAAATACAAATGTTGTTTGTCAGAAAGGGTTGATTTCTCGAGAAAGTAGTTCTTGCGAAAAAGTGAGTGGGAGGACATTACAAACTCAACGAGATTAGAGAATCTTTGTTATCATGTCAAGAGTAGCGCAACACTGGAAGTTGTTCCGGGGTTTCCTATTTTGACTAAGTAGAAGACACTACATATGTTGTAGATACTTCGAATGAGTTTGCGAACTGAACCACAAAAGTCCTAAAAATTTGTAACTAGACCAACTTATGGTTTAAGAGTAAAGTGTTGTTTTGACAACAAAAGGACTTGTACCTTATAAAGGAAGCAAATGATGGGCACTGACTTCGTAAAATTGACTATGAGTCATTATATCCTCCATAGTATCCTTGTATGAATATCAAGTATGTGACTTGGTAGTCCTTTTCGATAGGCATGATGCCTAACGATAGCAAAATGGTCTATATAGCTACAAAGACATGGATTTTTACATCCTTTGAAAGTTGTACTTATCGAAAAGTTGTTTTCGACAAAGTTCAAAAAGTTGACTACTACAAGATTTTGATCTTCCGTAGTGACGCTTTAGTATTTGCGGATAGTTCTAGCAAAAGTTACATATTATGATATGGTAGTTGAATAACAAAACCAACTCTCCTCTCGAGGAAGTTTGATCGAGGATGTGTACTTGACACAATCTGAGAGTTTTGTAGAATTCAAAATGTTGGTTGGAAAGGTATGCAAACTTCAATGGTTGAAGTGAGCATAACAAATTAGGAATCTTTACGTTAATGAAGTTATCAAAAGAGTTTGATTCCATCATGAACGATCAAAATGCTTGTAAAGTTACAAGAAATTAAGTGGGAGCGCTATGACATATTTCTAATGCTTTATGTAGATGACATATGGTTGATTGGAAAATACGTATTTTAAATTAACACAGTTAAGATTTTTATATTGATGAAAGTCTTAGAAGATATTGGGCATCGAAATCCATAAGAGATGGATTAAAGCGCCTAATATGGTTGAGCCAAATTGAATAGATGAAATATTGAAGTAAGTCAATATCGAAATAACAAGAAGGAGTTCTTGTCACATGGACAATAATTGAGCAAGATTCAAGTGTTTTGACACATGATGAGCATCATTGAAATTGAGATTTCTAACTCATGTTTCCATGCTATGTACGCGGGCGAAGGATCCACGAGAATTGGGCAAGGAGGCCCAAAAGAGGACCCTCCACACGGCCAGATTCCTTGGCCGCGTGAGATGCCCCCTTTTGGCCCCTGTGGCCCCAATTCCTTCCATCTTTGACTTACCGACTCCGTCTTGACCTGAAACCGACTATAAAAGGGTCCCCCGTACCCTTACGGAGGGGAGCGCCGCCGAAACACCGAAACAGAGACCAGGAGTTCCAGATTGAAGGGGGAAAACTCCGGCGGGGCGCCGCCGGTGTGATCTCCTACCCCTCCAACGTCATCACCATCGACATCAACATGAAGAGGGAGTAGTCCACCCCAAGGCTATGGGTTTGTGGAAGTAGCACTTGTATCTCTCTCTCTATGTGCTTCACTAATTAGATCCGTATGAGCTGCCTCACATGATTACGCGCATCGTTGTAATTCCTATGTGGTGGATCTTTTCTATGAGTTATTGAATCTGAGATTGCAATTGTATCTCTTGAGTTATTTGAGTAGATGTATCTTATGTACCCCGTTCTTATTTGCTAGCTTTGATCAATCTAGTTCTTGAGAGCGTGTGTGGGGTGATGGGTGCATTAGTTGGAGTAACGGGGGTGGCTAGTGCTGTGAAAGTGACAGAAGTTCAGAGATCCACTTAGGTTTTGTTAAACCTTTCTTAGTTACCTCACTAGGGATAAAAAGGAGTACCTTGTTACCGGAGATTTGAAGTGACACTAATCAATCTCCATGACTAGATCTAGCAAGTTCTTACTTCAACTTCATGTCACATTGCTTAAAGCTATACTCTGGTTTTTCCTTAATTATCGAGGTGTTATGATTTATTTCGCATCTTGGTGGAGTATAAGAGGGATCAATATGACCGTAGAGATCTCTATACTAGGACGTGATGCCCATATGAAATTACTCAATGTTAAACATGTTATTGTAATCTCACATGTAATTCTTTATGTCCACCGTCTACCACTTTATTTGAGAGAATGCAAGTGTGAAACCATGAACCCCGGTCCTATTTTAGTTATAAGAAAACACTCTAGTTACTTTGCTGCAATTTACTTTACTTGCACTTTACTTTACTTGCATCTCCAATTCGAATTTACATTATCTCCATCACCACTTGCATCACAAAAATACAATAACAATCCATTGCATATTTATTTTCTCATTTGCATTTAGTAGTAGATTTAATTATTGCACATTTACTTTCAGTTTTGCATTCAATTTAGAAGTCTCACACCTTGTTCTTGACAACCACTTGGTGAGGTTGAGGGCACAAAATTCTCTACTTGTTTGCAGGATCCTGGAGGAAGCTTGGAAGACAACTGCTGAAATACTCGCTCCCCAAGAGTTCGATATAAACCCTCGAGTCACCCTCGTGGGGAAGAAGGCTTGCCACTAGCTACACACTCTGCACTTGGAGTCTCAACCTAGCCATCACACGCTTACAACCCCCCCCCCCCCCCGCACCCCGCAGCGCACCACACCACCCACCCACCTGCGCGCTGTCGCGACACCGAAATTGCGCAAAACGCTGCCGCGCCCATGTAACACCCGTGCGCTGCAATTTCCACCGTAACGCGCTTACCTTTTCGCTGTTTGGACCGTGCGCGCGCTGCCGTGGCAGAGAAACGTGTCTGTTTTGCTGCCGTGAGCTGAAAACTCCTGCCGTGAGCATTTGTGAGCTGTTTTCACCTAGATTTTTTCTGTTTTTCCTTGTTATTTCCTGTTTTCTTCATTAGGACCAATATCTCCATACCTTGTGAACCTAGCCACAACCTCTCTACAGCATATCAATAGGAACTTTCCCACAAGTATAGCTATTTTTGTGCTCTGACAAGTTGCTCATTTTCATTACCACCATTGTGTTCACTTGTTCATTTGTTCATATTGCGCATAGTTGTGTTTAAGGCCATTGTAAAAATACAAAAAAATATAAAAGGAGTAAAAGTATAAAAAAAGAGAAAACATAAAACAGATTTTTTTTTGCAAAGAGGCCATATTGACACTATTGTTTACTAGTGGACCTTGCTATTGTGACACTTGGTTTTTCATTGAGCAATCTTGTGCCTGTCAATTAAGAGCCTAGCTAGTGACTTTCTAGTGCATTGCAAAATCTCATCCATATATTTTCATTGCCACATTTGTCTCCATTATTGTGTGAGTTTCCTTGGGTATTTTTGTATCTTCACAAAACAACAAATAGGACTTGTTACTTTGGTGACTGTTAGGTATCCATACCAAGCCCCAGTAAATAACCTTGTTTGCCTTTGTGAGAGTTAAAAACCTGGGTATTCTCTTCTTCACATCAAAGTACATTAATTGCATCTACTTGTGGTAAGTATTTCTATTCACTTTGGAACGGTAAGATAACCTATTGTCTTGCTAGATTTTTGAGTGAGTTGTGAGAGAACACCACAACCTATACTTGTTTCTATTTCACTAACCTACTAATGGAACTTTCTAGTAATGACCTTGTGCAGCAAAAGAAGGACCATAAGGAGGGAGTTAATTGGAGGGAGTATGAGGCTCTAAGGGATGTATTGACAAATCAAATAAGAGATAATCGTAAAGATATCAAGCAATTTTTGCAAGATGCATGTGATCCTTTATATGATGCTCTACAAGCTATGGAGACCAAGATGGAGGAGAAACATAAGTTGGGAAAAAACAACAATGGGGAAGTGAAAACAATCAATGATTCTATTGCTCAATTAGCTACTACCCTTGCTGGCCTTCAAACAATGATTCAAGAAAGATTACCACTTGTTGATGATGATCATGCTAGTGTCCATAGTGATGCTAATAATGGCTTGGAAGCTAATGGTGAAGTGGATAATATTCATGGCTGTGGATCTAGAGGAGATAGAGGCCGAGGAGGATATCAAGGCCGAGCCAACAATATGGGTGCAAGGAGAGTGCCCAACAATGTGATTCCTGAAAATGAAAGAGAGGATGGTTTGAGTAAGCCCAAATTTTCTATACCCTCTTTGAGCTTTTGATACTATGGATGTGGAAGAATAGTTGCTATGGGAGCTGAAAATTGAGAAACTATGGAGATTGCATGATTACAATGAGGATAGAAAAATAAAATTGGCTTCTTCTGAGTTTGATGGATATGCTCTTTGTTGGTGGGATACTGCTGTTAGAAAGAGACAAGAAGATGGTGAATTACCCATTATCACTTGGAATACCATGAAGAGAGTCATGAGGGACAGATGTGTACCACCAAATTACATAAGGCAACAATTTGATCAATTGCAACAATTGAGGCAAGGTACTATGACTGTTGATGCTTATTATCAAGAGATGGAATTGATCATGCAAAGGGCACGTGTGAGAGAGCAATTGGAGCAAACAATGCAAAGGTTTCTTTCAGGTTTGAATTATAAAATCAAGGGCATTGTTAGGCATCACCAATATCATGATATGCATGAATTATTACATCATGCTAGGGAGGACAAAGCACATATTATTGAAGAGGCAAAAATTACATCAAGAACAAGAGGGAGGTATCCATTGAGATCATCTACTATGCCTACTCCACCACCTCCAACTTCTGTTATTCGAGGTACATCATCATCTAAGGCCGAGCCTAGTTCTTCTATTGCTAGAAAATCATCACAACCAGCACCTAGTACCACGGGTTCAAGTGCATCTACTGCAAGAAATAGAGATATTACATGTCATACATGTGGAGGAAAGGGGCACTTCAAGAAGGATTGCCCAAATACAAAGGTGATGTTTATTAATGAGAACAATGAGTATGAGACAGGTGATGATGTTGATCCTAATGATAATGATAATGATGATGGTTATTTGAGTGATACACCATTGGATGCATATGCTACTACCATGCCATCTATTTTTTGCACACAAAAATCTTTGAGTGTGATTCCTAGTCCTGAAAATCAAAGGTGCAATTTGTTTCAAACAAAGACTGTTATTGGTCCTAATATGGCTTGCAAAGTCATTATTGATGGAGGGAGTTGCAGAAATTTGGCTAGCAAAGATTTATGTGCAAAGCTAAATCTGAAATATTTACCACACCCTTGTCCTTATCATATACAATGGTTGAGTAGCACTGGACAAATGAAGGTGACCCATATGGTGCATGTGGAATTTCAGATTGGTCCTTATAAGGATACTATTGAGTTTGATGTGGTTCCTATGACAGTTTGCCACTTATTATTGGGGAGACCATGGTAATTCGACAGGAGTGTGAAGCATGAAGGAATAGCAAATACTTATGAGTTGCATCATCATGGGAAGACTATTATTTTGAGGCCTATGACTCCACAACAAATTCTAAATGAGTCCCAATCCAAAATAGATGTGAAAGTTGAAAAAGATAGTGAGAGGGATGAGGGAAAACAAAATTCACAAGACTTGGGGAGTGGTAGTCAAAACAATTCGAGTGGTAAAAATAAAAATAAGAGAGAGAGCCTATTATGCATGTTAGCCACTAAAGAGGATTTGAGGGAATTTAGGGATGATCCTACATTAGTCCCTATTGTGCTTATTCACAAGGGAGAGATTTTGGTTTCTAATGACATGACCCCTATTCCTCTTGGTGTTTCTCATGTGTTGCAGGATTTTGATGATGATTTTCCAGGAGATATTCCCTCGGGATTGGCACCATTGAGAGGGATTGAGCATCAAATTGGTTTAATTCCTGGAGCATCTTTGCCATACCGAGCCCCTTATAGAACAAATCCACAAGAGACAAAGGAAGTACAAAGGCAAGTACAAGAGCTACTAGATAAAGGTTATATTCGAGTTAGTCTTTCTCATTGTGTTGTTCCCATTATATTGGTTCCTAAGAAAGATGGTACTTGGCGCATGTGTGTAGATTGTAGAGTAATTAATAACATCACTATTCGTCATCGTCATCCTATACCACGTTTAGAAGACATGTTAGATGAATTAATTGGTTCTACTCTTTTCTCTAAAATTGATTTGCGTAGTGGGTACCATCAAATAAGAATGAAAGAGGGAGATGAGTAGAAAACTGCATTTAAAACAAAATTTGGTTTATATGAATGGTTAGTGATGGCCTTTGGTTTAACTAATGCACTCGTACTTTCATGAGACTAATGAACCATATTTTGAGAGATTTTATTGGTAGATTTGTGGTAGTTTATTTTGATGATATTCTCATATATAGCCACAATGAACATGAACACATTGATCATATTAGACAAGTTTTGCAAGTGCTAAGAGAAAACAAATTGTATGGTAATCTTGAGAAGTGCACTTTTTGCAAAGATAAAGTCATATTTTTGGGATATGTAGTTTCTAAACATGGGATTGAAGTAGATACATAAAAAATTTAGGCAATTCAAAATTGGCCTATTCCAACTAATGTGAGTCAAGTTAGAAGTTTTAATGGGCTTGCTAGTTTATATAGAAGATTTGTGCCTAATTTTAGTACTATTGCTGCTCCATTAAATGATCTAACTAAAAAGGGAGTTGATTTCGAGTGGGGTGTTGGTCAAGACATTGCTTTTGATACATTAAAAGAGAAGTTGATTTTGGCCCCACTATTGATGCTACCAAATTTTGATAAACAATTTGAGATTGAGTGTGATGCTAGTGGCATAGGTATTGGAGGTGTGTTAATGCAAGAGAAGAAACCTATTGCCTATTTTTCTGAAAATTACATGGTGCACAATTGAATTATTATGTTTATGATAAAGAATTATATGCACTTGTCAGAGTTTTACAGGCGTCAAAACATTATTTATGGCCTAAAGAATTTATTATACATAGTGATCATGAGGCATTAAAATTCTTAAAGTGCCAATCAAATTTGAATAAAAGACATGGTAAATGGGTTGAATTTATTGAATCTTTTCCATACATAATTAATCATAAAAAAGGATTGGAAAATATAGTTGCTGATGCTTTGTCAAGAAAGAATATTTTACTCTCAACTTTGGAGATTAAGGTTTCGGGTTTGGAGGGTATTAGAGATTTATATGATGGAGATAATGAATTTTCTATGCCATTTAGTAAATGTACTAATGTTAAGGCATGGGATAAATTTCATATACATGATGGATACTTGTTTAGAGATAACAAATTATGTATTCCCGAGTGTTCTTTGCGTTTATTCTTAATACAGGAATCTCATAGTGGCGGATTAATTGGACACTTTGGAAGAGAGAAGACATTGCTTATGTTGGCTGAAAATTTCTATTGGGAACATATGAGAAGAGATGTGTATAGATTTGTGCAAAGATGCATTACTTGCAACAAGGCCAAGTACAAATTAAAACCCCACGGGTTGTACACTCTATTGGCATCACCTAGTACACCATGGGAGAATATAAGTATGGATTTCGTGTTGGGCTTGCCAAGGACAAAAAGAGGACATGACTCTATCTTTGTGGTTGTGGACATATTTTCAAAGATGTCTCACTTCATTGCTTGCCACAAGAGTGATGATGCTTCTCACATTGCAAATTTATTCTTTAGAGAAATTGTGAGATTACATGGAGTGCCAAGAACTATTGTTTCACAGAGAGATGTCAAGCTCATGAGTTACTTTTGGAAGACACTATGGGGGAAGCTTGGAACCAAATTATTATTTTCCACTACTTGCCATTCCCAAACTGATGGCCAAACCGAGGTGGTTAATAGGACATGGTCCACATTATTGAGAAGCATGATCAAGAAAAATTTGAAGGAGTGGGAGGAGTGTTTGCCCCATGTGGAATTTGCATATAATAGAGCTGTGCATTCAACTACTCAATTATGTCCTTGTGAGGTGGTTTATGGTTTCAAGCCTATTACTCCTCTTTATTTATTACCACTTCCTACACAAGAGAGAATTAATATGGAGGCATCCAAGAGAGCTAATTTTGTGAAGAAAATTCATGAGAAAACAAAAGAGGCAATTGAGAAGAAAGGAAGACATGTGGCTGAAAGAGTAAACAAGAAGAGAAAGGAAGTAATATTTTGGCCAGGAGATATGGTGTGGGTTCACTTTAGAAAATATAGATTTCCCACATTGAGAAAATCAAAATTGATGCCTAGAGGTGCTGGTCCTTATAGAGTTATTTCAAGGATCAATGATAATGCATACAAAATTGACCTCCCAATTGATGAGTTTGGTGTTAGCAATTCTGTTAGTTTGGCTGAGTTGACACCTTACCATGGAGATGATTTAGCATCGAGGTCGATGCCTTTTCAAGAGGGGGAGGATGATGAGGACATCCCTAACTCTTCACCTATTGTTACACATGAGGATGCTCTAACACAAGCTAATGAAGTGAGGATTGGTCCAATGACAAGATCAAGGACCAAGCTATTACAACAACAGGTGAATTCACTCCTACTTGAGTATAATGTTTATAATTGTGAGAACTTTATACTACCTAAATGCATGCACTTATGTATTCTCAGGTTTATTGATAACACAAGCATGAATGGAGAAGATCATGAAGAGGAGATACACATGGATGAAGATGGACTAGAAGAGGAGATGGAGAACAAGTGCTAGCATGGTGAAAACAAGAAATAACAGAAAATAACAATTGTTATTCATTGAAAACAATTGTTATTTTGATGATTACAAGGGGATGGTGCCTCCACAAGGTCAAATGCACCTATTAAAAATCCTAACAATGTTAGGTATGGTTTGTATACCATTAATGGCCGTACCCCTTAATGGTGGGTCGGTTTGTATCATGTGTGAGTCGGTTTGGGTTTGTGTCCAACCCAAACCATGAGTCCTAGTCCAATTAGGTTGTGCTTGCGCAAGGGAAACCCCTTGTGTTCGCACCCCCTATCTTAAATAGGTGGAATCCGAGCCATAGCTCTTTAGACTACGTTAAAACATTAAACCCTAGACCTCTAGATTGAATCAGCTTGTAATCCTTCATCTGGAAGTTCATCTGCAAACTTTACGTGTTACCTGCTGTTCCACTGGGAATAAGACGATACAGGACCACTTGTAGTCGGTGGATTACTTGTGCAAGAGTGTGGAGTTGAGAATATCCTTGGGGTTGCTATCTTTTGCATTGGCATCAAGGATCAGCCGGAAGAGTTCTTAGTGGCGCACTAGTTATCATATTGAAGTTATCTATGAGTTCACTGAGAAGATTGGGCCACCCCTTATCACACTGCCCGCAACTGAAAATAGAGGGTGGTGAAGCTGGCGTTGCGCGGTTCTTCGAATTAGCAGTCAATTTCTTTTCATCAACGGGAAAGCTAGTAGATGGTAGCGTGCAGAACATTGAGAGATATACAATTGTGAAATGGGAGGTCGAGCTTGCAGATATTGATACGCAAGAACTACTCCACATGGAAAAGAACGCAGTTCAGAATTTTTTGGAGACAATTGGGGAGAGTGATAGTTTGGGTCTAGACCAAGAAGTATCATTGTTGCGATTCGATAATTGGAAGGAAGAGTATGTGAGATTTGAGAATGGCTGACAAATGGTTGATGAAATCGATCGGCAAAACGGCTGAGAAACCAAACCGGCTAATTTTTAGGCAGAGGTCGTTGATCTGAATATTGACTCCAAGGTTGGATATGTGCCATAAAAGTTGATTTCGCAGATGGTAGATGATGATTGGGCTTCACAGAGACACCTAATGCCCATACATTCTGAAGTGACAATAATACCTGGTCAGTTGGCTGTTGCAAATGCACAATAGGGTCATGATGGTTCTTTTGTTGATTGGGATTCAGTAGAAATAAAAGAGCATACTGATTTGGTTATTGCACCAATGCCTTACAGTGAGATGGCCAAACTATTTGGCATTCCAGTAGATGACAGAGATAAGGAGGAGAGAGCTGAATCTTATTTGCATGTTGATGGTAACCGAGATTCGTATGATGTGGATGTAGAGTTTATGGAATATGCTGCAGATTATGTAGATGATGCACATGCTGATGAGCTGATACATATGTATAACAAAGAAAACTCTGTTACTGAAGTAGGGAAGTTGTGACCAAGCATGGATGAGTTTAAAATATGTTTCAAGATTTATGCGGTGAAACATGATTTTGATGCGAAAACCGTTTGGACTGATAGAAAGAAGTTTTTCACGAGGTGTAGAGATTTTGATGGGAGTGTCAAGCCTTGCAAGTTGTACATATCCGCTAGACGCCAACCTAATGGAAGTACAATCAGGGTAAATCTAATCTCACATCAAAAATACTTGTATTACAAGTTTGCAGACATTATCAACAATGACATTAGCCCATTTTAGCCAAGACAACAAACACTACCGCCAAAAAACTCAAAGTGGACTCCCAATTCGGCTAAAATATACCACAGTGTGGAATGAAAAACAAAGGGCATAAAAAAATATACGGTGATTGGAAAAATACATTTATGATGCTTTATAGTTTCAAAGGAGACGTGCAGAAAAGGTCACCTGGAAGTATTGCGGAGATAGATATCGAGGTAACAGTGGATGACAAAGTCTTCTTCTGTAAGTTCTTTATGGCTTGATACGTCTCAAACCTATCTATAATTTTTTATGTTCCATGTTGTTTTCATGCCAATTGCTACATGTTTTCTATACACTTTATAGCATTTTATGGATTTTCTGGGATAACCATTACCACTATTAGAGGGATAGGGCTTATAATTGTTAATACCATAATTATTTCTATAAGCATTGTTGTTGAAATTACTGTTTTTAATGAAGTTTGCATCAACATGCTCTTCTTGAGCAACCAAATAGACTAAAGGAACATTATTTGGATCAAATGAGTTTTACCGTTCACAAGCATAGACATAATAGTATCAAGCCTATCACTCAAGGAAGAGGTTTCTTCAACAGAATTTACCTTCTTACCTCGTGGAGCTCTCTCAGTGTGCCATTCAGAATAATTTATCATCATATCATCAAGAAGCTTTGTTGCAGCACCCAAAGTGATGGACATAAAGGTACCTCCAGCGGCTGAATCCAGAAGGTTTTTTGAAGAAAAATCCAGACCTGCATAAAAGGTTTGGATGATCATTCAAGTAGTCAGTCCATGGGTGGGACAATTCTTTACCAAAGATTTCCTTATTTCCCAAGCTTAAGCAACATGCTCATTATCAAATTGTTTAAAATTCATAATGTCAGTTCTCAAAGATATAATCTTAGCAGGAGGATAATATTTTCCAATGAAAGCATCTTTACATTTGGTCCAAGAATTAATACTATTTCTAGGCAAAGATAGCAACCATTCTTTAGCTCTTCCTCTCAAAGAGAAAGGAAGATATTTCAGTTTAATAATATCTCGATCTATATCCTAATACCTTTTCATCCCACAAAGTTCAACAAAATTATTAAGGTGAGCAGCAGCATCATCAGTACTAACACCAGAAAATTGCTCTCTCATAACAAGATTTAACAAAACGGGCTTAATTTCATAAATATCTGCATTAGGAGCAGGTTGAGCAATAGGTGTACAAATAAAATTATTGTTGTTTGTGCTAGTAAAGTCACACAACTTAGTGTTCTTAGGGTTACTCATTTTAGCAATATTAAAATAGGATCACACAAATAACAACTATAATATGAACAAGTTCTTTTTGTGTTTTTGATATAAAGAAGCAAACAAGACAACATAAAATAAACTAAGCAAAACAATAACAAAGTAAAAAAAAAAACTGGAGGTGAGAGACTCCCCTTGGTGAAATCCTCTTCCTCCCAGGCAACGACGCTAGGAAAGAGCTTGATAGCATGTGGACACACGTTCGTTGGGAGACCCGAAGAGGAAGGTATGATGAGTACAACAACAAGATTTTCCTCAATTTAATCAGACTAGTAGGAGAAATAAATCACTTCTGAAGGTTGTTGACAACAGATGTTGGCAGGGCGCATTACCAGGCTCAAAAGCAACGTGGAATCTGCACACAACACAATGAAGATATTTTGCCGAATGAAACAGTGAAGTTGTCAATCTCACCGGTTTTGCTGAAAACAAAGAATTAGGCGTATAGTGTGGAAAACGGTGTTTGTTTGCAGTGAATTAAATGAGAACAATGATTGCAGTAAAAATAAAAGTGCTTGCCGTAGGTTGTATTATCAGTGTAAAACAAGGGACCGGGGTCCACAGTTCACTTGTGGTGTCTCTCCATAACAGATAAATAACATGTCGGGGGAAAAAATTACAACTCGCAATTGACAAATAGAGAATGCATCGTAATGCATATACATGACATCATGACTACTATAATATTCATTTGGACATTATAACATGATACATGGATTGTTATCCAACTGTATCTATGACTAATCATCCATCCTCAGGACGTCATCCGAGCAAACTTTGGGTATTAAGTTTCAAGCAACAGATTATTGCATTAAGTAAAGTGCGTAATGTAAACAACAGAATTATCCTTAGACAAAGCATTGTTGTTTTACCCCTAGTGGCAACAACACATCCACAATCTTAGAAGTTACTGTCACTCTCCCAGAGTACTAGAGGCATGAACCCACTATCTAGCATAAATACTCCCTCTTGGATTCACAAGCATCTACTTGGACAGAGCATCTACTAGCAACAGAGAGCATGCAAGATCATAAATAACATATATGATAGATCTATAATCAACTTGACATAGTATTCAATATTCATCGGATCGTAGTAAACACAACATGTAGCATTACAATAAGATGATCTTGATCATGTTAGGAAGCTCACAAGATCTAAACATGATGGCACAAATAGGAGAAGTGTCGTGGGAAAGTCATGGCAGATGTTACCGGAGGTAACTTAGGTTGGGGTGTTTCAACTCTGGTGTTTGGGAGAGGGTTTAGCTCAGGTTGGGCACTAGCAGGAATCATACTAAAGGGCGATCTAGAGGCTCGGGCTGCAATGTCGCCGAGACTCCAATCTAGGGTTACGAAGACTTGCTCTTGTATAACTAGAATACTCGAACCCTTCCGTTCTCTCTCCCTTTTTCTATGCCCTAGAAGCCGATTTATATACAATACCCGGTTTCCTGTCTTTCCTTACAAGATACATATGGAGTCCTATTCGGGGTCTACACGTAACCCTAAGTTACTCCCCGTGACCCCCAAGTCTTGAACCCCAAGGTTTACACCGCCTTTCAGGTCTTCTAGAACTTCCCATTCCTTGATCCGGGTTACGCATACAACTGCTGGCCCATCGGCGACACCCGGCCCAGCATCATAGTACAAGGTCTCGTGTAAACTCCTTCCAGTCGGGTCTTTGTCCCTCAATGTGGGCCTGCCGGGTTATCATCCCCCCAACAGTAGTCCCCAGAAAAGCTTGGGCATCTTGGTTGGCGCGCTCTTCTCGTAGCTTCAAACTTTGAGCCAACCATGAAGCGCATGCTATTCCCTGCAAAACAATAAACATTTATATTTATAATGCTACAGGTTAGATTGCTTTAACTATAGCCAGCCCGGCTCTTTCGGCGGTCCATATAATAACCCCATCATCATACTAAGCTGAATATGAGCTAACATTTCATAACGTACTTTCATATTCCTCATAAGCTAGTCCGAGTAACACTTTCGAGTCCGGCTCTTATGGCGGTCATTTGTAACTCGGATACATGACAATAACTCCAAAGATCTTGTTCCCGTAATCAACGGGCCGATTATCATTTCCCGTGATCTGCTCCATTTTACCGTTGGCAATCTAGGGTTTTGTTGGAACGCGTAGAGATAAACGAAAACTTTTTCCTACGCAGTACTTCCAAGATCTAGCCGAGGTAGAAGGCCACGAGTATTACCACTAGACGCACAGGTGCGGATTATCGATGCAGTGCGTCGGTGCAGTGCAGTCCTACGATCCGATCCAGCCGATCCGATCCCTCGAACGTCGAAGTGCTGAACGTACAGCACCTCTGCCGGTATCCACACGTACGAGGAGGAGCTCCGACGGCGGACTGCTAGGTCCGGTGCGACGGTTGGACTGAGTGGGGCTAGGGTTCCCAACGCATGGGAGAGTGGACTAACGTGCCCGCTGGGCAACCTGCGCCCCTCTTTATATAGCGTATGGTAATGGGCTTTACAACACTTGTGGCCCATTCCCTCTGTGAGTCCGACTCACAAAACCAGTCCATTTCCGGTTCGGGTCCAACCCGACCAATACTTGCTCCCGCTCTTAAGTGTGTGACCCTGTAGGCTCATGGCAACTTGGACACGATTGGAGTCCAACTCCCAATCGATCAATCGGTAGCGGCTCCTAGCAGAACGTGCCGACTCCCAAGTACCATTGAGTCATGACGACATACCTTTCAATGTGATATTCATCTTAGTCCCTTTTGCCTCACGATATACCTTGTCGAGCTATAGGCGATTTATCGTCATCCCTTAAATAGCTCAACTCTCTTCTCGATCTGTGACATGTGATTCATCTGACTAACTCTTAGTCAACCGACACAGTTAACACTTAACTGAGTCGCGCATGGCCATGCTTCCTGAATCATATCACTCGAGAGGGCCCAGAGAATATCTCTCCATTCGGAGGGGCAAAATCCCATCTTGATTATCCACATCACGCAGCTTGCTTCTCATTCGACCCGAACTCTGCCTTTATAGTTGCCTTGTCACAGAACAACGTTTGACAGAACCTAAGTCGGTGATCCACAACTCGGATTGTGCGACAACCTCAGGTCTAAGGATTACATTGATTGAGACATGCAAATGACGACTTGATCGTTGCATCTCAATGTGGGTCAGTCCGACTTGCTAAACTCTTTAGCCAAGTCCGTGAACGTTGGAATGGCATCACCATGCCCATGACAAGTGGAACCGTGTCATCAGCCAACACTCACATTAGTCTAGGGTGTGTGTCCAGCACAACCTAAATGACCAAGGACAATCTAGTATGAACAACATGAATATATAGTTCCACAATCGAATCACATATTCAATGACATATATCAGATGTTCAAAACAAGGACAACTTAATAACTTTATGAATATAGTGGGAATTACATCATACATGATTGCCTCTAGGGCATATTCCCAACAGGTTCCTCCGCGCCTATAAATACAGGGCCCGAGGGAAAACCCTAATCACAAAACGCCACCGCACTCCACTTCATCTTCTTCCTCTAGGCGCGCCATTAGAGCCCAAGACCCGAGCTTGGAGCTCGAACCACTGGACCCCGCGCGCACGCCGCCGCCGCCCACGAGAACGGGCACGCCATTCCGCGCTCACCAAGCCTCATTCCCGCCGCCGCTTTCCGGTAAACTCCCCTAGATCTAAGTTTCCATTTCTAGATCTCGAGCTCGTGTTCTTCGCGTTCATCATCTCCATCTTTTTCTTACTTTGTTTTTCTGTTTTGGTTTCCTCTAGATCTTTTTCAATGGCACCCAAGGCCGCTCCTAAGTTCAAGGCCAAGGCCACTGCTTTGAAGCAGAAACCGAGTCAAACCATTACCGCCAATTGGGTGAAATCGACTGTCACTCAGGCCAAGCTGGAAGAGCTGGCCGAGTCTCGGGTCCTCCCCCCTCAGTCGGAGATTTCCTGGAGAGCGCCCGAGGAGGAGAGCCGGCCTTCACCTGAAGCAGGTGAAGTTATCGTTTTTCTCGAACATGTGACCCGGGGTTTCCGTCCCCCGGGTCATCCTTTCTTCCGGGAGGTCCTTAACCACTACAAGCTGAGGGTTTTTGACATAGGCCCGAACTCGATTCTTAACATCTGCCATTTCATCGTTCTTTGTGAATCGTATCTTTGCATTGCCCCCAATCTTTCTCTATTCCTCAAACTTTTCCAATGCAAACCTTGCCGTGAGACTACGGATGGTCCCCTCCTTGTCTGTGGAGGTATGGCCATCCAAAGGCGCAAAAAATCCCTGATGTCGACTCTCAACCTTCACTCCCACGTGAAGCACTGGCCAAAAAACTTCTTCTACTACGAGGAAACTTCTTCATCCGGCGAGAAGCCTGTGCCGGGTTCCTCCACTGAAACTCTCTCTGTTAGCGATAATCTAAGTGCCTTCGCTCCGGAGGCCGATAGACAAGCCATCCAACCCCTCCTTCACAAACTAGCTGTCCTAGCGGCCCACGGTCTTTGTGGGTTGAATCTGATGAAGACCTGGATCAGCTGTAGGATCCAGCCCAATAGCATTCGCCCAAAACTTTTCTACGAATATTTGGGCCACCTGACCGACTCTCTCCGATACTCGGAGAAGTCATACCCGGCTGCTGATGTCAACAAGGCCATAAAGAATTTTCTGGCCGAGAAGGTTGACGTGATAAAGAGCATCTCTGGCCTCCCCCCTTCACTCGCAATAACCCGGCTCCACCAGTAAGAACCGACTAAACTCCTCTGTACCAACTAATTTTTCAAACACGCGCGTACTAACTTTTACCTTTGATGTTCTTACCCAGGATCTGATGCCCGGTGGAAGATAGAAACCCCTCCTCCCTCTGAAAACTCGAAAGATGAAGAGCCGAGTGACAGCGAAGAAGGTGATTCCGAGTTACTGAACAAATATTTTGTCAACTTACTAGACCAAGATTCTCATCCCACCTTTATTCCTGACAATACTCCACAATCACCAGTACCGGCTGACAAAGACGGCTCTCAGTCTGACGAGAGCGAGCCGGAGCCTGAAGCCGAGTTAGGCAAAAAGAGGAAGGCCAAGGGGGTCACATTCAAGGTATCATATTCTTCCATAACCTCAGTTCCGTACTCATGCGCTGATACATGAAAGCTTGACAAATACCTAACTGTTGTATTATCACAGAAAACCGCGTCTCCTCCACCCAAGCGACGGGCAACCCGGACTTCACCAGGTGACGAGCCCCTGAACCCCGGGATCCCTCAATCGCCTGCTCGCCGAGCCGGTACTCCTTCAACTTATCCTGATTGCACTCCTCAAAAATACCCATCCCCGAGTCACCCTTTAGCCGGAAAACTCCGAGTCTCACTTTCCAATTCTCTATCAGTGTCTTCCGGGTCTAGCAACGATCACCCTAGTGATTTCGTCGTGAATACCGAGTAATTTTCATAACTTGCTTGGCTATATCCCTATACTTTGCATGTTGTACCTTTATAACCCACTAACTCATTGTTTTTTTTCCTCAGAGCCAAGGTCACGCTCAGCGATCCGATGGAAACCCCCGTTGATGACCTGATGGCGGAAGACCCGAAAAGCATCGCTAACCCCCCGCCTATTGAAGAGCAAGATCCGACTAACGAGGCCAACCCCAGAACCGAGTCTCCTCGTCCCGCACCCCAGCTGGCTGATCCCGAGGTTGAATACCTTGGGACCAAAAAGGGTGCTGCTTCCTCAAAG
The DNA here is from genome assembly GCA_028641055.1 of Alopecurus myosuroides. Taxonomy (NCBI): domain Eukaryota; kingdom Viridiplantae; phylum Streptophyta; class Magnoliopsida; order Poales; family Poaceae; genus Alopecurus; species Alopecurus myosuroides. The sequence continues at coordinate 11,185,169 of CM054061.1, read as the reverse complement.
GCCGCTGCTGCCAGATATGAAGCGGAGAAAAAGAAGGGAACAGCTCCGCCGACTGACCGGGACGCTAGTTCCTCGAGGCCGACTCTCAGTGGCCATGAGTTTGAAAGGCTATTAAAGGAGTATGCTCCCTGAAGACGACTGAGGAGGAGATTATCGAGTCTCTGGCGGCTGAGCACCTGGTTAGTTTGACTAATGCTATTCATATACTCATCCTAGTCCCCAAGTTCTGAGTGTTCTGTCCACAGTCACTCGGTACTTGCAAATATATGCCTTTTGCGCTCATTGACGACTGATATTTATCTGTCATTTTCAGGCTTACGTTGCCCGGCTGATGAAATTCTGGCTAAAACCAATGAACTCCTGAAAGTGGAAGTTAAGCTCCATGAGGAACTAGAGGCTAACCTCAAGGATCTCTCCAAGAAGCACAACAAGCAAAGGAAGAGACTCCAAACCGCTTGTCAAGAAACTCTCGACTTTCATTGCCGAGACATATGATTCCATCATTGGTAAGACTAAGTTTCCGACTGTCGATTTGTGTTACTCGGATTTCCCTATTTAACAATGTTTTTGACCCAGATCTCACTGTCTTACTTTCCTTTTTGTACCGCAGGTTCTGGTGAGGTTGCTGAAGTACAGGATGACCACCACAAGCTGAGAATACTCAAGACTTTAATCCGGCAATTCTCGGCAGGGACAAAATGGACCCTCGAGGCTGTGAAGTTAACCAGTGACTATACTTGTGTGACCCACATGCTCGAAGCATACTCGACGGTCCCTGCCGGGATTGACGCCTGGAAGCGCTCAGCATGCCGGGTTGGAGTAATACGCGGCCTTGTATTGGCTAAGGCCTATTACCCCAAGATTGAGCCGGCAATGCTTGTGAATGGGTTTCCCGAGTTTAAAACCGATGGTTCTAAATTCACGGGAAAAGACCTCAAGGTCATCAACACCCATATCCGTCACTCGGACAGCTTGATCGCGGAAACCCTCAATGTAAACAAGCTTACCGCCCCATATGATGCTGAGGACAAGCCTGTGCCCTTCCAAGACCCGGCGCCCTTTGACATGTTGTCTCGTTTCAAGGCGGAGCTTGCGAAGAAAAGAGCCGAGGCCGGATCTGGTTCTGCAGCAACTTCATCAACTCCGGTTGTTCCTCCTCCATCACGTGCTCCCTCTGCGGGTGACCCGGACATTGAAACGGACAAGGCAACAGAAGAGAAGAACACCGAGGACCCGGCCGCCAAGACCACGCAGGAAGACTCGGCTGCAGCAGCCGAGTGATGTACTCCCCTTTACCAGTAAACAATCATTCGGCCAATAGGCATTGTAATATGCCTTTTACACACTGCTATTTCATAGTGCATCTGTGCACTTTTGGTATTATTCCTAAGTTTTGTAATACGTTAAACTTCTGTGGTTTCGATGACCCTTCTGGTTGTCGCTTTGATATGCGCTTTATAACCTTATTTTGGCACAACTTTACTTGTTATATGCTTTATGTGAAAGATGCCGAGTCTTGGTTTTGGGATTGTGAAGAATTTCTCACAAGTCCCCAAGCCCGGATTCTGGGTCTGAGGTTTCTTGGCTTGGGAAATTTTGTTTCTCAAGTCCCCGAGCCCCCCAAGACCCAGTATCACTTTTTGAAGTTATGCGCAATATGTAATGGGCTTCCGGCTGTTGCCTTTGCTCTTCATAACTTATGGTTTAGATGACCCTTTTGACCCTTCTGGTTATAAGCCGATTTTCGCATGGATTTTCAATGTTGCAGTAACTCTAGTAAAAACAGGGCCAGGTAAGTCCCCATGGGCATCATGACTGATTGGTTTTATAGGTTAGCAAACACACCATTTTGTTGCGAGTCACATCAAGTTTAAACAAAAGAGGTCAAGAAAAAATTTGGCTCTATTGTCCGGGTTATGAGAATGTAACCGTACTTATTGCAAGTAATCAGTCCTCACAACCGAATGGCATCATGGCCGGGTCAAAGTGTGCAACTATGCTATTCAAGCAATCAGCACCCAAGACCTAGATATATGTACTACGCAACATTAGGCTTTCTGCTCTACCGGCTTACAAATAGCTTGAATACTGAAAAGGAAAAAAGCGCAAATTTAAACCCACTAAATCATACACCTTGCTATTGGGAAACATATTTAACTAAAATAACTACAGAAAAATATGCAAGAAATTGACAAAATTGAAAGAACATAACAACCATCATGATTTAACCATTTCTTTATTGATATGAAAAGGTTAGGTCAGCAGGCAGCCTCATTAAAAACCCTCCAGTCCTCTTAGGTACCCTGGATAGGAAAAGAGTGTGTCTGAAATCTGCTGCTTGTTACATCGTGTAATATAATTTGCAAACCGAATCTATGGTAAGAGTAAAAAGGGACGCAGCTGGGCCACGTTCCATGGTCGTTCACGCTCTTGCATGGAGAAGGAGGAATGAGCAGTGTCATTCACATAGGCAGACTCTTCCCTTTCGTCCACCAGGTAATACGATCCATTGTGTAGATTCCGACTTATAATGAACGGACCCTCCCATGGGGGAGATAACTTGTGTTTTCCCTCTTTGGATTGCACCAAACGTAGTACCAGGTCTCCTTCTTGAAAAACACGTGTCTTGACCCGGCGGCTATGATATTGCCGTAAATCCTGCTGATATATTGTGGATCGCTCCAAGGCTTGTTCCCTGTGCTCTTCTAACATGTCCACAACATCTTGCCGGGTCTTCTCATTTTCCACCTCAACATAGGCTGCCACTCGTGGCGAGTCATGGATGATGTCACTTGGGAGGACCGCCTCTGCACCATAAACAGTAAAAAACGGGGTCATTTGAGTAGACTTGTTAGGTGTAGTATTGATTCCCCAAACCACAGATGGTAACTCCTCAACCCATGCTCCAGCAGCTCGGAGACACGGGACTTGTAACCGTGGTTTCAACCCACGAAGAAACTCTTGGTTTTCTCTCTCCACCTGACCATTGGCTTGTGGATGGGCCACCGAGGCTACATCAAGTCGGATGCCATTGTTTCCACAAAACTTTTTAATCTCTCCTAAGGACATATTGGTTCCATTGTCTGTGATTATGCTATGGGGGTATCCAAATCAATATATAATCCTCTTCAAGAATTTCACAGTTGTGGCCGCTTCACAGTTCGTAACTGGCATGACCTCAACCCACTTTGTAAACTTGTCGATAGACACCAATAGATGAGTATTTTTGCACGGAGACATGGGGAAAGGTCCTACCATACCATACCCCAAACAACAAACGGCCAAGTCAATGGAATTGTCCGGAGCTCCATAGTCGACACGTGGGTTTGCCGAGCATACCTCTAGCATCCATCACATCTTGCCACCAAGCGTTCTGCATCTGCTAAACCCGTGAGCCAAAAGAAACCGTGCCGATACGCCTTGGCCACAAGGGATCTTGTGGAGGCGTGATGTCCACAATCTCCTTCATGAATTTCCTTCAATATTTGTCGTCCTTCTTCGGGAGCTACGCAACGTAAAAAGATACCTGTAGCACTTCTCTTGTAAAGCTCACCACCAATGATGGAGTAGCCCTTTGCCCGTCTCTGGATTTGCCGGGCTAAAACTTCCTGCTGTGGTAACTCACCCCGTAATAGAAACGCCAGGAACGGCTCAGTCCACTCTAGAATAGCGCACACCGCGGCCACAAATTCCGAGTCTGGGTCTCGGTTGGCTATTTCTTCTTCTGACTCGGTTTTAACGGAAGGCTGCCATAACTCATCCAAGAAAACATTAGGCGGAACCGTCTCTCGACGAGAGCCAAGTCTCGACAGTGCGTCTGCGGCCTCGTTCTTACGCCGGTCAAAGTGCTCCACCTGATACCCGGAAAAAGACCCGGCTATTTTTCCACCTCTCGGCGGTATGCTGCCATTGTTGCATCCTTCCTGTCCCATGTTCCTGAGACCTACTGTAACACGAGATCCGAGTCTCCGTAGCACCTTATACGCTTAATGTTCATCTCCTTTGCTGCACGCAATCCATGCAACAAGGCCTAATACTCGTCTATGTTGTTAGAGCAATCAAAGTGAATTTGCAAAACGTAGCGCAACTTATCTCCTTTTGGCGATGTGAGCACAAAACCAGCTCCTGATCCTTCATACTGCTTGGAACCATCAAAATGCATAACCCAAGACTCTGAACTTGGCACCAAGAAGGGCATGCTTGTTTGAGTCCAATCATTGACAAAATCAACCAACGTCTGAGATTTAATCGTGGACCAGCGCTCATAATTGATGTGATAAGCCCCCATCTCGATGGCCCACTTGGCTACCCTGCTTGTTGCGTCTTAATTTCTAATGATATCTACCATGGGTATGGAACTTACCACCGTTATGGGGTGTTCTTGAAAATACGGCTTCAATTTCCAACTGGCAATGAATACCCCAAAAACTAGCTTTTGCCAATGCGGATACCGCTGCTTCTCTTCTGATAATACCTCGCTCACATAATAAACCGGCCGTTGCACCGGGTAATCTTTTCCACCCTATTTATGCTCAACCACGACTACCGCACTAACCGCTCGGGGCCCGGCCGCAACGTACAACAACATGGGCTCTTTGGGAACCGGCGCTGCCAAAACTGGGGCTTCAGATAATTGCTTCTTCAGAGCTTCAAACGCCTCATCCGTCTCTTTATCCCACACGAAATTGTGTGTTTTCTTCAATAGTCGGTATAGGGGTATTGCCTTCTCTTCGAGCCGAGATATGAACCGGCTCAGCGCTGCCACGCATCATGTGAGCTTCTGAACATGTTTCAGCTCCTTCGGCTTTTTCAGGCTCTGGATAGCTTTGATCTTCTCCGGGTTAGCCTCGATCCCTCGCTCAGAAATGATGAAACCGAGTAATTTCCCCACGGGAACTCAGAACACACATTTTGTTGGGTTTAGCTTCATTTTGTATCTCCTCAGGTTCTTGAAGGTCTCTTTTAGGTCATCAATGAACGTTTATGCCTTCCAAGTTTTTATCACTACGTCATCAACATAGGCGTGCACGTTGTGCCCAATCTGATCCTCAAAGAACTTCTGAATGCACCGCTGGTATGTTGCACCGTCATTTTTCAATCCAAAGGTCATGGTTTTGTAACAAAAGGCTCCAAAGGGGGTTATGAACGACGTCTTCTCCCAATCCCCCTCTTTGAGTTTTATCTGATGATACCCGGAATAGGCATCCAGAAAGCATAACAAGTCACTTCCCGCCACGACATCTATGATCTGGTCTATCCTTGGAAGGGAAAATGGATCCTTAGGACAATGCTTGTTGAGACTCGTGTAATGTATGCACATTCTCCACTCGTTATTCTTTTTCAACACTAAAACCGGGTTTGCCAACCACTGGGGGTGGAAAACCTCCATGATAAAGCCGGCTGCTAGGAGACGAGCTACCTCTGCTCCTATAGCCTTTCTTCTTCCTTCATTCATCTTCCTCAAGCCATGCTTCATCGGCCGGGACTTGGGGTCAACGTGTAAGCTGTGCTCAGCAAGTTCAGTTGGGATACCCGGCATGTCGATAGGTGTCCAAGCAAAAACATCCTGATTCTCGCGGATGAACTCGATGAGCGTGCCTTCCTCCTTGTTATCCAGGTTGGACCCTATGGAAAACTGCTTGGAAGAGTCGCCCTCAATGAAAGCTACCATATTTGTGTCTTGGGCTACTTTAAACTTAGCTCTCTCATCATCCGTATTTGGTTTTTTCAAAGTTGTTCGGTCTTCCGGGTCTACCTGAGACCTGTAATATCTGAGCTCTTCCTTCGCACAGGCTTGTTCTGCAAGTGCCGCATCTCCTTCATCACACTCTGCTGCCACCGCCCTGTTACCATGCACAGTGATGGTCCGTTTAGGGCCCGGAATTTTCAACTATGAGTACACATAACACGGTCTTGCCATGAATTTGGCGTAAGCCGGCCTTCCAAACAGTGCGTGATAAGGACTGCGCAATTTCACCACCTCGAACGTGAGCCACTCTACTCTTTAATTATCCTTGGATTCTCCAAAAGCAACCTCCAATGATATCTTTCCCTCAGGGCAGGCCGAATGTCCTGGTACAATTCCATGAAAAATTGTGGAGCTTTTCTGCAGCTAAGACTCTTTGAGCCCCATACGCAAAAAGGTCTCCCAATATAGGATATTGATACTGCTCCCACCATCCATCAGGACCTTTTCTAACTCATAGCCATTGACCTGTGGCGCTACTACCAAAGCTAGCAAACCCGGATGTTCTATTGCTTCCGGGTGATCCCTTCTACTCCATGTTACTTCCTGATCTGACCATCTCAGGTATCTCGGAACACCCGAAGAAACCGATTTTGCAGCTCTTTTAAGTATCTTCCTTTCCCTCTTGGTAGTCCCGGTGGTGTGAACATGATACTGCCCTAGCTGCTTTGGGTTACTTTGAAAAACCCCTACACCACCTTGGTTATTACCTGCGTTACCAGCTCCTGCATTGCCTGCGGGGGATGGGCCGTTACCCGGGTTTCCACCCAGACCCGGTCCTCCTCCCCGGCCTGAACCTTGCAGGGCCTCCTGTATTTCCTCATTCTTCCACCTCTGTAAATCCACACATTGTTCCAATGAATGGTTAGCCGGCCTGCCATTCCTACTATGGAGCGGGCAAGGCATCTTGAAAGCTTCTATGTGGTTACTCGGTCGCGGTGGTCCTTGATAATTGCCTCCTCCGTTGAAGTTTCCTCCGCTAAAGTTTCCGCCCGCTCTAGGCCTTGCAAACCCGGACTCAGTATTGGCGACTAACTCGGAGCCCCCCTCATACGGACGTTTATGCTCGTTGTTTCCATTGCCACCATTGTTACCTACGTTATTACTCGGTGCAGCCCCATTACCGGTTCTTCCATTGCTGCTCACATTAGCTTTTCCCTTCTTGTCCTCGATATCTTCTTCTGTGGTGTCGGTGGAGGCTTGCTTGTTGCACGCATCCATTAACTCCCCCATAGTAATTTCTGAAACATGCCTGCTGGATTTCATGCGTACCAATTTTTGCACCAAAGGCGTATATCTGCATGTTTTCGCCATAGCTTGTATCGCGTCGTTTGGCTGAATATCAGTGGAAGAGTGGAGTATCTCCATGACTCGGCGCACCCAGCTGTGTGCCGACTCTCCCTTTCTCTGGACACACCGATCCAAGTCGTCAATCGTGTATAATTTCCTACAAGTTCCATGAAAATGCTTGATGAAGGCCGAGTTTAGCTCACTCCATGAATTGATAGACCTCTCAGGAAGGTTATTGAACCATAGTTTTGCTGCTCCTTCAGACATCATAAGATACATAAATTTGTCTTGGAGCCTTTCTGAAGCGTTACGAATAGACATCGCCATCTCAGAGCTGCTCAACCAGATCTCAGGGTCCATGGTTGGCTCATAGTTGACAACTTTACCCGGCTCTTTGAATTTGTCCGGGTAAGGTTCAGCCCTGATAGCATCTGACAAGCACTTGGGTCTGGCTAAGTTTCCCGGCATTGGCCTTATTCTTGAAAAATGTGAAGACTCGGCGGGTGTAGCAGGAGGCGCGCCACCTGCTGGCCCTTGCACTACAGACCCGGCCGCGTGCCTTGCCCGAGAACTATCCACAATCGCCTGTGCCGCTCAGACTGCAGGAGTTGTTGGTCTATGAGGAGGAGGCAGCATTTGTTGCTGCTCTGCCCTCCGTCGTGCTGAATTTGACTGAATTTTCCTCGTATTTCCATGCTGCCGACTGATATATGGCGTCCCGTGCATGCCGCTCCTGTTGTCCGGGTAATTGGCTTGCTGAGCAACCGCGGTGCGTAACATCTGTATAGCCCTCCGGGTCTTTATCGCATGAGGTGACTCTCCCAGTGGAATACGGTCGAGCGCTAAAGTTGCGGCGTACACGTTGTCCATGGGGTTATTGAAGTGACCCGGTGGGGTGTGAAATCGCGATGGTAGCGGCACAGCATTGCCCCCAGCGGCCCCAACGGGTAGCGTAGGTGACCCGACTGGCACATTAGTCGGTTGTCCCCCGAGCGTCGCGCCTGCATAGCCGGTTCCTTGATTCACAATCGGGATCTGCTGGTCTTGGGGCGTAATGAATAACGTGGCCGGCTGTAGGTCTCCGCCTGTTGCAGACAGTCTCGTTTGATGCCTCTGATTATATACTCTAGTTGTTTGTGCCTGTATACGATCCTCTAACTCGTCCAGCTGACATTGACGCACGGCCATCCCCTGTTTCTCAGACTCTACATCTCTCCTCTGTTGTTCCAACGCTCGGCGGGCCACATCCAGGTCTCTGGCCCGTGCCGCCGCGTTTTCCGGGGTTATCACCGTTGCCAACACTGTAGGATCCAAGATCAAGTTGTTGCTGAACAGAGCCGGATTCGGTGGGTGTGATGTTCCCGCACCGGCTGTTCTGTTCATCCTGAATCCGAACATGTTCCTGAGATGAGCAGGTTCCCCTGTTTCACTGGTAACAGACGCATGCTCACCGTCGACCCAGGCTCCGACCGGGTTTCTACTTATCGGAACCTGTTGTTGGGCTAGCGCTTGCGCTGCACTAGCTGCGGCTGCTGACACATCACCCTGATTGAGATTTATTGCAGGGGCTGTGTAGACCGCAACTCGGCGCGCAATGCCTGGTGAAGATTCATACTCTTCCTCCTCGCAACTATCTTCTTCATACCGATCTTCGAGCAGGTGCAGGATAGATTCGGTGTCGTCCTCTCCAATGACCCGGCCACTCGGGGTCCATGCTGGCTCCTCCGACTGTTCCCTCTTCGTGGTGGGTGCCTTCTCCGGTTCTGCAGTGCCTACCGATTCTTCCCCATATCCGATGAACGCGGGTGGCGGCCCCTGACACAGAATCGTACTCGTTATTGTCAGAAATCAAACCAGATGTACGTACCATGCCCACGAAGACATTGACCCGGCCAATCGTGACGACATATCCGGTTTCCAGCTGATCCGACTCTGGCCCCCAGCCAAAGTCGTCAACGATCTTCTCTCCTTCGGGGTTGGTGATGATCTCGCCGATGACGAGGTTCTTCATGCTTTCCAGAGCTTCTCCCATAATGTAAACACCTTTGGACGTAGGCCCCACGGTGGGCGCCAACTGTCGTGGGAAAGTCACGCCAGATGTTACCGGAGGTAAGTTAGGTTGGGGTGTTTTGACTCTGGTGTTTGGGAGAGGGTTTAGCTCAGGTTGGGCACCAGCAGGAATCATACTAATGGGCGATCTAGAGGCTCGGGCTGCAATGTCACCGAGACTCCAATCTAGGGTTACAAAGACTTGCTCTTGTATAACTAGAATACTCGAACCCTTCTGTTCTCTCTACCTTTTTCTATGCCCTAGAAGCCGGTTTACATATAATACCCGGTTTCCTGTCTTTCCTTACAAGATACATCTGGAGTCCTATTCGGGGTCTACACGTAACCCTAAGTTACTCCCCGTGACCCCCAAGTCTTGAACCCCAGGGTTTACACCGCCTTTCAGGTCTTCTAGAACGTCCCTTTCCTTGAGCCGGGTTACCGATACAACTGCTGGCCCATCGGCGACACCCGGCCCAGCATCATACTACAAGGTCTTGTGTAAGCCTGTCGGGTTATCATCCCCCCAACAAGAAGACAACCATATGGCTACTACTATGGACCCGTAGTCCAAGGATGAACTACTCACGCATCACTCCGGAGGCAGACATGGTGATAAAGAGCCCTCCGGTGATGATTCCGCTCTCTGGCGGGGTGCCGGGAAGAGCTTTAGAACCCTCCCGAACTAGGGTTGATGACGGCGGCGGAACTTTTCGTGGATGCAGGATCGGGTACCTAAAGTTTTCTCGAGTAAGGCAATATATAGGGGGGAAGGGCGATGTCGGTGGACGACCAGGGGGCCCACACCACCTGGCCGCGCGGCCAGCGGCATCGCCCTATGGTGTGACTGCCTCCCTGTCCCCCTTCGAGTCCCCTTCGGACTTCGTGTACGTGACCGAAAATAGGGACTTCATCTTTTGTTTCGTCCAATTTTGAGAATATTTTCAGAACAACTTTTCTGAAATACGAAAACAGCAGAAAACAAGAACTAGCACCGTGGCATCTTGTCAATAGGTTAGTCCCAGAAAATTCATAAAAATGCTATGAAGTGTATAGAAAACATGTAGCAATTAGCATAATATCAACATGGAACATTAAAAAATATAGATACGTTGGAGACGTATCACTAAGTACCTATCATTGTCTGTTATGGTACATGTGAAGATTTAACACTGCCATCTAGTGTGATCATATCAACAACAACTTGGCAGAAAGATTTAACAACATGGTGAAGCAGTTGAACGACTTGCCTATGGATGATAGGTGACCAAATCATGATCATGCTCATGCGTTTGTGGGAATTTAAAAGAAAGTTTGGTGAATGTGTGCAAGGCGATAAGCTTCTTGCATTAGTACATCAGGTGGTCAACAGAAGTAGAAAGCTTACACATTTTTTTTGTTAAAAAAATCTTTTGTATGGGCGCTGAAGTTAGAGATACCAAGAATAGAAGATCAGATCTTGTTAACACTAAAACATATGAATGTACTTGCTTTGAGTGGCAGCACAGTGGTAAACCATGTCAGCATGCAATACTTTTCTTGTCGTCTAAGCCAAAACTAAACATGCACCTATATTTTCATGAACATTACCCAGTACAAAAATTCAAGGCTCCGCATGAAAATCCAATTCCAGCACTTACAAATCAGTCTTAGTGCTTTGAAGTGGAAATAGAATTGGAGATGTGCCCTCCAGTAATTAAGAGAAAGTCTCACCGACCAAAACATAGTAGATTAAAGGCATGGTTTGAGAAAGGTAGCAGCAGTAAGAAAGGAGAGAAATATGCAAAGCCTAAAAGTTCCTAAAAGGTAACCAAAACAGATGGAAATTGTGCGAGGAGTTACGGCACGGAGTTGGATATACCAAATGCCATTACACTTCTGAAAGGCCAAAGTATGTTTGTATATGTGTTGTTTTTTATTTGGTTGCTTGTTTAACTTGCTTTTCAGAAGGATGCATGTAGCACAAAATAAATGCCAACCCCTTGTTGTTGAGGATCGCTAGCTAACGAAAAAGGTAACACTCAATGACAACAGAAAAGAGAGAAGTGTGCAGATCTTATTTAGTAGTGAAAATGAGGTGCAAAATGTTGTGGTGCAACCTGAACCTATCCCAGCTGTCGAGGTGCAAAATTTAGCTATTTCTTGTTTAGAGGTGCAACCTGAACCTATTCCAGCTACCAAGGTGCAAATTTTAGCTAGTTTCTGCCGTTGAGGTGCAAATTTTAGATATTTGTACTGTTGAGGTGCAACTTGAACCTATTCCAACTACTAAAGTGTGATACGTACCAAACATATCTATAATTTTTTATGCTCCATGCTTGTTTTCTACATATTATCCCATGTTCTCTATATGTTTTCTTTCGTTTTCCGGATATTTTCATGGACTAACCTATTAACAAGATGCCCAGAGACATTTCTTCTTTTCTGCTGTTTTTGTATTTTAGAAAAGTACTGAAAAAATATTCACCAAATGTCATGAAAAATTAAGAAGATTATTTTTTGCCCAGAAGAAGGACGGAGTTCAAAGGAGAGCCACTGGGTGGCCCCACAGCCACCAGATGACTCCTAGGCACGGGTGGGGCCTAGGCTGCGCCAAGTGGTCATGCTGTGGCGTCGATGACCTCCTTGCGCCGCCTATTCCCCTATAAGTTGCCTAAAGACCTAAAACAGAAGACCCACGGAGGATTTTTCCACAAATGCTTATGAGCTCCCCTACCATCCAAAACTGTAATTCGGGGGAAAAAGTCTTTGTTCGGCCACTCTACCGGGAGGGGGAGGTGCACACGGATCCATCTCCATTGACCGTTCTACCTTTATGATGCTTCATGAGTAGTTCCCCCATTTACTACAGGTTCATAGCAGTAGCTAGTTGCTACTCTTGTCCCCTAGATGATAAATACAATGTTCTCATGAGCTTCCCTACATGATTGAGATCCATGTGATGTAATGTGATGTATTGTGTGTTTGCTGGGATCCTATGAACCGTGGAATTATGATTATTTTGTTCATGTCATTATATGAGAAGGTTCACTTATATATTGAGTGTTTTAATCTGTTCTTGCGATACTCTCTGATGTGTGAGGTTACCTTGATCACGTAATTGTGTGATCTCCAAGAGGGGTTTTATATGCTAGATAGTGGGTTCATGTCTCCTTTTCATCTATTTATCTTGATGTAATCCCTACCATGTTAGATCCCGTGAACTATATCTCTTCATAATATTATTGTTATACGTTCTTGATTTCTCAATTGCCTAGTTGTAATTTATTTACCCAACACTTATTTTTTTGCAGAGTTGTTACTAATGAAACTATGAACCGTTTTCCATTAGTTACTATTATTGCTACTATTTTCCCATGATTTCGTCACTTGTTACGTTGCTGCTATTATTTTAGATCACACAAATAACCTATTCCACTCCATATTACACCACTTCCACTATCTCTTCGCTGAAACAATGCATCTATACAATTAACATTGTATTAGTATGTTGAGGACACAAGAGTATCACTACATCACCACCCCGTCCACTATTTCCTTGCACCTTTTTTTGCTAATATATTTTGCTAAGTGCTTCTGAGGTGTGACTGAATTGACAACTCAACTGATAAGGCTTAAGATATTCCTGTTTTCGAGATGCCACCTAAACATATTACAACTGTTGAGGTACAAACTAAAGTTCTCATATGTTCTTTGGGATGGTCTAGTGATAATGACGCGAAGAAAACCAAGAGTATGCATGAATATTACGATGTAGATTCTAAAACAAGCAATGGTAGCTAGAACGAAAAGGAAGAAATGGAGTGTTAAGAAGTAAAAACTTGTGTCATGCAAATGCTATTTTTTCTATTTGAATCGTGAAAACTCATATGATACAATGCTCTTTACTATGATGTGTATTTGTACGCACCGTGTATCAAAAGTTTGCTTTTTTTTAATTAAATTTCAATTTAAGCCAAAATTCAAATTTATACCAATTCGTCTGGTCTTTGACTTTTAAAATGACTTCTCTACTATTATGGATGTTACATTATCAACCTGAGCCATTGTGAAGTTAAACTCATGGTCGTGAAAAAATGTGGTTTAGAAAAGCTAGAAAGTGTGGGTAAACAACCCCATTTCTAAGAATTTTTTTTTCATCCTTGTTTGAATGAGGAAATTTTTTCCTTAACATGTACTCTTCGAATAATTATTTACAGAAAATATTTTTATCATATACTAATTAATTATCAGTTAATAAAAAAATAAAATAATTTTGTTAATGGGGAAAAAGGTTTTAAATTCACATTGTTCAATCCTGATACCATACAATGCATGTTCAAAATATCACCTAGAAATGACTAAATTTCGTTACGAAATTTGGTTTGGTTTACTCCGGAGTGGAAAGTTTTCCCCTACAGTGTAGAGACTTCATGCTACATAACCATATGTGTGAATGACCTAACATAATTATTTTGTTTCTTCGATTGTACGATTTAACTTAAACTTGCGCGCCCAAATTATGGTGCCAAGAAAAAAAAACATTTCTGCCAAGTTTTAAATTTCTTTATATATTGTGAAAGTTGGACCATCCAAAGAAACATTTCCCCATTCTGCGTCATTTGATCATTTAATGTCAACGATTTGGATCGTGGTTTCTAAAACCGATCCGCCTGCTCGTTAGTTTTGCGACCTAATTAGCTAGTGAGCGACTTCGTCTATGGAACGAGTCAACGCGCGTGGAATATCGATGTACAGTGATGAATAAAACATGGTCGAACTACATTTATTATCACGGCCCCTCGATGCATTATCATTTCCCCTCGAAGCAAATCCCGGCCCATTACTATCATTCGCGTGCACCTCTGATATTTAAGGTGAGATCTTCTTCCGTCTACCTCGTCAGCCTCTCACATTGCTTGAACACTCGATCACATCCCCCTCATAACCCATAGAGAGCTAGAAGTGATGCAGTTCAATGGACCAACATTCCACCGGTCTCCCACCGTACCCGAGTGGCAGTACCCCGCCGGGGTATGTGTTGAGAACCTGCTCCGACTCATGTTCCGGATCGAGGAGTGTTAGGCTAGTGGTGGTTTGGTGACTGACCTTGTTCCCCACTTCACCAACCTATTCGACGCCTACAACCTCTTCAGCCAGGCGTTTCTTCTATGGGTGCGAGTTCTTCATATTCACGGGCTTCAACTTCTTCACCAACTTTAACCACATCTTCCCCATCGGTAAGGCATTCACTCCCTCCGCGACACCGTGCCAGAGGAGGAGTATTAGTCTTCGTAGCGCTATATGTATATATGTAATGATTAGTCGTTGCCCATATCTATGTAGGGCATATCTATATATGTAATTATCGGTCGCTATATATGCCCCTAGATGTAATGATTCGTGGTTCTTTAGTAATATATAATATTTTGATCTTACATAGTCTCTATGCATTTTTTCCGTATCTTTACATGTCTAGCACACACGTCTCACCAAGTTTCGGGTAATAGGAGGCGCCAAACTCCTTTATTAATTGAATCATCTAATTTATTTCTACACTAAAACTTAAAAAAACCGGCTAACACCAATTTATTCCCCAACGACAGACTTCTTTCCCGACCTATGTCAATTGTGTACTTAGCTCGAGTGACAATTGTGTACTTATCATGAATGACATTGGCCGGGGAAGAACTTGTCGTTGGTGAATATATTGTTGTTACCGGTTTTTTGTTAGTTCCAGTCTCGGTTTTATAAGTTGGTCATAGCCACTCTGAATAATCGAGGTGGTACTAAACATCCTATTTTTTAATGACTTGCCGTAACCATCGAATTTATTACTCCCTCTGTCCCAAAATACAAGGTGCACTATTTTTGTGGTGGTCTTTTTGGTCAACTTTGACCAAATTTATAACAAATTATATGAATTGAGAATGTATAAATGGTAAGGTTGGACTCGTCTTCTAATATTCTTTCATTATATATATACTTTTTAGGTATGTATACCCCAATATGTGCATACATATGATTACATATGCATACTACATACGCAAGGTATAAATAGCCGAGGTATCCATGGTGTCTACATACCTAAAATGTATGGTATTTCATACAGGTGCCCATGCTCCATGGTGCCCCATTTGAGCTTCCTATATATATATATATATATATATATATATATATATATATATATATATATATATATATATATATATATATATATATATATATGTGGACATATTATAAGGACAAATCATGGTATCATGGTTTATTTTGTTCAGTGATAGGAGAAATACCCAATGGTTTCTTTGGGATAATCTTACAAACAAATAATTTTCCTATTTTGGTTATAAACATTTTACACATGCTATGTATACCAAAATTTAAGAAAAAGCCAATTCGGGTAACTACCCAAGCCATAACTAACATGATGTCAATTTCAGTGGATCATGATGGAGCTCTTCTCGGTGTAAAAGTGGTAGTCTCTAATGTATAAACTACAAAAGTTTAATGGCATTTTAATCATCCTACCATGTCCAACAACGTTTAATTTTGTCTCTCGAACACTCCATACTTATGTGGGGTATTCGTGATGGATAATATGTAGAAAAATTTTGCAACTCCTCAGATGTTTTGCTAAACTTGTAACTCAAATTTTATTCTTTATGATACAATCATAAATATTTGATTATATTGTTACGATGATTTTTTACTTTATACTAACAATACTTTGAACCAATTCAAAAATGTCAAACTCCTTTCTCTTCAAATAGATATATTCATATATCTACTCAAACCATCGATGAAATTTTATGAAGGAAAAATTAATCCACCACACACGACTACACATAATGGAGTATATACATCAATATGTATATGCTCCACTAAATTAGTCGTCCATTCTACTTTGTCCTATGAACGAAATTTTAGTCATCTTTTGGAAGAGGTCTTACAAGCGTCAATTTATTCAAAACAAATGACTCCAGGAGTCCATTAACATGGAGTTCCTTCATGTTTTGTTTTTTGATATGAACTAAAATGGCAGTGTCACAATGTAAGTGAAATTCTTATAGATGTTTATTTCTTTACGTCTTTACAATTAACATGGAGTTCCTCCATCTTTACGTCTTGCGACCTTTAGCATTTAGTCTTATAGATGTTTATTTCTAGCAAAACGATTTATATTAACTCATCCATCAATTAGGGAATATGGTCATAGTTTGAACAATCTTATTTGTTTTCACAAAAGACCCAAAAATTAACAACTTATTAAGTTCTTAAAATAAATTTTAAATGTTTGGTTCGATACAAAAGTGAACACAATACCACTTTATTTCTGTTCTTGTCATAATCGATTCCACATCTACTACTAGTTCCTTTTAGTCCCTTGTATTTCTTTCATTGTGTTCTTTTGGATGAAAATTCATACCAACCAATCTGGTATCAAAATACCCAAAAATACTTCGTTAACTAGCAATACATCTGTAACTTGTATATGAAGCATATACTCCTGAGCTGGACTTTTCCAGTTAATTTCTTTTCTACCATATATCTTCTGTAATTCTATTTCCAATATTCTTTTCCTTTACAGAAGAAGCATTCAACATCAAAAAGTTTAGTCGCACTAGCAAAATTTTGTTGGCGTGTTAGTCATATACTATCACCCATTAAGTCATACTTTGAGTTTGCTTGTTCTACTAATATCACCATATTAATATCATTCTTCTAGATTCCACTCTTAACAATCTCCAAGCAAGCACTAGTGGAAACAACCCCTCTCGTCCAGGGGGCTAGGGGGCAGCTGTCCCGGTTGCAACCGAATCCGGGACAAATGCCATGCTTTGGTCCCGGTTCGTGCGCCCGGGGCAACATGAATCGCCTGGGGGCATTGGTCCCGGTTCGTGGGGGAGATATCGGTCCCGGCTCGTGCCACGGACCGGGACCAATGCCTAGCCACCACTGGTAGAAAAAAGGCCTTCGGTATGCCAGCATCAGTCCCCAAGCGTCGCGCACCGTGACTAATGAGTCTTTAGTCCCGGGTCGGGAGGAGACCCGCGACAGAAGGTCAGACGTCGCGGGTTGGGAAGCGCGTTGCGGCGCGTGGAGGGAATTAATTCCGGTTGACCTGGCCGCCCGGGACTATTGGTCCTTTATTCCCCGTTCCCGTGGCCAACCGGGACCAATGGCCCTTTATTCCCCGTGCCCGTGGCCAACCGGGACTAAACATCAAGCTTCTCGCCTCCCCCGCGGCGGTTTTTATTTCGCGAGCGAGGCAGAAGGGCGCCATTCCAACTGCTCGCTCTCTGTTCTTCCTCTCGCTCTCTGTTCTTCCTCTCTCGCTCTCTGTTCTTTTCGATCCAAGCACACGCACGAAAATGGCTGAAGTTTGGACGCAATACTATGGTTCCACACCATGCGGCAAGGATTTGGACGTGCTCTTCACCAACAGTTCCGCGAGGCTGCATGAAGCTCTGGGTCATTTGGTCGATCTCTATTTTGCAGCTCCCGAAGAACACCGGTTCTTTGGGCTCGATCTGGAGTACACGGCGAATCAGAAGGATGTTGCTGTCATCCAGATTGCGTTCAAGCAGTCGGTGTTGGTCTTCCAATGGTCAAGGTAGAAGCTATAGCACACGTACAATCTTGCATGCATCGTCTTCGAGTTTTTTTGTTGCATGTGAAGAATACATATGTTGCAACATATCTAACACATATCCTATTTTTGTTGTTACAGTAGTTCAAAGCATTGCCCGGACCTTGTTGATTTTCTTGTCAACTCGGGGTTTGACTTTTGCAGCGTTGACAACACACAAGACCGTGTGAAGTTGATGCGCATCGGTATTATGATACCTGAAGATCACTACGTTGATCTTCAGAATCTTATCCAGTTGACCGGGCCAAAGACCGGGATGGCTGTCATGGCAAGCACCTTCATCCACCAGGGCTATCAAAGGATGAAGACTGATTTCCGCCGGGAGAATCACTTCTATTGGGAGGAGACCCCATTGCGCATGACGAACCTCATGTATGCGGCCATAGATGCATATGTCGCGTACGAGTTGTTCCGCATCTACTCGGCGGGGCCATAGATGATGTATATATGCGTTCGATATCTATGTGCATGTAATGGGTATCTAATTAGTACTATATATATGTAATGGATATCTTTTGTGATCGACTCTATATATATATGTTATGAAATGTGATCGACTCTATGTTTGTGTTATGTGTGATCGACTCTATGTTTGTGTTATGTGTGATCGACTCTATGCATGTAATGAATATTGTTTGTATTATTGTTCTTTATTTTTGATATATTTTTTCATTTTAATATTTTAAAATGAATTAGTATTATTTTTCTTCATTTTTTGATATATTATTTGTATTTTTAAGATTTTAAAATGAATTAGTATTATTGTTCTTAATTTTTGATATATTATTTGTATTTTAAGATTTTAAAATGAATTAGTATTATTGTTCTTCATTTTTGATATATTATTTGTATTTTTAAGATTTTAAAATGAATTAGTTCTATTTTTCTCAATTTTTGGATATATTATTTGTATTTTTAGAAATAATACAAATTAAAAGTTAATGTTTATTTATTTATTCAAAATTATTAATTACATCATTACTTTTATTTATTAAAAGATTTATTTGAAATTCAAACAATAAAGAAATGTGGCTTCGACCAACATGTTAATAAGATTGATATGATACTACTATCACATACATGCGTGAGAAACACTTGGATTCGGGACGGGATGGAACTCGGAAGTTAAGCGTGCTAGTGCTAGAGTAGTGGGAGGATGGGTGACCGAGCGGGAAGTTTGACCATGAGTAACTAATTTGACTAGAGATAATCTTAGTTAGACACTAAGCAAATAATACAAATTGTGAAAAAAAAAGGGAGTGAAAAAAAGGGAGTGAAAAAAAGGGAGTGAAAAAAGGTGAGAAAAATAATTAGAAACCAAATGAATTAAAAAAATTACGAAATAAATCTAGTCCCGGTTCATGTGGCCAACCGGGACTAAATGTCCTCCGACCCCAGGCTCCGCCACCCGCCCACGTAGACGGGCCTTTAGTCCCGTCCGTAAGTGGCGGGACTATAGGGGGGGCCTTTAGTCGCGCGTAGCTAGTCCCGGTTGCCCGGACGGGATTAATGGGCCTGGCGAACCGGGACTGTAGGCCTATTTTCTACCAGTGCACATGCCACGTGGAACGCGCATGAACATTTATCCCGGTTCAGTCCACGAACCGGGACCAATGCCCCCCTTCCCCTATATATACTGCCCCAGCCCCTCCCCCCTTCCATCTTTTTTTTGCTTGGAGGTGTGAGAGAGTGTGGTGTTAGTGTGTTTTATTTTACTATGCACACGAGGTGTTCGACGAAATTCCCAAGCCACACATAAGCTCACTGAAAATGGTATCTTCGACCGAGGTTAACAAACTTATCTTTTTCATCTGTAACTGATACATAAAAAAATAGTATTTGTCATATTAATATGTTATTGTAATGTATTTTGATAAACTTAATTATACGATGCAGCTGGATGCACGGCAGCGATGGATGTATGGTGACCGACGCACTTCCGAGTATATGGCAGGCCTGAATGCATTTCTTGCTGTAGCTCAGGCGAACAAAGATAATGGCTTCATGTGTTGCCCCTGTGTTGATTGTCGGAACGTCAGAGAGCACTTTTCCGAAAGAATCATTCACGGCCATCTACTTCGGAGAGGTTTCATGCCCAGCTATAATTGCTGGACGAAGCATGGAGAAAGAGGGGTTGTGATGGAAGACGATGAAGAAGAAGAAGAAGATCCTTTGTTCCCTGAATACGACGATACTGCAATGGAAGAGAATGGAGAAGAAGGAGGTGATCAAGAACAGGCATCAGAAGAGCCCGATGATGATCTTGGCCGAGTTATTGCTGATGCAAGGGAAGACTGTGAAAACAAATTGGAGAGGTTGAAGCTGGACAACATGTTACAGGATCACAAAAAATTGTTGTACCCAAATTGCGAAGATGGTAGCACAAAGCTCGGTACCACACTGGAGTTGCTGAAATGGAAGGCACAGAACGGTGTGACTGACAAGGCATTTGAGAGTTTACTTCAACTAATGAAGCCAAAACTTCCAAAGGATACCGAATTGCCTGAGAGTACGTACGAAGCAAAGAAAGCTCTCTGTCCTCTAGGATTAGATGTGCAGAAGATACATGCATGCATTAATGACTGCATCCTCTTCCGCGGTGAGAAGTACGAGAATTTGGATGAATGTCCGATATGCACTGCACTTCGGTATAAGATCAGAGCAGATGACCCTGGTGATGTTGACGGCGAGCCCCCGCGTAAGAGGGTTCTTGCTAAGGTGATGTGGTATGCTCCTATAATACCACGGCTGAAACGTCTGTTTAGAAACAAAGAGCATGCTAGGTTGTTGCGATGGCACAAAGAAGACCGTAAGAAAGACGGAAAGTTAAGGCACCCCGCCGATGGATCGCAGTGGAGAAAGATCGAGAGAGACTTCCCAGACTTTGCAGGAGAGGCGAGAAACTTATGGTTTGGTCTAAGTACAGATGGCTTTAATCCTTTTGGGGAGCAGAGCTCCAGTCATAGCACTTGGCCTGTAACTCTATGTATGTACAACCTTCCTCCTTGGTTGTGCATGAAGCGCAAGTTCATTATGATGCCAGTTCTCATCCAAGGCCCGAGGCAGGCTGGCAACGACATTGATGTGTATCTAAGGCCATTAGTGAAAAAACTCTTACAATTGTGGGGCAAACCAGGTGTACGTGTGTGGGATGAGAACGAACAAAAGCCATTTGACCTACGGGCGTTGCTTTTCGTAACCATCAATGATTGGCCTGCTCTTAGTAACATTTACGGACATACAAACAAGGGATACAATGCATGCACACACTATTTAGATAATACTGACAGTGTTTTTTTTGGATAAATGTAAAAAGGTTGTATACCTGGGGCATCGTAGATTTCTTTCGATCAAGCATCCCGTAAGAAAGAAAGGAGGGAAGCATTTCAGAGGTGAGGCAGATAACCGGAAGAAGCCTGAGCTGCGTAGTGGTAATGATATATTCGATATGGTCAAGGACCTAGAAGTAATCTTTGGTAAGGCTGCTGGCAGCCAACCAGTTCCGTACGGCCCTGATAAGCGCGCAGCCATGTGGAAGAAGAAATCTATATTTTGGGAGCTACCCTATTGGAAAGTTTTAGAGGTCCGGTCTTCGATCAACGTGATGCACGTGACAAAGAATCTTTGTGTCAATCTGCTATGCTTCCTGGGCGTGTATGGGAAGTCCAAAGATACGCCAGAAGCACGGGAGGACCAGCAACGTATGAAAGACCCAAGCAACAAGCACACAGATAGGCGCCATTACTTAAGCAGCTACGCTCTTACTAAAGCAGAGAAGGAAACATGCTTTGAAGTCCTTTACAGTATCAAGGTTCCGTCTGGCTTCTCGTCGAATATAAAGGGGATAATAAACATGGCAGAGAAAAAATTCCAAAACCTGAAGTCTCATGACTGCCACGTGATTATGACGCAGTTGCTTCCGATTGCATTGAGGGGGCTTCTACCGGAAAATGTTCGAGTACCCATTGTGAAGCTATGTGCATTCATGAACGCAATATCTCAGAAGGTAATCGATCCAGAAAGTCTGACAAGATTACAGAGGGATGTGGTCCAGTGTCTTATTAGTTTTGAGTTGGTGTTCCCACCATCCTTCTTCAACATTATGACTCATCTCCTGGTTCACCTATGTGAAGAGATTCATATTCTTGGTCCGATATTTCTACACAATATGTTCCCCTTTGAGAGGTTCATGGGAGTCTTGAAGAAATATGTTCATAACCGTGCTAGGCCAGAAGGAAGCATCTCGAAGGGCTATGGAACAGAGGAGGTCATTGGGTTCTGTGTTGACTTTATTCCTGACCTTAAGACAATTGGTGTTCCTGAATCGCGGCATGAGGGGAGACTGAGGGGAAAAGGAACGCTGGGAAAGAAAACAATGATACCTAGGGACGGGCATTCTTTGACCAAAGCACACTACATAGTTCTACAAAATTCTATGTTCATGGCTACGTATCTCGAGGAACACAAGAATATTGTACGGTCTGCAAACCCGGGGAAGGATGACTCATGGATTAAACGCGAACACATGGAGACTTTCGGAAGTTGGTTGCAAACACGTCTTATAAATGACACCACTGTTGAAGATCAGCTATACATGTTGGCAGGGTCACCATCTTCGACTATTGGGAGTTTTCAAGGGTACGAGATAAATGGGAATACATTTTACACGAGCTCCCAAGATAAAAAGAGCACCAACCAAAACAGTGGTGTCCGCTTTGATACAACAAACGAGAATGGAAAAAATGACACATACTATGGTTACATAGAGGAGATATGGGAACTTGACTATGGACCTTCTTTTAAGGTCCCTTTGTTCAAGTGCAAATGGGTCAACCTGAATGGAGAAGGGGTAAAGGTAGACCCGCTTTATGGAATGACAACAGTGGATCTCAACAATATTGGTTACAATGACGAACCATTCGTCCTAGCCAATGAAGTGGCTCGGGTCTTCTATGTGAAGGACATGTCTTCCAGACCGAAGAAAAGAAAAAATAAGGAAACAAATTCATCATACGATGAGCCGAAGCGTCACATAGTTCTCTCAGGGAAAAGAAACATCGTGGGAATCGAGGACGGGACAGACATGTCAGAAGATTATAATAAGTTTGTTGAAATTCCACCCTTCACAGTGAAAGCTGACCCTACCATCCCGTTAAATAATGAAGATTCTCCATGGTTACGGCTGAAGCGATCATAAGCAAGGGACACGAAGAAAATTCAGAAGACTAGATATGGATGTTGTTGGTGATGTGTAATAATAAACGTGGAATACATGATCATAGTTCTTATAACGCAGTATGAACGAGATTTTGTTAGCCAAAATGATATTTATACATATTCTGTGATTATGAATGGAGTAGGTGCAAGTTTGACCAATAATTTGTATTGATCGGTCAAAAGCTGGCAAGCATTGAGTGCTTGACAACTATGACCAGCCTGACTTCATTATTATTCCAACCAGCGGCACACCCACCCACTTTTCTGTTTCTCTCTCCTCCGTCTGTTGGTGATGTGTAATAATAAGCGTGGAATACATGATCATATAGTTCTGTTTGATCAGTATTTTGTATTGACCGGTAAAAAGCTGACAACTATGACCCATATCCGAGTATGAGATAATTGTAGGCAGATATTGCAGGAACACTTTGAAGTGATAGTACGGATACCATCCTGACAGATATTGCAGGATTATAACTACTTTGGAGATGTAGTATGTGTTGACACACGGTATAGAACAAGTGATTATGGCAGGCCTCTATTGTTATTCATTGGAGTTAACCAGCATAAACAGCCGAAAACAGTTTTGACTGACTGCTTTACATCGAGAAAAATGGGCTTGGCGAAGTACAATCTGAAGGATAACGAGTGGCTAAGTAGATTGTATGAGGATAGAGAAAAATGGGCTTTGCCTTATGGGTGTCATATATTCTGCGCAGATATTGCAGGCACACTTCGAAGTGATAGCAGGGATACCATCCTGACAGATATCCTTAAAACAGAAATAGAGCTTCGGTACTTCTTTAATAGATATGATAAATTTTTGGAGGAGAAACGTCTAACCGAACAACAAAGATCCCAAATGTTGAAGGCGGAGGGGAGCGCGACGGCGACGGCGGACGAGCAGAGGAGAGGAAAGCGCGACAGCAACGGCGCGGTCTCCCCCGCCCGACCGCCCGTCTCTGCTTTAAGTCTGATGCTCCCGCTGAGGCTTGCCGCGTACACGGAATTTACTATGTTTTCAAGCGGGGGTCGGGATAAAGGGAAAATACGTGTGGATGCGCAGAGTAAACCTTCGAAGGAAAACTATGGTTTTTCTGTTGTAGACAAAGATCTCAAATTCACCGTGTCAATAAGGTACAACTCGCTTTGTCAAACTTTATATAAATCACCCGGGATGCCTTGTATGCTCTGGACTAACTCGGAAGATCACGAGAGAAAACAAAAATTGTAACATTTTTATATTCAAATTATATACAAATGGTAAAAAAATTAATAGTTTCAATAGTTAGAAAAATTAGTTAGTTAAACGAAAAATGGATTTAAATTAGTTATGCAAATTCTAGTATTTTTCATGTTGGAATTTTTGTAAAATTCGAAAGTATATAGAAGTTGTTAATGTGCAAACTTAACAATTTTCAAATTTTGGCGCTAAAAACTTTTGGGCGCGCAGGGTGCCACCCCCAAAATTCGAAATATGTTTTTGGTCCCGGCCTGTGGTACCAACCGGGACCAAAGGGGCTCTAGTCCCGGTTGGTGGCACGGGCCGGGACTAGAGGCCCGGTTGTATAAATATCTCGGCCCTCTCTCCAGGCCGAGCGACCACCCAGGACAACGGAGATGGCTTGGCGAAGCCCTGCCGGCGGCGGGAACGAGTAGGAAGATCCCGTCGGCGCTGGTTCCGCCGGCGGGGTTGGACTAGGGACGCGTTTTTGTCGACACAAACATATATTAAAAAGGCCTGGGGGTCGTGCTTACATAGGGGAGCGGCGCGGCCACAGGCGGCCGGCCGTGCTTACATATAGGGGGCGGCGGCGTGGCCACAGGCGGCCGGCCGTTTCTTGGGGGGTGGGTAGCTTAGCCTAGGGGGGGCGCACCGGCGCCGATCTACTCCTCCTCGTCGGAGGAGATGCACTGGTAGGGGGGTGGCTGCCACAGGTGGGCAGGCGGCTGGGGCGGGCCCGCCGGGGGCTGCGGAGGCATCGGGGGCGCGTACGGCGGTGGTGGGGGCAGCACCTCCTGCGGCGGTGGCGGGGGCAGCTCCTCCTCCTCCGGCGACCATATGCCGCCGGTCCAGGCCCAGCTCATCTCGTACTCCAGGCCGGGGGGGAGCGGCTGCGGTGGCGGCTGGTCCTCGGACGCCTCCAGCTCGGCGTTCATCACCTGCCACCAAGGGGCAGGCGCCGAAGGGGACGGGGGCGGCGGCATGGCGTTGGCGTCGGCGGCAGCGGCGGCCAGGACCGCCTCCCACCGCTTGACCTCGTCCTCGACGAGGGAGCGGCGGGAGGCCTCTAAGACCTCCTCCATGTTGTCCCGGAGCTCCTGGTCGTCGTCCTCGTCGACGTGGGCGTCGGCGTCGTCCACCAGGAGCCAAAGCTCCGGCTCCCTCCCCGGCGGTGGCGCGGGGTAGTCCTCGGTGCTCACCTCCTCGGCTGTGGGGATGTAGGAGCGGCGTCGCTGCTCGTGCTCCTGCTGGAGCCAGGTGGCCCAGTAGGGGGAGCTCCGCGCGTACGCGCGGTCCCTGAGGAGGCGGGCCGGCAGGAGACGGCGCCGGCGGTCGATCTCCTCGCCCAGGGCCTCTCTGCTGGACGGGGCCGGCGGCACCGGGATCCTCTGGGGTTGAGGTGCCAGCCCTCCGGGAGGTGGACGTCCGGCCAGAACACCGGCGTGCGGCGCTCCCAATGCCACTCCGCCTCCTCCTTCCGGACGTACCGGCGGAATCGCTTGCCCTTGGGCGCGCCGCGGGGCGGCGCGCGTGACGCCGGAGGCGGAGCGGCGACGCGCGGCTGGCCGCCGATGCGGATGCCTCCCGGGCCGAAGCCGAAGGCCTCCGCCGGCGGCGGTGGAACGACGGAGCGCGCGCCGCTCGAGGACCCGGCCTCGTGGTCGTTCCGGGGGCGCTTGCCGCTCGAGAACCAGCGGGACATGGTGGCTAGGGTTGCTTTGCCTGGGGCGCGGCCGGGGTGGATGGGCTGTACGGGCGGCGGGGGCCCTTTATAAAGGACGCGGGGGAGGCTGGCATGCCAACCGGCGGCCTGAACGTGGCGGCGGTTGCAGGCGGCCATGAATGCGGGGCGGGAGCCGAGGCGTGGCGGCGGTTGCAGCTGGGCACGCGCGCGTGGGGAAGTGGAGGGCGGCGGGAAGACGAGGCGGGGCGGGAAGACGAGGTGGCAGTGGGCCCTTTGACCGTCCATGTGGTCTTAATTTAAGGGACCGGGCGAGCCAACCGCTAGGCCGCTGGCCAGTGGCCCCTTTCGACCCCTGTGAAACGTTGACCGAACATAATAAAAGACGCGGGCCAGTGGGCCCTTTTGACCAAAAATGTGGCCAGTGGGCTCAATTAAAGACGTGGGCCTGGAAGCGGTTGGCGAAGGGGAGGCTGGTTGGGGATTGCGAGACAGGAGCCAAAAAAAACGAAACGGAAAAAAAAACTGCTGCGGCAGGAAAAAGTGGGCGGAATATTTTTTTTTGTTAACAAGTTATCCATCCCGGTTCCTAAAACGAACCGGGACGAACTCCCTGGCCGTCCTTGGCCCAGGTTCGCCACGTGGGCCATCCTTACCATCCCGGATCCTGGCACAACCGGGACCAATGGGGGAGGGCCATTTGTCCCGGCTAGCCCATCCCGGTTGCACAACCGGGACAACTGGCCCTTACGACCCGGGACAAAAGGCCCTGTTTCCACTAGTGAAGGTAAACGATTATATCCATAGTTTTAATCCATCCCATCATAACAATTTTGTGATGAAACTAATATAGCTCGAAGAAAGGAATTTAGAGGAAAATATTAGCACCCAACTTATTGGAAGATTCAAACGCACATCGTATTCAATTATTGCATATATTCAAATAATATAAGCACACATTGTCACGCTAAATTATACTCAGTCATGTTTCCACAAATAAGTTTCTAGATATAAATATATCTTTCACTTGTTTGTTTCTGAAAACAATTCCTTTCAGTTTGCAAATCACCTTGATTCTGAAAACATTCTTTTGAAGATCAAGTATTATGAAAGAACGCATGACATTGGATTCTAAGTAGGAATACTTTTCTCTTTAGATCAATCATTCATTAATCATATGGATCTAGGTATGTTATACCGAAAATCTACAATATGACACTATTTTAATTTCACTAATACGGTACCAATATTAAATGGTTTTACCAGATCATAATAGTTATATCTCAATTAACAATCTAAGTGTAAGGTAGTTCGTGGATGCCAATGAATACTGCATTTTATGTAAATTCTCTTTGATCGGTTGTTCATGATAAAATAAGTTCAAGTCAATTCAAAATTACTACGTGAAATCCCACTCAAAAATAACACGCATCTAGTCGTTTTAGTGATTACACAAACCAAATTCACTACACCAAAACCGATCATCACATGAGATGATGTAGCTGCAAAGGAGAACATCGACATGTTCATTATATCATCCAGATGAATCATGCTTTACCTTTCGGTTATGTGTTCCGACGCCATGTCTGTACATGCTAGGATCGCGAAGTAGAACCATAGTATTGAGTGTGTTCTGAGGCCATGTCTGTACATGATAGGTTCGTAAGCACCCGTTGTATGCGAACGTTGAGTCTGTCACACCCTATCATCACGTGGTGTCTCGAAACGACGGAATTTCTTAACAGTGCATACTAAGGAAAAACACATTATTATCTTGATATTAAGTAGAGGGATCATCTTATAATGCTACCATCAAGATCTAGGCAAACTAAGATGCATCAAAAGTACTAACATCAAATGCATGGATAATGTGATATGATATGATCCTTCTTGCACTTTATCTTTATTTTGTGCATCATGGTATGATCTCCATCAACCCACCGGCGTGGCACCAAGGTCTGTGTCGCCTCAATCCTGATTGTTCATAAAAATTACAACATATAACATGGATATGATATACAACACGCAGACCATAAATAATAAGACCACAATATGGATCCTCACGATATGTCAATAATATATAAAAGAGATCGTCTCATACATAAGATTTCTAACATTAACCATATAAAATTATATGCCCTGAAAAAACAAGTTAGTCGTCTCTAATTTATTTTTGCATATTTTACGTGGCTCACTTTCAAGCAAGGTTAATTTATCCGGCTAGATATTACCAAGGGCATCTCAGAACAATTTGGTTTTCACAAAACGGACTCCTAAAACTAAAGTTATGAATTTATTCGTGATTCAGAGTAGTCTTGGCATTTGTTTCACTAATCCCAAAATACAGAAAAAAAACACATATCTCAAAGTTGTTAGTGGTTAAGAAAATGTGGATCTACCACTGTTATTTTTGGGTTGGACAAATTTGCAGTCTATCTATTTTATTTGGAATGAAACCTAAGGACCAAAAAACAGAACACAACAGAAAAGAATAAAAGATAGAGATAAAAAAACTACCGGGCCAGATCTGCTGCGGCTCTGAGGCCAATTAGGCACAACCCACCAGCGCGAAGGGGTGAGTCACGGTTCAGATCGGATCCAATGGCCGAGAATAGATCACCTGAAGATCAATGAGGACCACAGATCGCGAGATGGACCACTCTGGGTTGTCTCCTAGCTCGCGTCCATGGCTACGAACCCTAAAAAGCTACAGGCTTCGCAACAGCTCACCAAGGGGCCGTGATGGGCGACGAAGAGGCGTAGCAACTGCTGAAAGAGGTCTAGGATGTTCGGGTGATGGTCGCGTACGTCATCGTCCGGCTGTGGACAGCGCCGTGTCTTTGAGACACCATAGACAAAAGGGAGAGGTGAGAGAGATGCCCAGCAAGAAGGACATTCCAAAGAGACGAAAATGGAGGAGGGAGATGCGCTGATGTGACTGCAATCTTCACTGCAAGATCACCGGATGGCGGCGACTTCGAGGCGTGAGGGTTTGAGTTGCTCTAAGAGGTGGGGAGGCAAGGTATGGAGTGTGTAATGGCGCAGTGGGGCGTCGGGTTTTCCTTTGTTTGCGCGGGCGGGAGCGTGCCCGTCTGTTACAGAGCACCTCACGCATACGGGAGGGCTTCGAGGTTGACAAAGGCTGCGTCGAGGCAATGATCACCCGTCGCGCGCTCTGGTTGGGCGAGAGTCTCCCGTCTGTTACAGAGCACCTCACGCAGGAAATTAATCCTATACGACCATGCCTCAACGACCCAACGGTGGACCTCCTTAGCAACCGTACATGTCCCCAGACCAAATCTCAAAGCAAGGCTAAAGGGTGGTTAGGCTAATACAAACAACCTGATTTGCCACGCGTCGGAATCTGGCCGTGGTCCACTATTGGGTCGTGTATGCACTGGGTCTTATAGGATTAATTTCCCCTCACGCATACGGGATCTCGGGGATATCCCTGCAGACCCGTGCGGTGCTACGTGACATATCGGACGCGACCGAGACGGTGAGTACGTGCGGTGCACAATAACGTTATAGAAAACTGTTATTTTCAGCTCAAAGCAACAGAATAATCGGGGGCTCAAATGCGTTCAAAAATCTTGGAGAAAGTCAGGGACTTGAAGTCCATACTCCAAATCGTCAGAAACACATTTTTAATCATTTAAATAGAATTATGGGAGCACTAATCTGAGTTGGTTAGAATTGAAAGTGTCAACATATTTTCAGCACTGTTATAAACTTTCCCTCAATTCAAAAGTAAAATTATGGCTTAGAAAATTTTGCAATTTATGCCACTGGCTTTACATTGCAGTAGAAATGCCAAGGATGAGATAGGAGAAAAGAAATCACCAATTTAAAATGTTTAGATCCCAAATATTGGTGTGCCCAATTGGCATGTTCAACAAGGGTTTTAGCCATAAAATGACTTGATCATGGGTAAGGGAAAAATGCCAAACCTTGATGGTGATCTTGATCATGTAGTGTGGCCATGTTGAAAATATTTCATGGGTACTGCATTTTCATTGGATCGTGACTGGGCAATTAAAATCATGTTTCCCCAAAGGAACATGAAGTAAAAGAGAAAGGGGTAGGAAGTTGGAAGCTTGATAAAAGATAATTGAAAGATTAGCTTTGGATAGATGGATGTTGGGATAGAAAAAGGAGAAATCTTTAACTTAGGAAGCCACACAAAGAAAAAAGAATAATCCTTCCAAGACAACCAAGCGCTCCGCAAGTTTGTATAACAAACAAGCACAACAAAAGGTGAAAATAGAGAGTTATTTAGTAAGCCTCAAAACCTTGTGGGAAAAT